>JAHTLZ010000379.1:1270421-1305723 GCA_023846285.1 Phrynocephalus versicolor
ATAACTCTTATTTGCCCCCACCATTTAAACTGAAAATATAATATATAGTAGCCAATTTATTAACATTCTTTGCAAATTACTGGGATACACAGCTGTGTGGAAATAAATTGAGCCAAGTAAAATAGGCATCAATTACTGCCGCAAAAATGTGCACCTATGTTTCAACTTTATTTAAATTTTTGACATTTATCTCTGGGAAAACAGGATGCAACTACTTCATTTGGTGTGATGCCCCAATGAAAGAGAGCATTTTATGAATGTTAATATTCAGCACACTAGAGGTTCTTCCTGTAAGGACAAAGGGCCAGTTGTCCCAGTGGAACTTCTCAAAGAAAATAATTATTCAACTAGCCTGCTGAATGAATATACCAAGAAACGTAGAGAGGGACGGAAAGGACGGTTCCTAAACAGCATTAGTTATGGGACTCTCAAGGAACCAAAGTTCAGTGCAACCATTCCTAGTAAACAAGAAAAGTTTATAGCTCTCTTAAGGTAAAGCTAATAAATGGTAAATGTTCCCCTGCGCACATGCATGCTAGTTGTGTCCGACTCTAGGGGCAGCGCTCATCTCCGTTTCCAAGTCAAAGAGCCAGCGTTGTGCAAGTCCGTGGCCATGTGGCCGGCATGGCTGAACACATCTCTGCGCATGGAGCTCTGTTTACCTTCCCACTTATTTTTTACAGTACCTAATTATCCACTTGCATTCTACATGCTTTAGAACTGGCTAAAATCCTTTCAATTAGCATAATAAGTCAAACTACCCTATGCCCATTTGAATCAGTGAGAATCTGGTATGTCAACTCCTCCATAGGTTTCGTTGATTCCAAAGGGCCTACTCTAGTTTTGACTTATGGAACTACAAGACAAATCTGTGGTTTATGTATCTGGCTGTGGGGCCAGAGGCTGGGAGTTTGATTCCCCATTGTGCCTCTTTGATAGGAGGTGATTCCAACTCCACAGTTCTGAGATTATTATTATTTTAGCATAATTGCAACTGGAGTAGGTCCATTTAAATCAGGACTTAATGTACCAAATTCCCATTGCATCTACTCTAGTGCAATTTACTATATTAAGCAGGATTTCCACCATTTAAAGTTTCATAACAACTGCCTATAAATTCATGGTAAACTGGCTACCCGTTGAAAATTAAATAATCCAGGTATGACAATCCTACAAGTGAACTACCATATTTAAAACCTACTCCTAGCCTTGTTTAAATCCTAAATCTGGTATAAAGTCCTTTTGGTAATAATTCTTTAATTCTGTGTAACAGAAATGACTTAAAACGTTCAGTTAATAAAAATATCCAACTGTTCCAAATCTACATTCAAAATTTCAAAAATCAACATAAACATATACAGTATTCATTTTATTTATGCATTTATACAAAACAGTGAGACCACAGTTGTTTTTAATGTGATCTATTGGTTTCAATGGCAATAAATGCACAATTGCTTAATTTGCCTTGGAGTGAATCTGTGCATTATTTTGTAAAGTACGTTGGTTTTCACTGAGATGTCAAAACTTGTTGATGCAAAGGAAGAGTCCATCCACAAACTAGAGCAGTGTTGCTGAACACTTTCTGTGGACACCTGACATCACCCCTTCACAGCCACCTGTATTCGGGTTAAACTGCTGTATTGGCACTTTGCGAAAAATTAGTGGGATTTGAATCACAGTTTGGGCACTCGGTCTCTAAAAGGTTCGCCATCACTGACGCTGTCTTCATATCTTGCTCACAGTCAACCCTCCACCGAATTTCAGTGGATTCCCCCCCCCCAAACCGCCTTACAATGTAAAAGAGGCAATTTGAGGCAGTCACAGCTGGGTAGTCCCAGCTATTAAGTCATACATTTTCCCATGCACTGCAAAGCCCTCTTCTTTCTGCTCTCAAATTTGGAAAAAGACTTCCATTCAAGACAGTAAAAGACTTTTTCCAACCTTACTTGAGGAACAGGGAGGGCAGCTGAGAACGGAAGAACATGGTCTTACATGACCCCATTAAAATGCCTATCCCTAAATAACCAATGTTTTATCCTTTTAATAGTTTCTTGTGCATTTGGATTTTAGCTGCCGACATAACCACACAACCACAAAGACCTGTATTAAGTATGGATCAAAATATATTTTATTTACATTGTTATTTACATCCCAAATGAACTTAACTGAGATGTTGACATTTCCAAAACTTTTCTTTTACAAACTCAATGCATGGAAGTTCTCTTTGAATATTTTCCATGAATACTGAAAAATTTTCCAATATTTTTAATGGCGTGTTGGACAGATGGAAGAATTCTTACCTTATATCAATTAATTGCTCAAGTTGACAAAATTTTGCCAACTTTTTGAGAATTAAGTATGATCTGCCAGATTCAGCCAAATAGCATTATCCACAATTATTTCCCTTTCTTTGCTGAAATTGTTCTTTGCCAAAGCATTCAGTTCCCTCTACCATGCAAAGCAGAATTTAAATTACTACTACTTTCTCATACTTCTTGCAGCAATTTTATATTGTTCCTCAATCTTGTTTTGAAAATGATTGGTACATTTCTCACATTCCAACTCAGGAAGACATTCCCTTTAAAGAGAAGTGGTTTCTTACAGGTGCTGGATGCGTGTCATAACCAAGGATTTTTCATGGAGCCAGCAATCACTTTTCTCAGCAAATCAGTAGATGGCATGACTTGCTTTTCCAGCTCCACCTTACTGAGATGCAGACAAAGCACCAAGTAGAGGAAATTCAAGTGTCTGCTGTTTCTCCAAATACTCAAAACTACCTCATAGGCAAGAAACACGTAAGGGGAGAAAAACACAAGGGTGTCTCAGAACCAGACTGGAAACCCAGAAACTAGGAAATTAGGTCAAAATCTAGGCAGGCAACAAATTAAAATATTGCTCTGCCCAATTTTATCCAAATGATGATTTCAGAGGTCTAGTGGGAGGAGGCACAGGAACTGTCTGATGAATTCTGGAAATGTCTGAAGTTTCCACTATCAACAGTAAACTCATAAGAACATAAGAACAGCCTTGCTGGAACAGGCCACAGCCGATCCAGTCCAGCATTCTGTCTCACACAGTGGCTCACCATTTGCTTCAGGGTATTCCCAAGCAGATGTTTTCACCTGTTAATGATTCCCCACAAATGGCATTGAAAGATATCCTGTCTACCTATCCAAACCGGAGGTTGTCCTTAGGCATCCATAATGATAGCCATTGATACCCTTGTGCTCCATGAAATTGTCTAATCCTTTCTGAAAGCTGTCAAGGCTGACCGCTGTCACCACTTCTTCTGGCAGGGAGTTCCACAGACCAGTGATCCTTTGGGTGGCTCCTTGGGAGAACTACATTTCCCAACATCCTCAGACCCCACCACCCCCAATCCACACATACACAAAGAGCCGCCCGGGTAAGAGTGCCGCCAATCCACTCGGGCCCTGAAGCTGTCTCCAGTGCCAGTAGAGCCCCGTCACTCGCCAGCCAAGAAGCAAGCAGGCGAACAGGCAAGGGGGCATGGCAGGTGGAGAGATCAGGCTGGCTGGCTGGCTTGGAGGCACCGAAGGCACTGGGCGGGGCCTCTTTGTTCTATTTTACTGCCCGGCCGGCCAGGCTGGGTGCGCAAAGCAGCCGGTGAGAGGTGGCCCAGCTCCTCCACCTGTCTACCCAGTGGCTTTTCCTGGGCGGGCCATCTGCAGCAACATGAGGGAACAGCCAGCAACCATGCATTGTGACTGCTTTCAACCCTCACCCCCACCATCACTCTCACTGCTGCCCCCTTGCCATTACCAGTGCCATTTGCTCTTATCTGCGGATTTCATTATCTGCTGGGTGGCCCAGAATCAATCCACCACGGACACAGGGGTCTTACTGTATTTTCAACACATCATGATTTAAGCATGAAATATAGCACAATGCTGATCGGTTTAAAAATGCAGTTGCACCGACTCTAAATCTATTAGAATTCTGTTTTAATCAGACAAACTGCAGAAGTACAATTGTCTGAATCATTAAATATATGACTGATATTGTAGGAAACTAAGCCATGTTGTCCTGGTCTTATTGCCTGGCACATAAGTCCAGTCTTCTCATTTCAAATCCTGCAAGCATGTTAGAGCTGCTGGATTGTGGGTGATTGTCTGGAATGTTCCATCTCAGGAAAGCCTTAAAAGTAGAGGGAGAAGAGAGGAATTGAGGTTTCCCTTGCACCAGCCACTAACGTTTTCAAAGGAGAGCGCAGGGTAGGGTTTTACTTTTCTTTGTACAGTATTTATATTTATATTTAATTTGTTTTCAACATCCTTTCTTATTTTTCAAACCATTTATAGCCATGCGGCAGCTAGTCAAGTGGCTACAAATTACACTTTATAATTGCCACATTAAAAACAGAGTAAAATCCAGTTTCAAGCACAGCAGATTTCACAGACAGGTACCTAAACCATGGTGTGGACATGAATTTCTAGCCAACTTTTAGTATGACTTTTGGCATTTTGTATGTAGAGTATGTGGTCTATGGGCCCCCCAGAATGAATCATCTGAGTTTCCATTATTTCTTATGGGGAAATTTGCTTTGATATGTGAGTGATTTGGTTTACAAGCGTGTTTCCGGAATGCATTATGCTCGTAAACCAAGGTATTACTGTAACAAAAATGAGCCTATAAACATTAAATAACCCTTATGGAAAAGAGAATACTCACAAGTAGTTTACCATTCCTTCAGAGGACACCCCGAATCTGTACAGCTTTCCCAAGTCCACACAAGCTGGTTCTTCTTGGGATACAAATTGGAAAATTGGCCTCTGGCTCTACAGGCAGATATCTAAACCACTGAGTTATCTACCCAGCTGGCTGTCAAGCCAGAAGCTGGGAGAATTCCCCACTGTGCTGCCCACCAGTATAGCCAGCCCGTGTGGCCTTGGGCAAGTTGCAAATTCCCAGGGTGCCCCTTGAAGAAGAGAAAGGACTTCTAAGTAGACATGGGCACGACTTAGCGGAATTCCCGTTTCAGTTTCCGTTCCTCGTTTCCGTTCCGGAAAGGAAACGGTGACGGGAATTACTCTGCCAGAACTCGAACTCGAACCAACGAACGAATAATTGGGTCTGATTTATCGTTGTCGTTCCTGGCATCGCGGCGATCCCGTGATGCCAAGCGGCACAGAAATTTAAAAAAAAAAAAAACCCGATTCCCGGCCAGCCAAAAAGCAGGCGAAAATATGCCTGCCTGAGTGAGGGCACCTACCAGAGGGGTGGTTTCTGGGGGGGGGCTCCCTGGCCTCCCCCCCCTCCTCCTGTCCCTCCTGGCCTGCGCTGGGGGTGGGCATCCTCATCGTCCCGCCAAAGTCGCTGCCTCGCCGCCATTCAAGCGGCACAGAAAAAAAAAGTTTTTTAGAGTAAAAAAAAACCCAATTCCCGGCCCAAAAAGCAGGCGAAAATATGCCTGCCTGAGAGTGCACCTACCAGAGGGGTGGTTTCTGGGGGGGGGTCCCCGGCCTCCCCCCCTCCTGTCCTGGGCTGCTCTGGTGGGGGAAATCTTCGTCGTCAGTCGACTCGCAACAAGCCGGACTCGCCGCCGGCCGCCGCCATTCAAGCGGCACAGAAAAAAGTTCTAAAACCCCCGATTCCCGGGCAAAAAAGCAGGCGAAAATATGTCTGCCTGAGAGGGCACCTACCAGAGGGGTGGTTTCGGGGGGGGCGCGGCCTCCCCCCTCCTGTCCTGGGCTGCTCTGGTGGGGGGCATCCTCGTCGTCTCGCAACAAGCCGGACTCGCCATGCCATGCGGTGCGGGTGGGGGATCGAAAATGGGGCGGCGACCGCAATATTTTTTTTAAAATCGTGTGGTCCAAAACCACACAAGCACCACAGAAACATGCAAAAATTGCTTTGCTATTTTAAAACTGCCAGAATTTTTACAGTAGCAGTGGGTTTTTCTTGCAACAAAATATCTCCTCTGTCCTCTCTCCATTGATTTTATTTTATTTTATTTTATTTTATTTTATTTTATTTTATTTTATTTTATTTTACACCTGCGCAATGATGGGCTGGCTATGGGAGTGGACCATGCAAATTTTTGGAGCCATTCCACCAATCGCATGGCCACTTGGCCAGGTTTGACTGAGAGACTTCTGGGATGTGTGCCAGTCGGGCATAAAAAGCCCACTAACCCTAGCCCTAGCCCACCCTAAGCCTAAGCCTAACCCATACACCAGAGTACACTGTCCTTCTAAGTGGGTCAGAGAGGCACCCAGAGGTGCACCCCAGTACTCACCCTAACCTTACCTGTAGTAACCCTAACCCCAGCCCTTGCCCTAACCCCAACCCTAAGCCAGATCGTACTTCCATTGCACTACACGCAAGTACAATTCCCTTCTTAGTGAGGCACAGGGCGCAGAGTGAGGGAGCCTTCCCCACTACGTTCACTGGCTGCACCAGTGCACAGTGCAGAAGCGCCGCACTATACCAGCAGTGGGCCTGTGACTTACAGAGAGGCACCCAAAAGAGAGGTGCCTCCGCTGCAAGGCTGTGAGTCGAGAGGCACCCACCTCTGCCCTCTGCCCTCTGCCCTCTGCCACTGCAAGTTGGCATGCATAGCCATATGGCTATGCATGCCCTTTTGTAGCGGCACCGGTGGGTGAGGATAGGAGGCACCCACCCCACAGAGGTGCCTCCAGGAGCCCGCTTTCCCTTCATAGCGGGCCAGAGGAGGCACCCACCCCACAGAGGTGCCTCCAGGAGCCTCCTACCCCCCCCCAAACCAGTACTAACGACAGACGAAAAAACGAAAAACGAAATGACAAATTTTTGCAAAGTTTCACGAAAAACGGAAACGAGCTGAAACGGACCCGTCCCGAAAAACGACAACTCAAAAAAACAATTTCCTGGTCGTGCCCATCTCTACTTCTAAGTATTCTCTATTTGGAAAACTCTGAAAAAGGGTCACCATAAGTCAGAACTGACTTGACAGTACTGTACTACTTCAACTACCACCACCACTACTGCTACTACTACTGGAAAGATATCTGAAAATTAAATCCATTAATTACTCCATGAACTTATTGGATGTTTATACACATGTGGGAGGAATTGCATAAGTTGCTACTGTTATAATTGCTGCCAATTGACAACTTGTCAGGCACCCGCCAGAGGCACACCAGGTGCACAATTTGGCCCACAAATGGCATGCAGCAAGCACTTTGTGAATAATCAGTGGTATTTTCTGTGATTCACCTTGTACACATGTAAATATCAAATATGATTCAGGGCAGTAGCTTTAAAATATCAGTCTTTTTTCTCTGTCTCTGCAGTTCCTCTCATCTTCCTTCTTCCAGCTTCTTCGATACCTTAAACCAGGCATGTCCAGACTTTGGCCCTCCTGATGTTTTGGACTACAATTCCCAGAATTCTAAGCTTACATTGCCAATGGCAAAGGACTGTGGGAGTTGTGGTCCACAAACATCTGGAAGTTTGGACATGCCTGCCTTAAACGAAACCTTACAACGCCCGTCAACCACATGTGCAGATAATTTCTACCAATTATCACAAGTCTTACATAACTGTGCAAGCTAAGGATTCAATTCTTAATTCCAATTATATAAGTACTGCTTAAGGACTACTGCTATTAAACCTTTATTCATACATAGTGTCCACCATCCAATAGCAAAACTTAAATAAATAAAAGACATAAGACATTTTTAAAAGTTTACTTGGACAAGCATCAGCTTATGTGAATTCACTCAGGAAGAAATATTATTTATCCATTTATCCACATAATTTTGCAGAATCAAAACCATTATTACTAACTTGATTTTTTTTTCTAAGATGGGGAACACTGATCTCTTTGCCTTCCAGAAATGACAGCTTAAAAACATAATTTCAGCATAATTTTAGACTACCATGTGCTTACCAAAGAATGTGAAAGAGACAGTCTGTGCTTGGATGCATAACAATCTTTAATTCATTTCCGCTTATCTGATATAAATTCAAACCAGAAGAAGGAAAGCTGCCTTGCAATTTTTTCATCTGCCATGTTCACTCCTTGAGTTTCCTCTAAAAAGCTTACACTGGTGTACGTACATTGGGTTCTTTCACTTTGTTTTCAACGGTTTTGGGTTACGATGTGTATTAGTAACAGTTTTATGTCCCTTTTGTGTGCATTTATATATATTTAATCTTAATATGGACCTTGAAATGCACATACTAGATTTTTGGAATTTTCTTCTCTTTGTTTTTGTCTGTCAATGGAACTCAACACACCTCTACTCAAAAGCAGAGTTCACTGAATTCAACAAGGTTAGTTCACAGGAAAATTCATACAGTATTAGGAAAGGAGATGAAGGCTATTCAGTGAGCTGAGCAGAATTTGAACCCAGTTTCCTCCTAGAGATCCAGAATGGCTCTTGCTACTGTATTTCAAGCGTTTTTAAATACAGCATTGTAAGCATTACTGGCCTTGCAGATTAGTTCCCTTTCAAGCGAATATATAAATTGATTCTGATGAGACAAGTTTTTGCGTTGCCAAGAATTGTTCCATGGACTTGCAAGCATCCATTCAGCAATCATTCATTCTGCTGAGCATGCTAAATTTGCATGTGTGATTACATTTTATGTGACATCACTCAGTTCAAGGACATTTAGTCAGAGAGAGATTTAGATCAAGCCTTTTAACTACATTCCCTTGCCAATTACATGAAGTTACTTCCTGAATTATTAGAAAATATTGTCTACATTATTATGACTACAGCACAAAATACAAACCTCAGACTTACAGTACACTACTCCAATTTAGCCTCTACTGCTAAGATCATCTGTGTGTACACTACTTTAAACACTCTTCAAAAGCTATGTTAATACTTTCCTTTATATCTTGAAGCAAATACAGTGGTACCTTGTATAAAGGAATTAATTTGTTCCAAATGAAATTTTGTTAAGCAAAATTTCCTTTATACAAATTTCCCATAGGAATGCATTGAAAACTGAGTAATCCCTAACTGCAACCATTTTTGTGTTGTACGGATTTGCACCATAGAATATTCTGTTAAGCAAATTCCCCCTATCTCTGGAATTTTTTTATGTTGTACAGATTTTATGTTATACAAACTGTTTGTTATATGAGGGTCCACTGTAATATGAAAGAACACACATGCCTTACAGTTTTAGCGTGCAAATAACAGATCCATCACAACTTGAAAAAGTTATTTGTCTTCTTTTAAAATGTGGTTTCAAGTCTTCCATTTGTTTTTTAAAGTGCTTGCTCCCGTACCCTTTGCTTTCACCGTCTGCCAGATGTTTACATGACCTTTCCTTCACAATCTTATAAGGGGAGGTACTTCAAAAGATATTCAAGACTCTATGTGCATTCCAGATCACATCATTTAGTTCTAGAATCCCAGGCTTAAATTTCTCTGTTCATTCCAAAGCCTTCACTGCACACATTGCTGGATGGCCCAAGATTACTAGGTATCATGAACAGTAAGCGCACAGCTGAAACTCATATTGATATTTCCTCTGAAGTTGTATATGATTTGGTGCACTTAAGACATGAAAGTGAAAGGACTTGTCTTAGGTCCTGCCAATTCCCTATGAAAGATGGAGTAAAAGTGCAGTAAGGATGGCCATGAAAATACAGCTCCTGCCCAGAGTCCCATGGTTTCTCATCAGATATCTGTGTTAGCCCATGTTCCTCCTAGCACATTCCCGTTTGCCACAAGTGAGGGAAGAACATGTTAAATAAGAGATTTCATGAAGACTGTAGGAAGGGGAAAGGACTCAACTTTCCCTCTAGTGTAAACCCATCTTAATTTACAAATCACCCCCCTGTTTTGCAGAAATTCAGAGGGCCAATTCTGCACAGAATTCTGCCTCTTCTAATTCAGTTCTGGCTCTACGTGTCCAGAGCTGAGTACTGTACTATGTACTATTTATATTTATTCAAAAGTAAGGCTATGCCTTCAATGGGATGTATTCCCAGGCAAATCACTATGGAGTGCAGGTTTGAGCGGGCATCAAAAGACTAGCAAGGGCAGAATTCTTGTTGGTTCTTCAGTCAAGCTCTTATAAAAGAAAATATTTATCTTTAGGAAAATACTAGCTAGAGCCAAACCAGATGTTACAAAGCTGACGGTAGGTAACAGTCTCCCAACTTGTTTTTCTTAGTGAAAAGCAGCCCCAGGACTCTACATGTCTGTGCAGAGAAGAAGGGACTCCTGAACTGTTCCCTTTTAACTGCTGCTCTTCCATTCAAACGGGCACCTCCCAGTTTGCTTTTCCATCACTGGAAAGATGTTAAAACAGGACTATTTCTGCTTTTTAGCAGAAGGCAGCCACAATGGGAAATCTGAATCAGGAAAAGGCCAAAGGATTAAGCAGTCCTTAATCTACTATTCATCTGATCAAGGCTGCAGTTTGGAAACATACTCCTATTGTTGTTTAAAGAGTCCAAGATAAGTTTGCTCTGTGGTTTAGCTGTTAGCAGCTGAAATCCTGTTGCTCAGCGTACTAAATCACATCAAAACAGGCCCACTAAATCAGTGGAGATAAGGTGAGCCTACTTTTCCATAACTGTCATTGATTCAAATGGGTCTACTCTAGTTGTAACTTAAGTTTAGTGTAATAATTCATAATTCGAGTAGGTCTATTTGAATCACTTGACTAAAATGAAATACTGTCTATGGATTAGCTGACTCACTGACTCTCCATTGATTCAACAAACCTAACCTAGAGTGGCAATGCAGCTCTCAGCAACACAATTTCAGCCAGAGGAATTAAACAGAGAGGGCACATAGGGGAATAACAGAAAGAAAGAAAAACCCTAGTGCTAATGGATATTATCCATGGCTGAGCCTGCAATCCCATACACATCTAGGGATTATAGTTCCAATGGATTCAGGGGGGCTTCGAAATAAACATACAGAGAACGATGTTGTATAAATCCAAGTGTTATTTTCAGTGGACACTAATGTGAAGCCATGTCTTTGTTTTATAGACCTGTTCCATAACATTGTACAGTACTTAAACCAGTCAGTAAGTAAGAACTAGATAATTATATTATATCATTATGATTCTATGCAGTAGTTACAGCTACATACATGTGACAGAGCACAAACCAGGGAGGAGTACTGTATTTTTATATCACTACCTACTTACCTTGCTTTTTAAAAAAACTATAGGAACATGATTTTCTCCACTCCTTTATCAGTATAACCCTCCTTCCCATTATTTTGATCCCAGCTGTCTGTCCTAACTTACTCTAATCTCCAGCAGAAATCCTACCCATGCCTCTCCAGAAACTGATTATTCCACCCTTATTACACCATCCATCTGATTTCTCCCCTTTTCCTGATTTCAAACTGAGATTAAAAAGTTATCAGAAACAGTGGAAGAAAATATCCCACTAGTCAGCCCACAAGCCAGAAAACTTTGCATTTATCAACTTCCATTCTGAATCATTCTCCCCTTCTCTTCCTGCTGTCATGGTTACCACTCTTATTTACACTTTGATAAGAAAAATAAGGATAGGACAAAGAATTGGCCAAGGAATTCAGTTTCATAATCATCTGAGATAGCAATCCAGAGGGTTCTAAGGACTGCATACCTCACTTCCCCTCCCCAAATGAACACGCACTATAATCCAGAGCCAAGGGCAGAAAATAACTGAATACTAAAGCAGCAGCTCTGTAACCCCAAATGCCTCTGGATTACTGGAAAAATGAGCAGAAGGCCAAGTGAGATTTTCCAAGGAACTGAGACAAGGAGAGAGGAGGGAGGGGAAGATCAATGTTTTGCCTTAAGACTTGGGAGTCCCATTGAGACAAGGAGTTGCTTTTTTTGGACGGCAAGTCCCAGAATCTCCCCTCCAGTCAAATAGCTGGAGGATTCTGGGACTTGTAGTTCCAAAAATTAGCCACTTCTGTTTTCCAGTGCCTCCAGTGCTCTTCTATAATACTGTACAGTGGACCCTTGTATAACAAACAGTTTGTATAAGGTAAAATCTGTACAACATAAAAAATTCCGGAGATAGGGGAAATTTGCTTAACATATTTCTTTATGGGGCGAATCAGTACAACATAAAAATGGTCATATGTCTGTGAAGATTCTCAGTCATCCAGGTGAGTTTATCTGGAAGTTGAGTCATGGCTACTGGACTTCTTTTTTGAGAGATAGAAATGTTTCGTTGCTCATCCAAACAGCTTCATCAGTCTGAATACAGCTAGTGCTTCACCACCAAGGACATCGCTAACAACCCATTCTTGATAGGTTTCAGCACCTTAGGCCATTGTTCACCTTAAGGCTAAGGATACTACTGTCTCCCTAACAAGCCTATTCAGGGCATTGTTCATCTTATGAGCCAAATTCAGACCAGGGTGACAAGAGGTCAAAGCTGACTGAATGAGATGGAGGACTCCCACAAGCTGTATTCAGACTGATGAAGCTGTTTGGATGAGCAGCGAAACGTTTCTATCTCTCAAAAAAGAAGTCCAGTAGCCATGACTCAACTTCCAGATAAAAATGGTCGTGATTAGGGATTACTCTGTTTTTAATGCATTCCTATGGGAAATTTGTATAAAGGAAAATTTGCTTAGCAGAATTTCATTTGGAACAAATTAATTCCTTTATACAAGGTACCACTGTAATGAGATCCTTCTAGGAGGTTTAAAGGAGTACAGTACTATACTTCTATCTGGAAGTTGAGTCATGGCTACTGGGCTTCTTTTTCTTGAGAGACAGAGGCTCTCTCTCAAGAAAAAGAAGTCCAGTAGCCATTATGACTCAACTTCCAGATAAACTCACCTGGATGACTGAGAATCTTCACATACTATACAGTGGACGGACATATAACAAACTGTTTGTATAACATAAAATCTGTACAACATAAAATAATTCCGGAGACAGGGGAAATTTGTTTAACAGAATCACCTATGAGGCGAATCCGTACAACATAAAAGTGGTTGTGATTAGGAATTATGCTGTTTTCAATGCATTCCTATGGGAAATTTTTATAAAGGAAAATTTGCTTAACAAAAATTCAGTTGGAACCAATTAATTCCTTCATACAAGGTACCACTGTACTTCTAATATAGGCAACACTCTACTCCAGGGATGCTTGACACTCAACCGAAGATGTTTTGAGAATGGAGCGGAAGGTCACAGATAAGAGGCACTATTCACATGCCAAAGGGGCCAGAGGCCATCCCCCTGGTTCCCTCTGGCCCTGAAGAAAACGACTGGCCGAAAGCCCAGGAATCGTGGCCTCCAGTCAACGTAGCACGGACCGGGCGGACCGGGATGCCTGTACCAAGGAGCCTGGCAGGTACAACTTGCAACCCATGCTGGTACCAGCCGCTCCAGCTCCCAAGGGGGACTCCTTCCTGCCCCCTCAGCTTGTACAGTGGACCCTTGTATAACAAACAGCTTGTATAACATAAAATTTGTACAACATAAAATTTGTACAACATAAAATATTCTGGAGATAGGGGAAATTTGCTTAACAGAATCGCCTATGGGCCAAACCCGTACAATATAAAAATGGGATTACTCCATTTTCAATGCATTCCTATGGGAAATTTGTATAAAGGAAAATTTGCTTAACATAATTTCATTTGGAACGAATTAATTCCTTTATACAAGGTACCACTGTACTCCCGTTTTGCCCTCTTCCTCCCACCCCCAGGGCTTCTTACCGTGACTACAGGCGCCCCGCTGGATGGCGATGACGGGCGGCTGGCGCTGGCCCTCGGAGCGCCGGCTGGCCGCGCGTAGTTGGCACAGGTTGGCGTAGCTCTTCCCGTCGTTGCCGCACACGGGCTCGTCGGTGGCGCACACGCAGCGGCCGCCTTTGGCCCGCCGGCGCACCGTGACCGAAGCGGCCACGCCGGGCCCGCCGGGGGAGAGCACGCACAGGAGCCCCTCGGCGCACGGCGGCTCGCCGGTCGGCGGACCCCCGCATGGCTCGCCTTCCTGCGCGGCGCACACCGGGCAGCAGCCGCAGGAGTCCAGCGCCGCGCCGCTCGCCGCGCACTCGGCCGGCAGCTGCGGGCAGCGCGCGCGGTCGCAGCGCTCGGGGCAAGGCGGCGGCTCCTCCTCGTAGCGGCGCCCGAAGAGCTGCGCCGAAGCGCCCGCCACCAGCGCCACCAGCGCCGCCGCCAGCAGTAGGCAGGGACGGACCCTCATCGCTCCCTCAGAAGAGAAGAAAGACGGCGGGGAAAGCGACGCGCGTCCTGGGTGGGGAACTCGGGGGGCCGGCGGGCTCTCCTTTTCGCCGCTGGGCGAGTGGAGGCAGGAGCGGGCGCTGCTGCTGAAGAGAGGGTGGGGGAAGAAGGGGCACCTCCGGCGGGCGGCGCGCAGAGAAAGACGGCGGCGGCTGAGGGAGCGAAAGAGGGAGCGAGCCGCTTTTAAACGAAGCCCCGGGGGGGGGGGAGAGAGAGAGAGAGAGAGACGCAGCTGCTGCCCTGACGCGCGTGGGGAGCGCCCCCTCGGCTGGCGGCACGGTCGGGGAGGGGACTCGGCGGGATTACACAATCGCCGGACCCAGAAGCGGGACACGCAATCGCCGCAAGGCTTAAAGCAGCGGGGCCCTGCGCCCGTTCTTTCTCTCTTCTCCTTCGACTCCTCCCCTTCACCTCCGCCCCCCCCCAACACTACCACTCACCCGCCGCCGCACCTTCCAACTAGGGCGGGCGAGACGGGCGCGCAAAATCATTCTAAGCCTCCTGAGCCGCCAGCGTTTTTAATGCTGGAGAAACGCGCGCGGCCGAGGGCAAGCCGCGCGGTCCCGTCTCCCGCTCACGGAGGCGCCAGAGAGGGTCGGTGCCGTTTTTTCGGGTTCCTCCGAGAACTAAAGTTCCGATCTGGTTCTTCAAGTGGCTCACACACACACACGCCGCTTCCCACTTTTTTAACTCATCCGTTGGAAACAGCCCTCAAAAATCTGTTTCAGCAGGGCTGAATTACCTGTACAGATGAAGGTCATAAGAATGCAAGCCACTTGGGGCACTTTTAAGGAGAAAGGTGGTGAATGAATGAATGAATGAATGAATGAATGAATTGGTAGAATTCATAGGCAACAAAAAAGCCTCCATGGATAGTCCTCATTTCAGACTGGATCGTTCTGATCACCCTCTGATCACAGAATGAGCTGTAAAAATGGCAAAGTGCAATGCACTGATCCAAGGCCCTCTTTGGTTTTTTGATTTTTTTGGGGGGGGTGTCTTATTTGTTTGGGGAGGCTCTCCCCCATTTGAAGGCAAGCACCATATCCATCAGATACTTTGAGGCATGGCTATATGGCATATAAATGGTGGATGCAGACATTTTTATAGACAGACTGCATGCTTCACACCTGCATACACATCTATGAGGCCAGGTGTTTCACAGAATTGCTGTGGCACAAAAAGCTACAATTGGGCTACAAATCCATTCATGTTAGATACTTTTTAAAAAGTAATCAGAAAAAAAACACATTTATTCCTACAAATTGAATTGTAAAGCCTACAGAGCCACCAGGTTGCATGAAAGCATCGTTCTCAGATTCTGTTGTTTGGTTTGTACATGGGAAGCACTCAGAAGTAAGCCTCTAATCACAGCTCATATGTTTTTCTGTATGCTTTCATAGGCTGAATGTGGGTCTGCCATGTTGTTGGGATCCCGACAAGATGGTGTCTCTGTGGTCCTGTGGTCCCTGTGTCTGAGAGTTTGGCAAGTGCACTTTGTCGGATAGTGTTGCGCTCTCCTGAAAGAACATGAACCAACTGGGTCACTTAAGGCTACATTGGTTTGGAGGGCCTGAGACCAACTTTGGTTAGCCTGCCAACTAGAACCAGTCCTAGACAAGGATAACACTGGTAACTTCCTGTTTTGACTATTTCAAAGCGGTTGACTCAGATGGTGTAATGTGGAGTAGCTAAAGTGCAGGGAGGAATATCTCTATCGCCCTGAAAACAATTGATCTCATAAGATTTAGGAAGTTACAACTGAGTTAGATCTGGTTAACAATTGATTGAGAAACAACTAGGAAATTCCAGAGATCTCCAGGTGAGACTGTTAAGGAATCCTGCCTGGAATCCTGGAGAGCCAGAACCAAATCAGTGCTGATGTGGCAAAATGGGCCAATATTCTGACCCAGTAGGACATTTATAAGCCTTTTGTTCTTATATACCTTGTGTTCCTTACACTGCTTCTAAAAATACTTGTATGGGCTCCCAATATGTATAACATGAGTATATACTTTCCCAATCAGAGCTACTGGAAAGTTGCTCCTGGAACGATAGATCCTGTTTTGGGAGGGCTTTCTCAACTGTAGCACCCTGATTATGGAATGACCACCCTTGGAAGACCAGGTCCTGGCCATTACTTGAAACAAGTTAAATTCTGGCTGTTTTCCAAAGTGTCCGTGCAGACTGATGTTTTGGTTTCCATTCAATAACTTTGCCTGTATGACAACCTTGAAGTCATACATTTTAAAAAAGTATTTTATTGCTTTCAATGCCTTTTACATGATGGCATTGATTGTTGAGATCAGTTGAGTAGAGCATATTAGAAATATTTTATCATAGTACTACACTTGATCTTAGCCAAAAGGTCGAGAAGCAATTAATTAATTATTTAACATATAAATCTGTGTTTGATACATGCAGCATGACATTCATGAATTCAGTGTATTATTATGGTGGAGATAGCATCAAGGTTAAGCAGTAATTGCATGAATTTCTGCACGGAGAGCTGTGAAGTGTGATTTGTTTTCTAAAATGGGGGCAGAAGGTTCACTGTAACTAGAAGTATATCAATGCACTGCAGCATGAAACTGTCTACTCATAACAGGTAGACAGAAATGTCAATGAAACATAAATATTTAATATGCCTCTATGTAATTATGAAGGTATATTAAATAATTATCAGGAGTATGCAAACACAGTGAAATTCCTGTCAATGGGACATTCAATGCATAATCTTCCTCAGTGCATAGTTTTCCTAATTTAATCATCTTGGCTCCAGTAAGAAACCTTCTTGAGCCTTGCAACTATGATGTGGCTTATCTTTACTCCCTTGCTTAGATAGTGGATTGTAAAGGTTTTTGAACTAATCACAGGGAAGGAAATAGAAGATGCAATCATGCTGTAAGAAGCAGCCTGACCCCTGCTTGGAGCTAAGATGATTAAATTAGCGAAGCCATAGACTTGAGAAAAACTCTCCATGAAACAGATTGTGGATTTGCAGATTATTACTGGCTGAAAGTTATTTAGCATATTTAGATCCTTTTGCTTGCCTTAGGTGTTGCATTTTTCTGCTTGCTTAACATATTTTGCTGTTGCAATTTATTAGCACACATCTGCTGGCTATATTTGGCACTCTAAGGAACCAGTGACATTTATGGTTCTGTTATAATTGGTTGTACATACAGGTATTCCATATATATGGGGCCAGTACTGTTACCTGGGGTTTCAGTTGTCCATGGCCATCATTGCCCCAACCCAGTCCACTGTACACATGTGCACACCGCAGTGTCCATACACACTTAATTTCTCACCCTTCTCCCTACCTTCCAGGTATTAGTGAATGGGCTCACTACTCTAAGGTTTTATGCATACTGTACTAAATTTACTAATTGCAGCTCATCTTGGAAAGAAATTGAACATTCCATGTAAGAGTTAATGCAATTAGCATTTATACATTGCATTGCTATGTTTGTTTTGTAGAGTTTTAGACAGTGCCAAAATGTAGAGCCTCTGTGTGAATGTTCATTGATCCTTTCCATTTTTATAGTGAGACAATCACTGATCAATAACCTAAATATTGTTCCCAACCATGCCTATAGATTGCATGGACTCTCTCTGCTCCTGTTCAACCTCTGCATGAAACTGCTTGGTGGGATTATCCATCACCATGGGGTGAGATATTGTCAGTATGCTGATGATACTCAATTATACATCTCTGTCCTGAGGTAAGTGATGGGGTGTCTGTGCTATCTTGGTGCCTGGGGTCTGTAGGGGCCTGGATGGGGAACAACAGGCTTCGACGCAACCCTGGTAAGACGGAGTGGATGGGGGTGAATGGCTCTTCTGTATATGGGAATTTGTCACCTTTAGTTTTGCATGGGGTTGCACTGCTCCATACAAACCTGGTGCGCAACTTGGGGGTTTCCCTGAACTCACAGCTCCTGCTTGAAGAGCAAGTGGTAGTTGTGGCCAGTAAGGCCTTTGCATAACTTAGGGTGGTGTGCCAGTTGCACCCTTTCTCGTACTAGGAAGTTCTCTGAATAGTTCCCTAGGGCCTTGTGATCTCTCACATAGACTACTGCAACGTGCTCAACATGGGGCTACTCTTGAAGAGTATTTGGAAGCTATAGTTGCCCCAGAATGCAGTGTGGGTTATTCTTGGTGCCCCAAGATTGGTCCATGGAATACCTTTGCTATGCGAGCTGCACTGTTTGCCAGTTTGCTTCCTGGTCCAATTCAAGGCGTTGGTTATCACCTTTAAAGCCCTACATGGCATGGGGCTAGGTTACCTGAGAGACCACCTCATCCCCACTACATCAAACCATCCCACTGAATTGTGCAGGGAGGGCGTGCTTCAGATCCCGTCAACAAGATAATTTCTGTAGGCTTTACAATTCAATTTGTAGGAATAAATGTGTTTTTTTTCCTGATTACTTTTTAAAAACTATCTAACATGAAGGCGAGGCTTCTCTGCAGTGGCCCCAGCCCTCTGGAAAAGCACGCCCCAGAGGTGAGACGGTCCTCGTCACTTCTTGTCTTCCGGAAGAGTCTGAAGACTTGGTTCTGCCAGCTTGCCTGTGGTGGAACAAGTAGCCAGCAATCGTGGAAATGGCTAAAATCATAAGAGTCCCTCTCCTTTAAAGCCCCACCACTTACCCCAATAATTAATAATTATCTATATGTATATTCTCCATTTTAGACTTTTAAAATATTTTTAATATTTATTGTTTTATTGTTTTATATTGCAAATCGCCCAGAGTCCCCTCTGGGGAGATGGGCAGTGACCAATCTAAATAAATAAATAAATAAATAAATAAATAAATAATGTGTACTTAGTTTTCCCCACATGACTTCTCCATTTTGCTGTATTTTTTTTTTTTTGTAAAATAAGATAAAATAAATCATGACATGGTGTAATGTTGTTCATCGGAGGTTGCATTTACCTAATTTTCAGACCTGTTAAGGACCATATGATGTTATTACATCCTCATATAAAACATTCAAATAAGGTGTACAGTACTTTTATTTTTGAATGACTGTGTGTACGTGTTTGTGTTTTTCTCTCTCTCATGTACAGTGCACACAGAGAGGGATTGCATATCTTTTATCCCATTTTGCTTACATTATAAAGGAGACATGGGCTTTCTGACACCAGGGGCCACAAGACAGCATGCATAGCCTGATGCAAGTAAGACCTTTGTCCTGGTCCCATTCAACACAACCACACACGTTGCTAAGAAAGCCACACACAAGGCCTGCATTACTTAAAAGGCCTGCATTACTTAAAAGGCCTGCATTACTTAAGGATGGGGTGACTTGATAAACCATGTCCACTTATGTCATTTTTGAAGAAACTTTGTATTTCTTGCCATAAATTGGCCTTGATTTTTCAAAATGAAACATTTGTGCAGTTGAAGGTCATTGCTGTGCTGGCAGTCACGTCTATGCATTATGTCCCAAACACTGATTTTTCTGGCACGTTTCAAATTTCTGGGGCAAGGAAAAGCAATCTCCTTGTCCTAAAATTACCTTCCTAGGCTGATCTTAATACATCTGCAGTCATTGAACAATAACAGAAAAAGCACACATTTAACTCTGATTTTGTCAAGCAGTTATTGCCCATAGTTATTGACCGCTCAGCGTGCCTTTCGGAAAGCAAGAAGGGATATCTTGTTTTCCTGTGTGTAGCTTTGTTTTCTGAGAAATGACCTAACTACTCAGGGGGAAAACAAATCAAGTCTTTCAAACAATGAATTTGACTGGTAGATTTCAGGCTGCCATACAAGAAGCCACTTTTTCCATGTCATCTTTCTAAACCCAGGGGAAATCCATGTCTCTTTCAGTAACTTTCAGGTGTGTCCCTTACATAACCCTAACCAGAGATTTCCTAGGATAAGCTGTAGAACTTTTGGACACATCACAAGAAAAACAGGCTAGTGTTGGCTCTACTTTTAGCACTAGGGAACTGCAAGTAGAATCACAAGAAGAATCTAATAATTTGTACAAAATATGGTGTGACTTTGTATGCCTCAATAAGAGTGCCCATCCTCAGTGCTCAAACGAGCCTCTAGTAGCATCCTTATAATGCCCTGTGGGACAGGAAAGAAGAGGATCATTTTCTACCACCACTTTTACATTCTTTTTTTAACCATCTAGTACAAAAGAGCTTGGATACAGGTTTGGCTTATCCTGTAGGGAGAGAGTGTGAGAGAGGTGGATTTCCTTGTATCCTGATTCCTCAAATGTCCCCATGGACTGCAGGAAAGAACCTATTTTATACAAAGTCAATAGCAGCAGGAGCAGCAGCCCTGAGGTTGTCTGGGAGGATTCTTTCCTAGTCCTACCTGAAGATTGCTAGGGTTCCCTGGTGGTCTCCCATGCAAGTGTCAATCAGGCCTCATGGGGCTTAGCTTCTGAAATTGGTTGAGATAATGTATTCAGTGTAATATGGTGGTACAATGTTGCATACCCTCATGTCAAGGCTACTACAAGAAGTGCAAACAAGAGCCTGTTCCAGTCCTTCCATCCCTATTTTCAACCACACCGTGCACTGGCTACAGAACCTATTCTGATCTCAGGCTCTATTGTTTACAAATGGGGAGTCCTTTCCTGCCCTCTGAAAATAAAGCTTTGTTTGTGACGCTGTTTTGCTGCTCACCAGACTGGAACAGGAACTACTAAATTTGTTATTAGAATAAGTACATCAAGCCTGAAACAATGTAGCAGTGCATCATGCCCATCCTGTAAGAGAAGAATTTCTGTGTATGACAGAATGGGAACATCTCTGAGATGAGGGAAATTTCATGACTGGGAGAGATGGACGCTTCCCCCCCACCACCACTCAAAGTGCAGGTTTTTCCCTGTTATGCTAATTAATGCTGGAGGACTACCAGCCTCAAACTTTTTTTTTTTTTTTTGGAGTTGGAAAGGTATTTACCCTATCTATGTGGAAGTTGCAATTTCACAAGCTGTCTCCCTTGAAGTAACTTGCACAACTGCAAATCACGTATCTTGGAGAGGGCACAGTACTGGTTATCAAATGTTTTCAGCAGTATGTAAAACTTTGTTTTCTTGTTTTTTAAATGAGGGAAAGGATTAACAATGGGCCCTAACTTATCTTAAATCCTATAGAAACTCCACCTTAGTTTTGATGAGCCTTTTCTTATCATTGTTTGATTGTAAAGATTAAAACCTAGCTTGAGGGCGTGAGACCATTTGTACTAGTCCCACCTTATTTCCACAAGAGACATCTACTGAAAATGTTTATTTCTCTTTGTGATTCCTGCCAGCTGGAATAGAAGGCAGCATTTTATCATTCAAACATTTCTTTATTAAGCTAACAAGCAGCATTTCAACAGGATTATCTAACAGACATGCAAAACCATCTTCAAACCTTTTCTGGTTAGCCACATTTTTTAAAATCAAGACTAGGTACCACTTGGCTTCCAGGCAAGCTGGGTGATGGGGTTTTTTGGTTCCTGCTCATCACAACTGGTGTCTTACGTAGGCTAGGCTAGGGGTTCCACAGGAAAGATGGCTTATAAAACCCTCACTGAGAATAAGTGGGTGATCACTCCCTCCTCCCTTTCTCTGTTCGAAAGACAAGGGGGTTTGACAACACTCCCTGAGTATTGTGCCAGGGTGGATTGGCGGGGAGGGGGGCCATGGAAGGTATTTTTTTTCTTGGGAAGCTGTGGGTTGCAGTGCCTTTTAGTTTCAGATTTGGGTTCCTGCAAGGAGACAATCATACCGACCCATGGGCCCTCCTTCACACATATTCTCACTTCTCAGGTTTCTCTTTAATAGGAATCCCTCTCTCTGCCAAGCAGGCTTCTCCCACTTGTTCTTCTAAGGTATCACCCTAAGTTTTTTCCCCCTCCACCACCCTTTCTTCTGAGGAGCTTGTTTCCTGCCTTTTATCTAACCACTGCAGTAGCACCTTCTTTTTTGAGAGTCAGCTGGTCCTGGGGAGAAGGACCACAGACCACCAGCAGAGGCGTTAATCATCACTGCCACCCAGTCACTCTACCTTGTTGAAGTACTTTATTTACATTACTTCAAATCCAACCTAGAAACAAGGCAGATATTTCAGCCTTTTATCTAATAGTCTTGGTTGGGGAGCACAATGAGTTGGGTACCTGGCTGTGGAACCAGGGGCTAGGGATTCAACTCCCCACTAGCTCATGCTTAAAAAGAAAATGTCTGTGTAGCCTAGGGCAAACTACATGGACCCCAAACGGAATGGTAAACCATTTCTGAGTATTCCATTGATAGTTATGGTGGGTTGATCAGATTGTTTGGCCATGTTCCGGAGAAGAACACGGGCAAACAACCCCAAAACCCCACCACAACAATCAGATTCCGGCCATAAAAACCTCCAAGAACATTCCATTAATTCTTTCAAATAAAAAATTGTTTGGGGTTCCAGAGAGATAAGCAGTTTGTTGACCACCATCTCCCCTTCATGATTCTTTCTTGGAAGCACCTGTTATCAAAAACTTAGCAAGAAGCCTTTTCTCTTTAAGGAATGAGGAGTACAGCAATTATCTTATAAAATCTACAATCTTGTGCACCCCTCTCTTTTCCCTGTTTTCCAAGAATAAATGAACTTGCCTAAAAGGAGAGTTTACGTGTTCCAAAAAATGGGTCTCCCATCTTTATCTCGTTTTCTGGAATGCTCTTCTCCCTTTCCCACAAAGACTCGCCCTTTCCCATCCCATTCAGCTTTATCAACACAAGAATTAGCAGTTTACATACATACATCCAAGCTCAGTCATCCCTCTCCATTGGCTGTGCTGTGCAGGACATGGGAGTTGCAGGCACTAAGGCCCACCCTGGTTTACACCTTTGAAGTATCATTCCAATTTGAAGAAACTGCATCCCCTCCATCTTACTTAGGAGGAAGTTGTCCCAACTGAATCAAAAATTTGTATTTGTCCCATTTACCTGCTTCCCCATTATCTGACCATCTGTTAACCTTACCAATTAATCCTGCAGTACTGCTCAGTCTTGTCCCTCAAACTTTCAAGCACCCAAACTCTGCCAGAATGATGATTCACATATGCCTTCCCATATGTGCAAGAAATCTCTCCTTTCTTCCCCTTGGAGTCTTACTGGTGTGTCCGTCTGTCTTAATGTTGTTCCCCTTCCCTTGCACCGCTCATCTCCTTTCCTCCTCCTTTCCTGGAAGGTTACTTCACTACTACCAAACTCATTGCAGCAGGACACAGCTGAGCAAGAATTCATTGAAAGGATTAGTTTTACTTCCTGGGATAAATAGGAAAAATGATTTTTATCTCACTGCATGAATTTAACAACTTATCAATGCAAAATGCCATTACTAGCCAAGCATTGTTTGCTAATGATCACTGTAAGTATAAGAGCATACTTTTTGCATTTTAGTTCCAGCTCACCCCCAACCGCCACTGCTGTCTTCCAACATACATACATACATAGAGAGAGACCATGTGAGACAAGACTCCCTGCATCTGATGCAGTGGATTACAACCCATAAAAAGCTAGTGTCAAATAAAATGTGTTAATCTTCAAGATTGTTTTCACTCCTTGCTTTATTGCCAAGTTAAGGGTACCCAGAAGTTCAACTAAAATACTCCTTAAAGTTACAAACAATTCTCATCCCTTTTCCACCTCTGGACAACCTTACTACCAATCTGTTTTCATCTTCCACTTTCCTCAGCATCCTCCTGAACCAGGCATTAATATGCAACATCACACTTGTTGATCCACACAGTCCCTTCCTGCTATGCTGTTCTAACAAAATGGCATTGAGTATTGCCCAGTAATACACCCTAGTTTGAACATATCTGCCTCAGCAATCAAATGCATGTTAACCCTATGACATTTTAATTTTAATTCCTTTGACTCTTTTGCATTTATGTTCGTTAGGAAAGTAACTGTCTGGTCTCCAACTTGGAGCCAGTTTTGGAGAGCTCTCAGTTCTCAATATTAGGAAAATCCTACATTTGTCAGACTTGCACATACATAAAATTTGGACGTTGTACATGTGCATAAACCTGCATATTTGGTAGCTACAAATAGCAACGAGCTGGCTAATACTTTTGTAGTAGCAACTGATTATTTGAATAAGTTCTTTAGCAATAATGTGTCATGCCATATTTGTACCATTTGTAGAACAGCTATGTATTTAAAATATCAATGATATTAAAAGATCATTGTACTGGAGACAGCAATGTTATTGCAAGACTGTTTTTATTTTATTTTAAACAATTCACTTTCCTGTGAATTTAACGGGGAAGAGCAAAATGTGGTAAATAAAATAGTTTCATTCATTATTAAATGTATATTTTGAAATGCACTAAATGTAGTAATCTGGTAGGATTGTTATGTTTCATTATTTAAGTCAATTTATTAACAAGTGTTACATTTACAGAAAACACAATTTAAAATAATTTAACAATTGTCATCAATTTAATATTTAAAAAGTACTGATAAATAAGAGACCCTGACAATTTAGTAACCACAAATATTTTCCTGCACTACTGAACTATGTTAAGATTGATTTTAAAATAACCCATAAAGGTGCCACTTTGTTTTGATCCATTATTGAAAACTATCAGTATCAAAACAGAACATGCAATGTAGAAACTATATCAGAACCAGAAAAAATGTAACACTCCACCAAAGTACATCAGTATAAACATTTTAGTTCAGTTTCTCTCACAATGTACACATGAGTTAAAAATAAGGTTCTATATATGTATTGGTTATGTTTGTTACAAGTTAAAATGTATGCTACTAAATTAGACTGGTTACAACATTCAACATATTAGTTCATAGGTAACTGAGAAGGCAAATAAATTTAATTTACAAACTTTGTTTGTAAATGTTGATAATTTATAGCTTACAGTTAAAAATGTAAATATGCTATCATACTGGATCCACGTGAAACAAGATCACTGCAGTTTGGCACTGCTACTTCTTTATCTTTTGGCTTTACCCTAACATTATTTTTCTTATTACAATTTTTAATCTTGGCAAACAAAAATAAACATAATACCTACATGTACAGCATTGGTATTATCCCTGCAACATGGCTAACAGGGGTTTTGATTTTACTAATAGTTGAATCTGAAACATTTGCACCATTGTCTGCTTCAGTAAATGCAGCCAAGAATGTGAAAAGTGGAGGAGGTATAATATTGAAAGAATTCTAAAGAAGCAGATCTCTACAAAGAGAAAAGCCAGAATATAAGATCAGTCTTGTAACTTGCGGGGAGACAAACAGGAGCGCACAGGAGGAAACACATAGAATAATACAATGAACAAAATAAAAAGAACAGAGAGATACAATAATCAAGAAAAAGCAAAATTTAGTCTGAATCAAAGAGATAAAATACTTGTACTTCTTAATTCACAATTTTGCATGCAAAACCCAAAATAGAGGACAAATGAGTTTCCAAGTTCAGACGCAGAACAAGCCACCTTAAGTAAAATTCCATAAATGATCATAGACAGAATTGCTGTGTAGGTATAGTTTTAGATTAAAGCATTTTATGGATAAATAATGTGTAGGAAAAAAACATACAAATTGAACCATTATAAGCTAGAAATGACTTACCACTGGGACAAGGAATGTATGGTGCTCCAAGATGTAATCAGATTTCCAGAATTGTGCACTGTTGTCATGCTGGCTAGTGATATTGACAGTTTCAGTCCATCAAAGGAAGGACCAAACATTCCCTACCCTTGATTTAGCTAGAGGGTATCAGAATTGGACCAAATGGGAGAGCTGCAAAAGTTTCAAGTCTTAAAAATGCAAAGAAATGCAACTCATTATTGTGAAACTTTGGATTGGCTAAAGCATGGCTTTAGCTGGGCTGCAACTGTTGCCCTATAATTCTTCATTTTATATTTATGGCACTCAAAATAGGTAACTGCCAATTATTATCTCCATTACTGGAAAAAAATTCCCTGAAGCTTTGAATTGGCATTAAGGGATAACACTGCCTTCCCCATAATGCTGGCACTAGGAAACTTTACAACAAGCATGAGTTTAAAACACTGGGAGGGAATTGACTGCATTATTTTAATCTACTAAACTATTGCTATTTTGTGAGTCTGTCTAATTAGTAATTGAGAACTAGGAATGCTCAATGGCACTGTCCCTGAAGCCCAAGAAATTGCATTTTGCCTTCAGACCAATAGCAGCTGTGTGAGGTTTTAGGGCTGGAATGGCCAGTATCTTAAACTCTGTTTTATGAGTATTCCATATAATTTCAGCTGAAAAGGTTGAATGTGACATAACTCAACCAAACATAATTTATGTCTGCTTCACTGAAGTAGTGTCTTTTTACGCAAACATCTCTGCATTTTTGTCTCTGTTTTTATCAAGTATCATAAACATATTATGATTTTAAATGGCCAGAGTACTACAAAGTGGTAAAGCTGAATTGCGTAAAGCAGCATTACGTGAAACTTTGAGAAATCTATTGATTAAATTTCCACATCCTAACTACAAAATAGTGCATGCTCATTCTGATCAAATACTCAATATCAGCTTCTTCAACCTTTTATTATATTTTTAATCACTGAAACACCTCAACAAAAATCCAGTTTTAAAAAAAAACCCACAGTGCAGAGCTCATACCAGTAGGCTGGCAACCTTAGCATATCATCTTATACATGGTGCTGAACTATACTATACAATGTAATTTCACCTCAAGGTTCAATAATCACAAAAGCAAAATTCAGTATCCATCTATAGCCCTCACACATTTAACACACTGAGAAGGAAGAACCCACAGGCACTTTAATAAATTTAGTGCACCAAAAGTTACAGGCCACAATTGCATGAGTGAACATTTCAGTACCAGTCAACACAATAAAAGAAAATTTGTTCAGTCTTTTACCAACTCCAATATAAAATGGGAACCATTTACAAAAAGAAGAGAGACGCTCACACACAAGGTAATAACAATAATCCGTAGACAATAGATTAAACATTTCGTTTCTTTAAAGCCCAATATAAAACATTTTGATAAATCTTTAAAAGATTTACAGTAGTAGTCCAGTTTCCCTTCTCCCTAATTTAAAAAAAATTCACACAACAATTTGTGGTGGTCCATTAATATCCAAATGTGCAAAAGTTACAGTTTGACTTAAGGAGTGCATAAAAATAGGCTTAATATTTAAAATAGCAGTATTACTCTTATGTAGGTTTCACAGCACCAAATACCTGGAATTCTAAGGGAGCTGGATTCCATAAAAGGGCAGTGATCACAGAAGTTACAAAGAGAATCCAATTAAGTCCACACATTATGTCAGCGTAAGCGATCTGTGGCCCTTCCTTTTAAGAATGCATTTCTTATGCACAGAGATACTTCATGTAAATTAACAGGTGTATCTGTAATGTCTGAAATGCATTACAAATAGTTTTCATGCCAAGTGTTACACCGATCATGCAAATGGCTTGTAACTCTGAATATCATTTCAGACAGTGCAGTAACCTAAACATTTTGATTCTTTTTGCATGAAAATTCTCACCACACAGGAAAAGTGCATTAGGTATAATAAGGTTCTGTGATCTTGATCCTATAATACTATATCCTTTATTCATATATTCAGATGCTTGAAGGGCTGTGCCAGTGTTTTTAGAAAATGTCTAATTTGTATGTCAGCCTGATTTACAGTATCATGTCATATGCTAATATTTTTTTTTCATAGTAGCACTAAGAGGCTTCTCATTTCTCCCAAACTGATGAAAAGCAGCTGGTACCTTACTTATAGACAACAGTAAGTTTTAAATCATATTTTGGCCCCTCCCCATTAAAGATTTATCTTCAGGCTGTGACAAAGCAGAAAGGTCCACTCTGATAGTAAAAGGCAGCATATGACTATCTATACATACACATAGTTGAATGTATGCACACACATACAGATCTACGTAATGAACTTTTCATTCTTTATTCTTTGATCCCATAGTCATCTTTGGCTAGAAGTCTGAGCAAGGAAATTCAAGGACCAAAAACGAATCCATCATACTCCAAACTCTTCTATTATTACACATCACTGACTGGAAGGCTTGCATCATCCAGATCCACTGGGCCAGGATCTTGTTCCTGAGTGCCATTTTTATTTTGGGATTCCAACAGACCCTGTAAAGTCACTTTGGAAGCTGGGTCTCTTGAAGGGACAGCCTGGATCTTGAAGCTCCCTGGCTTGGCCTTGGTAAAAGATTCGTGAAATCTTCGTTTCTCCAAGACAAGGGGTCTGCTGTTAAAGTTTTGGACCACAGCGGGGTTGTGAGTGGTTGTGGAATGTGAGGTGGCTGCTGCTGTTTCTGTGGGACAGTTGGGTTGTGAAGAACAGGTGGAATGCTCCTGCAAAGGAGGATTGCTTGTCAGATTTAATAGGTCATTAACTGCATGCTAAGAGAGAGAGAGAGAAATCAAAGAGGGAACAGCAAAGCGAGGCAAAAGAGCAGAAAGCAGATGCATCTTCAAAGCAGCAAAATGTTAAGACTGTGAGTTTACAGCATATGATTGCAAGCTGATACAGCCAGATATGGCCCTTGGAGTCTAGTGTGGCATCATTTTATGTTTACTAGCATAAAATAAATATGATACTATATGATTACATTTATTTTAACAAAATAATCAAAATTACCATTGAAAACATACTTTAAAAATTTGAAAATGCCTTAGAATGCTTGTCCAGACATAAAAGTCTATCCCTAAAACCTGATCCAAAACACTAGTCCCAAAAGTTCATGCAATGTGTATTCACATTTAAAAAAGAAGCATAATTAAATCTCTTAGGGGTTGCATGACAGGATAAACAACCCAGGGAACAAAGCTCCTCAGCCAGGATATCATAAGAACACAAACATCAGACTCAGTAGCTGAAATCCTATTTCTCCTGGTATAATACAAAGTTATACCTTTAGATAAGGGAGTTTTTCCTCAAGTCTACCCCTTTGCACAAATTTAAATAAACGGTGAGCTACAAAAGCACAGCTATGCAACAGGATTTTGATGAAAAAATTCTGTAAAGGTAATTATTGCATCAAGTAGTAAATTACAAGTTGTCTACAATATCATTTACAACTACTGATGCATTTTATGTTTGCGTACTGTTAGAGATCTGGAAGGTAACTTTATTAACATTTCGCTAGTAAAGTATCAACCATCTGGGATATGGCACTCAAGCAAAGTTGCTAAATGGCAAGAGACTTTATCTAATTAAATAGTTGCATTTATTTATTTAAAATATTTCTATCCCACCTTTTCCCTCCAAAAAGACACGACAGCTAAAGAGCTTTAAAACACTCTTGAATAACAAATGGTCTTTTCTAATGTTTTATACAGGAAAACAAAGCTGGG
This sequence comes from Phrynocephalus versicolor, assembly GCA_023846285.1. NCBI lineage: Eukaryota > Metazoa > Chordata > Lepidosauria > Squamata > Agamidae > Phrynocephalus > Phrynocephalus versicolor. The sequence goes on from JAHTLZ010000379.1 coordinate 1,299,982, forward strand.
TATCTGTGCAAAAAGCTTTTTAAAAAGCAGCAGTTGAACCTGCATCAGATGTTTAAAGGGCTGTGTCAGGTAATTCTCATAAAACAGTAATCTTACCATGCCACCAGTGCTTGAAGCACAGCAGAGCTTTCTGATGAAAGAACACCAGCTACTAATTTTTACTCTTGTCCCATATGAGTCTACTACATAAGCTGTTACTCCAAATCTAGAGTTATTCTAAAACAGTTCTTCCAAAATATTCCTTCAGCAATTCAAATGAGGGCTGAAGGTATTGACACATGTTCTGCTGTTAGTATAGGCACAAATCATTCCAGAATATATCTGTTAACTGTCTGTAAGAGGTGATTTTATTCCATCTATCCTGTTTTTTCACAAGTTAAACAAGTGCTTTCACACTACCGCTACATTACCAATAATGTGAAGTGGTAAGATTGACATTTAACTAGGACTATTTCTGTTACAGATATAATTGGGGCAAAATGCTGTTGCCAAGCATGCCATTATATTATAATGCCTTACAAAATTCTACACCGATCAGTAAACCTGAAGTAGCGCAGAAAACCACGAACACCACTTTAACTATTTAAATGAATAATTTTAGAGAACAGAGAAAGAAGGTGAAATGTGTTATGTTTCAATTTCAAAATAGCAAACAAAACATATGTGCTTAAACACAAGAAGAATGAGTTTGCAAAATTAGTGAATTAATCCCAACTGCAAAAACTGAACCAATTAGAGCTTCTTTTCTGAAGTGAATACTATTGTAAACATTTCTAGAAGTTTTAAACTGATCCACACTGGATAGTAGTTTGAACATCCTACTGATAACTGCATAATACATACATACATTTGCTTTTGTCTACTGATTATAAACTAGAAGACTTTATATAGTTATTGTTTTATACTGATTAACATACAGGTTGCAAGCTGTAATAGCTTCTGCATCTTGACTAATGATCCCATGCATATCTATTGTAAAAGCCATGCAAATCAGTCCAGGACATTTTTCCTAGTGCACATATTTTACATGTGCACACATTTTGACGATTAGGTTCTTGGTTGACTTTTGGTTAGCTCTTTTTCAAAAATATTAAAATGGAAATATGAACTCTCATGCAAATTAAGCCAAGTTTAATTTCTCTTAATGTATATTTCCTACTAGAACTGTGTCATCAGTAAAATAAGCATACAGAAAATGTGAACTGAAATCTTAGCACTGTATGGATGTTTGGCATTCCTAGCAATATATTTTATGCAGAAAGAAATATTTAATAAGAGAAGCTGGATGGCCAATGGGAGGATTTCACATGTTAGTAATTCCATGGTGGTTATAATCAACAGAAGAAACCACAGGATTAACCTTATTTTACACAGTGTTAATAAATGTTCTGGAATTTCAGCCCTGTGTTAAGGTGGCATGTTTACATGAGAGCCCACATACATGCTACATTCACCAGTTCTTGATGTATACCTCTGTATACAAGGATTCGACAGCCTTCTGGCCTGCCGCATCTGGAACACAGTGCAAAGCTAAGATTAGAGTAACCTAAACTTGAAAAAAGGAGGGAAAGTGAGAAGAAAAAAGGAGACAGGCAGACACAGAAAGCGTGCTGACTAGTTGAATTATCTCACCACAAAGATTATAGATATATAGACAAAGAAAGAGAATAGAGTTATTTGCTAATACAGTGGTACCTTGTATAACGTAATTAATTCGTTCTGAATCAAATTACGTTATACAAGTTTTACGTTGTACAAATTGTAATTTCCCATAGGAATGCATTGAAACTGGATTTAATCCGTTTCAATGCATTCCTATGGGGGTTTTGGGGGGCGACGGGGGGCGGCGGGCAGCGGACCCGTGCAGGTTCCAGGTAAGGGTGCCCCTCCCCGCTCACCCCCCCTCCGTGTCTGCCGCCCCTCCTCTCCCCTCCCTCCTTCCAAGGTGAGCCGCCACTGGCCGGGTCGCCGAGCCGCCGAGGGGGGAGGCGGACGAACCTCCCCTCCCCCAAGGGAATCAGGCCCGTCCCCTGCTCGATCTAAGAAGGGGCAGCGCAGGGATCAGAGCGCTTGCCTTCTTTCCTTTTTAAAAAAAAAAACCCTTCGGGACGCGATGGGGTGGTGGGGGAGTTCGGCCCCCCGACAGAAGAGACTCACCGCCTTCCTGGTGCTGCTGCAGGTGCCTCTGCCCATGTGCAGAGTGGAGCACGGCTGCCTGCCTGCCGGTCGGGTTGGGGTGCGGGGAGAAGCCCCCTTGCTCCTTGCCCGGTGGGGGGCCAGCGGGACTCGCCTGCGCGGGCGAAGCGGAAGGCGCGCAGGAAGGCGAGGCAGTCGGCGAGGCCGGCGCCGAGCACGAAGCCGCCTTGGAAAGGGCAGCGGCGGAAGAAGAGCTCGAAGGCGGCCGGCTCACGGTGCCGCCCGCCCCGCCAGGGCTCCCCATGGCAGGGCAGGAGGGCGCACACCAGCCCCGGATCGCCCGGCCGCTCGCTCTCCAGCGGGGCCCAGGGCGCGCGCCAAGCTCTCTTTCTCTCTTTTCGCCGAGCGCGAAGCCGCCTTGGAAAGCCGCACTCCACTCTGCACATGGGCAGAGGCACCTGCAGCAGCACCAGGAAGGCGGTGAGTCTCTTCTGCCGGGGGGCCGAACTACCCCACCACCCTATCGCGTCCCGAAGGGTTTTTTTTAAAAAAAGGAAAGAAGGCAAGCGCCCAGATCCCTGCGCTGCCCCTTCTTAGATCGAGCAGGGGACGGGCCTGATTCCCTTGGGGGAGGGGGGATTCGTCCGCCTCCCCCCTCGGCGGCTTGGCGACCCGGCCTCCTGGCCGGTGGCGGCTCACCTTAGGCGACGGGGGGGGGGGAGGCTTCTGTGACTGCAACTCCCAGAAGCCTTCAATTCCAGCTGTGCTGACCCGGGGGCTGTTGGGAGTTACAGTCCAAGACACACACACACACACACACACGAGAGAGAGAGAGAGAGAGGGAGAGAGAGATTCCACTGTGCAGCGCCGGGAATTCCCCCCCGCTCGCCTCTTGGGGGGGCGGCGGATTTTTTCCATTGTACGGATTTTTCGTTATACAAACCTTACGTTGTACGAGGTACCACTGTATATTCTCTCTTATACAGAACACAGTTATTCCCAAGCATAGAGTGTTGCAACAACTAAATAAATTGCTATAATACTTTTCCTTGCAACTAGAGCAAAATAACACTTGGAACAAGTTGTTTTAACATATTGGTAATCTAATTAAGACTGAGCATTTAGTAGTATAGATTTAATCTGGCAGTCAGAACTGTGACTCAAGCTGTTCAAAAGGAAAATGCATATTTAATCATCTCACCAAAACCCTCTTCGCCTTTGGAATGTATGTCAGAACTAACATAGTGACCCTAATAAGCTTTTCAAAGTAAGACAGACATTTAAGGAGTCATTCTACTAGTGCAACTCCTCCAGTGAGTTTCCATGCCTAAGTAGGGCTTCAATTCCAGGACCCCTAAAGACAAATCCATCACTCTATTCACTATACCACTGAAGGTATTCAGGTTTGGGTTACAACCTGCTAAATGGATGGAAAAAGTAAGAAAAACCAACATAATTTGGAAAAGCTGTACATCAAACTACTTTGAATCAATTTGAGAGGTATCTCAAGTAAAATGCAGCCAATGCTGAAAGAATTTGACATATACCATTGTATGTCCAAATAATAAAAAAAAACTATAATAATTTTCTAAGAGATGCATGGAACATTAGAACAATGAAAAAGTCAGACAACACACACAAATACTGATAAGGTCAGCTATTAATAAGAAATGCAAGATCCTATGCAACCTGTAATGCATGCAAAGATGTTACTTTAGATCCAAGAGTGAATAGAAGGGTATGATACAAAATTGTTATTATGTACAAAATGTATCACTACCAAATCATTGTATCTTAAGACTCTTTTAAAACATACAGAAGCTGCTGATCTTCCAGGTCCCCGCTGTGCTACAATTGCACCAGATATTGCTTTAATCCAGCTGTGCATGTCTTCTGGGCTGTCTGCCTGAAAAGACAAAAAGATAAAAGCATATTTTTAAAAAGATAAGCGGCTATAATTGCAAGATTTACAAAACAGAGACCATGCCAGGTGCCTTTTATCTTTTTTAAAGACAGAAATGAAATTTAAAACCACTCTTAAATAAAGGTTGGACTGATATACAAAATCTGGTATTCCCTTTCTGTTTACTTGTATAGTACTTTCTCAAAGATTGTGCTTAAAGCTGCAGTTCACACTTACTCAACACTGAAAATGGTTATGCATAAAATAGTTGGCTATCACTCTTTGAAGCAAAATCACTAACTCAGCCGGGTGACAAGCGTCTTCAGATATTTATTTTCTGGGAAAGAATATTTAAGACACCCAGGCTCATTACTATTTATTGTAAGAATTTCCTTTCTACCAAACTGGCACTCAAACTCTGAAACTACTGTTAAGTTTAAGACGTACCTTAAAAATTGGCATTGGGTGGTTCTTTACAAATTCCCACGCTGAGTTAGTTATATAGCAAAAGGTTTATTAAAGACAGATAGAGATACAACACAGAACAATATAGTACAGACAGTAGGTTAGTAAACATCTTAGCTTAAGGGTCTAAGGGCCCCTTAAGGTTCCATAACACAGGCCAGTCTGTTCGATCTGCCCTGCTGTTCTGGACAAAGGACTAAATGACTTCCCATTATTTTTTATAGTTTTCTGTGTGTTTGTATGATCTAGGACTGACGTATTTTGTACGCCCCTACACGTGCCCACATATGCCTGTTCATTAGCTCATGTTCTTGGCTTATAGCCGGTTGGCCACCAAAGCCTACAATGACCTGACCCTATTTCCTAGTTTGTTTGATTTCAAGTTGGTTCCTTATTCCTGGCTAACCGCCATATGTTGCTCTTCAGGAGATCGGCACCCACGCACTGTAAGATCGTGCCAACAGTCTTAGAGGATGGGTCACTGTGACCTTATGTTTTGTCAGCACATTTGGGTCTGTTAATCATGCTTATAATATATTTTGATTTTTTCCATGTTTATCAAAATCACTGTCTTGATCTTTAGTACTAAAAAGTTCCACCAAACCTCTTATTTGATCGCAAAGTTCACTTAAATCTATATATCTGAAATTCTGGCACATAAAACATACAAATGATAAGCCGACACATTGCTCCCAACATTTGAAAATTCAAGACTGCCTAAACACTGGAAAAACATCAATCACTAAAGATAAAGAATTGAAGACCTGTTAACCCCAGACCAATAATTTACAAGATAGCAGACTGATATTTTAGAAAGGACTGTACTTAAAAAAACACCCTGGTAATAGGAGATTGATCGATAAGGACCGGCAGAAATATTACTTTCAACTCCCTTGTTGCATATGCTGTATATAATCCATCCCAACTCAAAATGTTGCAAGTTCCTTTATTATCATCGATTCAAAAGGAAAGCCATTAACTTCTTACAGAAAAGCATGTTTTCCTTTAAGAATTACCTGTACATAAAATGTTCGAGAAGTTGTTACAATTTCAAAAAGATTGTCTCTCATCATGATATCACTGAAAAACATAGAAACAAAAAAACATTTACAGATCTTTTAAACCAACACTTGTATCTTCATTTTGAGAAACAGCTCTGTGCTTTCATGTGACATGGCATAAAAAGGGTGCCTTTGAAAACATTGTGTGTGTGTGTGTGTGTGTGTGTGTGTGTGTGT
>JAHTLZ010000379.1:1319257-1368814 GCA_023846285.1 Phrynocephalus versicolor
AGGGGCGGCAGACACGAGGGGGTTGACTATGCATTGGAACGGATTACATCCGCTTTCAATGCATTCCTATGGGAAATTAGAATTTGCACAACGAAAAATTTGTATAACGTAATTTAATTTGGAACCAATTAATTACGTTATACAAGGTATCACTGTATTACTATTTAAATAAAAACTGGTTTTAATACAAACAATGATTTAAAGCAATTATATTTTTAAAAATCATTTATTTTTATCTACTGTTCCTCAAAGCAGTCACACAAAGCATATTTCCCTACTAATGGAGTGGAGTGAAGGAATAAAGGGAGGAGCTTAAAAGAGTATGCCTTTAAATTCTGCCCTGTGACATTCAAGATCCTTTGGCAATACTGAAGCCCTTGCACCACCTGGACACATGTACCCATCTGATATGACTCAAAACGAATTCTAAAAATCCTTTGCAAAGGCCATATTCATTTTCTCTCTCCCTGTGATATGTTTAACAATTCTATATTTCAACTTATTTGTGTATCATGTTTCTGTTCACACAGGTCTATAAAACGATGTAGAATCAGAATATTAGGAAACAAAACAAAATTAAAGCATTTGTCAATACCAGACTTTTTTTTAAAAAAAAGTAAAAGGTCTGACAAAAGAACAGTTTTGACTGGTGTGTGAAGCTCAGTAAAGAATGAGTCTTGGGAGGGAGTTTCATAATCAGAATACTCCTATCAAAAAGTTATTAAAAGTCTAATCTCTCAGAGTGGGAGTACACTCAAAAGAGTCCTACTTTCAAGATCCCAAAGTCCAGCCAGGCACATATTGGTTGAAGTATTTCAGATACCTTGTTATGAAGTCATTCTAGTCCAATCTCTCAAAAATCCCTGAATGACAGAATGTAGCTACAACAGAAATTGCCCTAATATCGTCTGGAACCCAAATGTTAAAAGATTATTTAAATGACCATAATGTCTTCCTATCTTGACAAGGGGACTATTTTACATACATTATGTATTTTAGTGTTCTGCTTATATATACTGCCCCATACCACTTCAAGTAGTCTCTGGGCGGTTTACAGTTTAATTCTGCAGGCTACACATTGTCAAATATATTTGCCATTTTTCATGACAGATCCCCTCCTTTTAAGGACACAGGTGAATATGGTCCAAGCCTGAAGAATGGTTTTGACTCCACTCTCTTCCTCACTATGTTAATGTTCAGCCACTGCCTAGGGATACCTGGAAGCCAACTTCAAAGTGCAATACACAAAATTTCTAACAATTAGGAACCAATTTCTAAAAATTTCCTTTTCCAATCAAAAACACAAACCTTAATTGTGAATTATGCAACATACGGTACTGTATATTAAATTAATATTCATACAATGAATGACTGGCTGTGACTACCTGAAAATAAATTTATGCCAAAGCTGTTCCTATGGAATGGTTGAAATGATCCCAGTCTTAGTGACTAACAAGAGCTGGTTAAATAAAATGAGTTTGTCCTGTTCACCAGGTGATGGCTCAATGGCTTTTCTTTCAACAGTTCAAACACTGCTTTACTTTATTATTGTGGTTAAACAGTAAACTCTAGAAACTGAGAAGAAGATTCCTTACTCTCGGCAAGCTCTTAATATAGTCAAATCATGAAACACAGAATTTAACTGATTTCAAGTTGTGGCTAATACATGAAAGAACACTAACAGTATATAATCTCACCTAATGCCAAATACTGAAATAATCTATGTTAAATGATTCCAATATCCAAAAACAGCTGCTTACTGTGATTTTGGTAGCTTTGTTCAGGACATTTACCCATTCAACTAAGTCTTGCTGATCATTGGCTTGTAGAAAATATTTTCTCATCCCTGCATTCATGACTGTTGAAAAAAAAACAAGAAAGTCAATATGAAGTATTAGCTGAAAAAAAAACTAATAAATAATGTTGAGCGACTCAGAAGCCTGCTACAAACAACATTTCTTAACACATCACAAAACGTGAAGCAAATGCAAGTTTATCCATTTGCACACATATTGTATATATTGCAAAACAATGCTAGATTGCTAGCTAGACTACTAGAGGAGAGGACACGGCTGGACTGGCAATCTGAAAAGGAAAACATGAAAAATAAGAAGCAAAATGACTATTTCTCACCTTTCCAAACAAGGTGGGGAGAGGGAGAGTTTCTTTTAGCAGTTATTGAAGAAAACTACTTTTTTTCTGGCTTTAGCATCACCAAATATGTTATACAGTGGACCCTTATATAACAAACAGTTTGTATAACATAAAATTTGTACAACATAAAATATTCCGGAGATAGGGGAAATTTGCTTAACATAATTGCCTATGGGGAAAATCTGTACAACATAAAAATGGGATCACTCTGTTTTCAATGCATTCCTATGGGAAATTTGTATAAAGGAAAACTTGTTTAACATAATTTCACTTGGAACGAATTAATTCCTTTATACAAGGTACCACTGTACTTTTATAGCATTACATAGACTAAACAATGTTACAACACTCAAAAAATCCCCAACACTAAAGTAACTGCCTCAAACTGAAGATAAACATCTAAGTATGTTTCTCCTTTAGGGTAGCTGGAGACTACATTGTTATTTACTTTATTTATGCTATAGGGTGCAAACAACAAATGCAGAGAGCCAGCTGCTCATAGGGCAGAATCCCATTGTTGCTTGTGTAAGTTCTGTGTAACTTGCTTCTCCTAATTGCATCCAATTCACAAGGTGCCACAGTTTGTTTCAGTTGTGTGCCCTATCATGGAAAAATGATAAAAATAGCCTCATTCCATAACCAAATACCAGGCAAAAGTGGGATTCTGCAGTTACACAAGTGACAAGACCACAAACAGTGGAACACTTTAAAGCAACCCTTTTTTTATAACAGCTATTGTTATGACTCATTTTTATATTGCTCTTAATATGATTCAACTTTTCCAGGGCCCAAAGCAAAATAAATAAATCCCCAAATGTGTACCATTTCAGAAAAACTGGTGTGTGCATCTTAAAATGCCTGACATACAGGCTCAGTTAAAACACTATTAAGTCTATTTAGAGAAAGTGGTTCTGAGACAATAGACAAATCAACAAATATCAGATCAACATGCTGCCTGAAAAAATTTATTTCACAGCAACCCCCCACCTATTGTGGGAATTAGGGACCCAACCTGACCCGCGATAACTAAAAATCTGAAATATGAGGAATTTGGGTCTGGTCAGGACTGGGGGGTCTGTCTGGGTGCCCATTCACTTACCCCAAGCCGGGCGCTGCCCCAAGCGGGCCTCTGATGGCCTTCCTGGGCCTTTTGGAGTCCCCAGAAGTGCTTTCTCGTGATCCGGAAGTCACTTCCCATTTTGCCGGAAAGCACTTCCGGGGCCTCCAACTGGCTCAGGAAGGCCACCGGAGACCTCAGAAGTGGATTTCAGCTATCCAGAAGTCACTTCTGGATTTCCAGAAGTGACTTCCAATTTGCTGGAAAGCACTTATGGGGGGCTCTAACAGGCCCAGAAAGGCCATAGGAGGCCGGCTCGGGACAGCACCACGCCTGGAGTAAGTACAGGAGGCCTGAAACAGGTCCATCCAGCTTACCCCAGGGGGCCTTGCTTTTCATATACTCAGTCCCGCAATATAACACAGTATATGAACTGTGAAGGGATGGGGAAACTGTAATAAAGCTTGGCAGGAAGTTGGGTGAACATATTTCCAGTGGTTCTATGTCAGGGGGAACAAAATGTAGACTGCAGTCCATATGTAGTCTCAAATCTGATCCTATCACCCCTATGGAAAAAGTCTGTCAAATTAGAAAGATTTCAAATAATTCATTCTAAAATATCCCAGTGATAGCTGCCATGAGTTGCTACACAATTGGTTATTATTTTAAAAACTCCCAATATTTCAAGGATTAAACACTGTTGTTGTTTTCATTTTACAATATATTGTACAGAAAACATGGAGCATAAATACATTGATAATTCTATATACACTACCATTTGTCTCTTCTAAGGAGTGCATATACTTATTTCACTATTTTCTAAACTTAAGCAATAGTAAAGCAAAAGTGTTCTGCTTATATATCACCCAATAGTACTTAAAGCAATAGTAAGTTAACTGCCGTCAATTAAAACTTACCAAAACAGAATTCTGCCTTTGGCCTCAGCTTAGTTGCATCACTAACCTAACAAAAATGATAGTTTACATCACATGTTGCAAATCATGTCATAATTTCACATCTAGTGGATAAAATAACATTTCAATATTATTTTATATACAGATAAACTGCACACATTGTTCAACAAGAAAGAACAGGACCTATTGCCCAGAAAGCAACATTCCACCATGATTTTACATATTTCCCAGCTTCGTGGCACCAAAGTATATATATCTACAAAATGTTCTATTGACAATGGCAATGATATGGGAAATGGAAATGTGAAGACAAATCTGATATATAAATGTTAATCTGTTAGATTTTTAAAAGAATAGTGGCAGTTAGGTATAGATAAGAATTTCTATGCATAAAGTGAAACATATAGACCAGGAGATAGTTCTTTTATAACAGCCCATAAAGTATTAACTTGAATTAGAGACGACTGCAGAAATTAGGCACTCATTGGAAGAATAGGTAAATATACTGTGGATGATATACAGAAGATATGTAGTTAGTCAAATCTATCCAAATTGCTTAGTATTGAAGAGCTAAACAGTGAGATTGAATAAACTGCTGAGATTAGACAGGCTATATTATTTTTATTAAAAAGATAAGATAGAATATGGATGAGAGTAAAGAAATTAAGTATGAAAGTATGCTTATTTAAGCTGGGATAGGAGATATGAATTATATTAGGCTCAATGTTCGGAACGACTGTGATGGAATTGATAACAGGACAGGAGACAAGTAACATATTTGTTTTATGTAATTTAGTGTAGAAAATAAAGAAAAATGTGAAAAAAAGTGGTGCAAGGAGGATAATTGGTGAATCAGTGTAAAGGGTTGCGGGCACTATACAATATTAGGGAGGTGATTTTAATATTGCGGCTGATCAGCATGTACTGCTCTTTTTACATCCCTGTTTGCTACCATGAGAGAAGTAAAAGTATTTATTTCCATTTGTAATTAACTGTAGTTATTCCATGTTGGACAATTAAGGACAAGAAACGGTGAATACAAATGTCATGAACCCTCACTACTGTTTACTCTAGGAACCTGAGATAAGCAGTATCTTCCATTACCAACTAAATATAAAACTATAGTCAATAGCTTCCAAACTAGCCATAACATAACGCTAGAGTTCAAAGTCAGGTATCAAAGTGAGCAGTAAATTGGAAGCTGCATGCTGATATAAAACATTCACAAATACCCTCACTAAGGCAAGTTTTAACATTGGATGACAAAGGGTGGCTTGTTTAGACAGCACTAACTATGGTTCTTTGACATGGATGTAATGAAACACTGTGCCTTATTAAGCAAATATAGGATTCTATTTGCAGGCAACCTCTGTGTCTAAAGAGTAGTTTGAGACAAACTATGTTTAGTTTTGACTATGACTTGTCAAAACAAATAAGCTGAAAGCAATATGATCAAATAAAATGTTAAAACTGTTATCCCTAGTTAATATTCAACATGCACAGACACTGCAAAGGTTATATAAAAAGTAGATTTGTAGTGTAAATATATTGTCACTGATTTTGGAATTCTCACTTCACACTTTCCCAACCTCATCTTCAAAAGTAACCACTAAAACTTCCTGTCTTTTAAAATACTATACAAAGTCATCATTCCAAATATACAAGTTCTGTCTGGAAGTTGAGCCGCCACCTCTGTTGAGGGAGGGGGTTTCCGATGCTCACATGAATGGCTTCACTTACTTCTCTCTCAAACCACCTGTCTTCTTTGTCTAATATGTGTACATCCTAATCTTTGAAAGAGTGCCCTTTGTCCTTCAAATGGAGGTGTACTGCTGATTCAGCAGTACACCTCCTCAACAGAGGTGGCGGCCTCAGGCATAGTCTATCTGCTACTTATCAGGGCGTGCTTTCCAAAGTACCCAGACAAATAAAAAAGCCTTCAACACCAAGGTCATACCTAACGACCCATTCTTGATAGGTTTCAGCACCTTAGGCCATTGCTCACCTTAAGGCTATGGATATTATTGTCTCCCTAACGAGCCTATTCAGGCCATTGTTCATTTTATGAGCCTAATTCAGACCAGGGTGACAAGAGGTCAAAGCTGACTATAAGATGGAGGACTCACACTAGCTGTAATCAGACTGATGAAGGTGTTTGGATGAGCAGCAAAATGTTTCTATCTCTCAAAAAAGAAGTCCAGTAGCCATGACTCAACTTCCAGATAAACTCACCTGGATGACTGAGAATCTTCACAGACATACAAGTTCTGATTTCTTTCTGTTACTTAGATGCTATCAAAATACTTCCTGGGGATACAGTGTTTTCAGCAACGCAAACATACCTTTGAAATATAGGTAAGTTTAATGGATCCAACTGGTGGTGATCCAGAAGGCAGGTTCTGTAGTTAAAAAAATAATAATAACATTGCAAAGTAAAATGGAAACATACCTATAAGACACTATATCCCTTCAAGGGTTCAAACAAGTATTTAAAAATTTAGAAACCCAATCAGTTCAAAATACAGTGGTACCTTGTATAAAGGAATTAATTCGTTCCAAATGAAATTATGTTAAACAAATTTTCCTTTATACAAATTACAATTTCCCATAGGAATGCATTGAAAAATGGAGTAATCCGTTCCAGTTCAGAGAAAAATGACACAAACTACAGTACTGTACATGAATGTTGGGGAAGAGAAATGCAAAAATGCAAACAGACACCCCCCCACACAGACATTGATTTCAGGCGGAGTGCTGCAGCACAAGGGTTAATTCTTCCCAGGCCAAGCCTAGGAACCATCCTCTATTGTCTCCTCCTTCCCTACACACACACACACAAACACACACACACACACACACACACACACACACACACACACACACACACACACACACACACACACACACACACACCTCTCCCTCTCCCTCTCCCTATCTGCTCCTGACCTGAGCGCGCAGCAAGGGACGGCAGAGACGCTTCTCTGCTGCTGCTGCTGCTCGGGGGAAAGCGAAACCGCCCGGTTAGGGGGAAGGAAAAGAGGGACGGAAAGGGGGAAGGAAAAGAGGGACGGAAAGGGGGAAGGGAAAGAGGGACGGAAAGGGGGAAGGAAAAGAGGGACGGAAAGGGGGAAGGGAAAGATGAGCGCGCACCGCTGAGGAAGTTTTGCTGTGAGTGCCTAGGCAAGCCGAGCAGGCTGACCTAGCCCTCCTCCTCCTCCTCCTCCTCCTCCCTTGCCAGCTTGCATCTTCGGTAAGGAGCCCCAGAGAGTGCCTGCACCCATTTTGGACAGGGAGGGGAGGGGGAGGGGGGATGGAATTTTTTTCCGTTGCACGGATTTTTCGTTATACAAGCTGTTCGTTATACAAGGGTCCACTGTACAGAGTACTCATTTACCTTGCTTTAGGTTTAATGGCCTAAAGCAGTGATGGTGAACCTTCTTGCGACCGAGTGCCCAAACTGCGATTCAAAACCCACTTATTTTTTGCAAAATGCCTATATGACCATTTAACCTGCATACAGTGGTAACCTGGGTTATAAATGCTTCATGTGCTACCCTTCGGGAAAGCTAGGATCAAAGAGCAGGGGTGCTGCTGAGGCAGCCGAAATGACACTGTGCAGAGACCCTGGCGAGGGGGGGGGAAGGGGGGAAGACAGTGGTTTGTGGGCTCTTCGTAGCCCCAGTTTACTCTCCAGTCATGCTGCTTTTGGGATGCCATTTGTAGCTTTTGGGGCTACAAATGAGCTCACAAGCTGCTGCTTCCCCTTCACCCAGCTCTCTGCATGAGGCACAGTGATGTGCTCCAAGCGGAGGGGGAAGTGTTGTGTGCCGGCAGAAAGGGCCTCGTGTGCTACCTTTGGCACACATGCCATAGATTCACCAACACTGGCTTAAAGTAATACTTGAAATGATTGCAAGCATAGTCATATCTACAACCAATTCAATCTTTTTGTCCTGAAAGACTGGACCATATCTAAAGGTAATTTTCACTGACCTCAATATAATTTATTTTTGTATAACCAAACCCTGAGTCAATGTAGCCTCTAAATTTCATCCCCTGTGCACCTCCCCTGGGAAGGGTCATTGCAATCAAAACAAAACCATTTCTAACAGGTGGCCAGGGATGGAATGCCCTGGGTAGAAGCGGGTAGAGAAGTGTGCACATGCCTTAGAGGTAACCTTGCCCTATGTATCTATATTTTAGTGATCATCATGTGAATCAAGAAGATGAAGTTCCACTTTCCAATGTGATCCTAACATAATCTATAAAAAATAGAAATAAATATAAGAATGATGAATTAACTGTCACAGAAATTTTCATAAAAATCAGCAACATTAAGTCCAAGAGTCACAATAGTGAATGGCACAATCATGAAAAAATCTAGAGTAGTTTACCTGTGGATTATCCATGTACCATACCAAACTATCTTCTTTTGTATCCAATATAAAATATCTACGCAGAAACTTTCCACTGTTTTCATTTTCTTCAATGTCTAGAAAACCACAAATACGATTTTGACGATCCACATAAGGCATTTCTGAAGTTGAACATTACACTGAAAAACAAAATAACAGGAAATTGTTTGCTTTTCTGTAAGTCTAGGAATCGAAACTGATCCACAGCTAGTTTCATTTAATGAACACAGCTTTCAGTAGTTCATTTCCAGAAAAAGTGGCACTCTACATTAATTCCAACCTTACAGCAAAGGTTTAAAATTTTTGCTTTCAAACATATCTATAATTATCCCCAAATATATTTATCTAGTTTGTATTCACAGTACTTTGTCCAGCACACAAATTTTAATACAGTGTATTGAATGCTGGCCTACGCACAATATTCATACGCACATAGAGAAGATAGTACATTACACTCAAATGTTCAAACCTGACAATCCTCACATAAGAACAACTGTACTCTGCAAATTCTACAATGACTTTTTCAAACAATACATATGAAAGAAAAGTAGTACAGTACTGTAGATCTATAGAGGTTCAGTAATATGCCATTTGCTAAGAAAGCTAGTTCTGTGAAAGCCTTGCTGAAACCAGAATATCTTTTCATAACAGCACATGCATCAATCTATTTAATACAAGACAGTGTTCATTGCAGTTTTATATATTATTGGCCAGAATGTTGGTGCTTAGAAAATAGAACATAAACAATAGCTATGAATAAATATTATAGGCAAAAATGAGTGGTAGAGGTAAGGAAATAATAGAGAAAATTAAATTGTTTAAAATATATGTATATTATGCTCATAAACCAAGGTATTGCTGCACATGCCAGCTGAGTGGAATGAAGCAAGGTGATTTATATGTAGATAAAAACAATCAAGCCAAATCTAGACACAAAAATGAGAGAGATGGCTTACTGACTAGTGATTTAAATCAAACCCACCCTGCATCCACAGCATCTCATCCAGTCATCTCCTTATAAGAGGCAGCCATTGGCACGGATAAGGCTAGTAAGTTCCTTGATTATTACATCCAGATTAGAAGGTCAGTTATTCAAAGTACTTATTTTCATATTTATAATATTTATTTCTCCTTTAGAAGGAAGCAAAGCAGCTTACAACATTAAAAGACTATTTAAACCTAAAACAGAAAGTATACAAATACAGTGGTACCTCTTAAAACAAATGCCTGATAAGACAAAAAACTTGTAGGAAGAAAAAAAATCCAGGAATAGGCATGCTTTGCATGACAAAAAATTCCCTATGGGATGCTCTGCAAGGCAAAAAAAAAAAAAAAAGGTTGCCTGAAAAGAAAGGTCTTCACCTGCTAGGATCTGGAAGTTGAGTCATGGCAACTGGACTTCTTCTCTTGAGAGACTGAAATGTTTCGCTGCTCATCCAAACAGCTTTGTCAGTGTGAGGATAGCTAGTTGCGAGTACCCCATTTCATAGTTCACTTTGATCTCATGTGGCCCTAGTTTGAAATAGGCTCATAAGATGAACAATAGTCACAACAGGCTCATTAGGTGGACAATGGCCCACCTTTACGACCTTCCCAACACCCATAAAGTATGAGTAGTTAGCCATGGCCTTGTTGGTGGAGGCGTGACCTATTCTTAATTTGTCTGGAGATTGTTGAAATAGACGCTTGATAAGTAGCAGATTGTGCCTGAGTCCCCCACCTCTGTTGAGAGAGTTTTCAATACTCACATAAATACTGACCCCTCTCTCAAACCACCCATCTTTTCTGTCTAATATATGTACAGTACATTCTCATCTTTGAATGACTGCCCTTTGTCTTTCAGGTTAAGGTTAACTGCTGATTGTGGTCCTCAGCTGTTACCCCTCCTATGTTGGGCCATCCTCCTGCTTAATGACGGTTTAGTTTCTCCAATGCTGCATATTCCTCACTGCATTGGACCATGTGTACTATATTGCTCCTTTTGTGTTTTGGTGTTGTGTCCTTTGGTGGACAAGTCTCTGCCTTAGTTTGTTGTGGATTTGAAATAAATAGGGATGTGATATTGGCCAAACATCCTTTAAAGCTTTTCAGAAACTCCAGCCATGTAGGGAAGGACCAGGTTCTTCCTTTGGCTCTGGATCTCAGGCTGATCCCTTGTTCTTCTACCGGTAGCTCAGCACCTGCTTTGATGAAGGCCCACTTTGGGTATCCACAGGCCTTAAGTGCTGTCTTCAGGTGTCTCTCTTCCTTCTTCTTGGCTTCTGTGGCAGTGGGGAATGCTCTGTGGTTTAGGGTCCTGATAACTCCTGATATGTGTTGTAATGGATGGTGGGAGTCAAAGTACTGATCTGAGTGGGTGGCTTTCCTGTAAACTTCTATTCCCAGGCCATGGTCAGGCATGATGATGACTGCACAATCCAGGAAAGTCAGCCTGTTGTCTTGGGTGTCTAATATTAGGGTCCACCGCATTGATGAGGTCTGTAAAGGCATGTCCTTCCTGAGTCTTGATTTTCACCCACATGTCATCTATATACCTGAACCAGTGGGATGGTGTCCCTGGGAATGTGATGAGTGCCTTCTTCTTCCTCCTGCTAGTAGGAGGACAGCAAAAATTGGCCCAGTGTAGCCTCCTGTGGGAGGAAGCTCCAAATTCTAAGAACAGCAACAGAGATGTTCCTCTCCCATGTCACCACCAAATGCACCTCTGAAGATGATGGGATCAGCGAAAGGCCTCCCTTGATTATCTTAATGCCTCAGCCAGTTCACAAAAGGAGGTAGTCCTTGAGATCGACAAATCCCCAGGGTGAATAAAAATCAATGACTTTTTAAAACACAAATGGACTTAAATCACAATTTAAATTTTAAAAATCAATATGCTTAATTTATATAATTAAAAAACTAAATGAAATCATAATTAGCAGGTGCTCTACAGATGAAGAATCTATTCAGATAATGCAAAATGTATATATTTGTTGCACATATTTAATAGAAATTGCTATCCTGTTACACATGTGCCCTGTGCTTCTCTTTAGTCAACCACAATGTGTTTAATTATCCAGATTTTTCAGAATTTAATTTGAAAGACAATATAGTTGTGCCATGATCATATAATGGAAGTGACTGTCTCCAGTTTAACTATAAAGTTAGATTAGATTATATTTTTGTTGAGTTTAGTTTTGATTTAGGACTGACTTCAGGATATTTCTAAGAATTTACAGTACTTGTTTTAAGATATTCAAAAACTTTGCTGACAATGCATCATGCATGACTTCTGATCTTAAATGTAACTGCATGAAAATGTCACATTTGTTCAAAATGAGAAAAGTGTACAATCTTTCACACAATAAGTTAATTAGTTAATTTAACAACTAGGCAGAAGAAGATCTTCAATTTCTCAGTAAAATACTTGGAAGTCTATGTAAAAAATACTATGTTTTTTACAAAGGTGTCCAACCCAAATATCTGGCTATGATTTTTTTTTAATATTTCGTATGCATCATATCCAGTTCTGTGTTTCAACCTGATGAAGATCCCTGTGGGGTTGAAAACTAACTGGTGTTTGTGATTTTTTTCAAAAACATCCTCCTCCTTTGATACTTTAATCTGACCTATGAGTTTGAATTTGTTCCATTGCTTCTAGGATTAGTGGTTTGGTCTTACTGATTGCTTGATTGTTGGGGAGGGAGGACATTTGTTTTAATCCGCTACTGACCAATGAGAGCACCTGCTTGCCACTAGATTATTATAGAGATGGGCACAAAGTGCCAAAATGGCATTTTGTTTCAATTTTCATTTGTTTGGGTCGTTAAAAATGAAATGTTTTTTAAAATTAATTTTGTATTTCATTTGTTTTCTTTTTTTTAAACTCACGCTGATAAGCTGACCTGTGGGACAGGTCGTGCCTTTTTTAAAAAGCTATTGCACCGACCAGCCGGCCCGCAGGCTGGGTCGGCGTGTTTTTTTAAACTATCATGCAGGCCGGGTTGGTGTGTAATTTTATTTATTTATTTATTTATTTATTTATTTATTTACCTACCTACCTACCTACCTACCTACCTATTGTGCCAACCAGCTGGCCCGCGAGCCGGGTTAGCGCCTTTGTTTTTTAAAGATATCATGCGGGCCGAGTGGGTGGTTCCCCCCCCCATATCATGCTGACCAGGTGGCCTGCACGCAGGCTGGCTCGGTGCGTTGTTGTTTTAAATTTTATATCCCCCACCCAATTATGCCGGCGGGCTTTTAAAACTTTTTTTGCCACCGAAGTCCTGCGCTACAGCTGATCAGCCATGGCGTAGGCGGGGGGGGGGAAGCCTGAGGTTTCCCCTCAATGAATGCTTCAATGCATTCTTTTGGGGAAACGAAACATGATGTGAATGAAACGTAAATTTCTGTTTCATTTTGTTTCATTTTTCTTTGATGGGTCTCTTCATTATTCATTTGTTTCGTAACGAAATGAATAATGAATGAAATGAATTAAAATTTATTTCATGCCCATCTCCAAATATAATAAATATAATACAATATAAAAGCAAGATAATGAACATTTGAGCTGGCATAATTATAAAAACAAAATCCACTCAAGAGATCTAAGGCCAGAAAACATTCTAAAACAAGGTTCCCTGTAAGGCACACACCTGCACATATAGAGGTCTGCTCAGAGCTCCTCTTCCCTCACACACTGAACGCTGACATTTTCAGTCCTTGTGGCTCTGACTGCGACAGAACCTGTGCAGGAGGGAGTCTTTAATGCACCATGGCGAAGTCATGTTGCAAGAGGCAGAGCCCCATGCAGCACAGCTAAAAATTAGAGGGAATGTGAATCTAAAACATGCAGGGCATGCTCACTGTGTGCTGACTGTGTGGTAGATTGGGAATTTGGGGGAGGATGAAAGAGAATGCAGCATCTTACAGAATATCTTCCAGGATTATTCTAGAGGAGGATGGCATTCTCCAAGTCAGAAATGTTCTGTTTCAAGTCAAACTTTTCAATCACTTATAAATCTAAAACTACTACAATAAATATGGGCCAACACATCTTTACTATACAGTAGAAGTTTTCATTACTAAGGAAATGATCAAGCACAATCCCCTTGGCTGAAAATGGGTTATTTATTATTTACATGCTACTAGTCCTCTGATGAGCTCCAAGTTAAATGCATGACACTTTCCCCCCACACATCACAAAAGCTCTGTTGACTGATACACTGCAACTGGTATAAGTACAAGATCATTTCTGTAAATATGAACAATTTTAACAGTTTTTCATTCTCCTTTCTAAATTAAGACTGCATGGTATGGGTTATAGGACACATGTTCTAAAGCAGAGATTTCCAACCTTGGGTCACCAGATATTCTTGAATAAACTTGAAGAAGCCTTCACCACAAGCTCTGCTGACTAGAATTTCTGGGAATTTTTGACCAAGAATATCTGGGGAACCCAGGGTAGGAATCATTGCTATAGGCTTCAGAAATCCTTCCACTGAGTCTAAAATTTTTGACATATTTTAGCTGAGACTCCATTGTGAGTTTCAGCTAAGGCAGATTTACTGAATCAATGGCATCTTCATAAATTGTGACTTTATTATCCAGCAACTGATTAAATGAATTAATTCCAGTTGGGACTAGCTACTGGATTTAGACCCTAGAAATTTTGCCAAACACATTATGCTTAGCTAGGTTTCTAAGGGCCCAAATCCAGGGTCAAACTATCTCAAACACCACATCTCCCTTTATGAGCCAGCCTAAGTAATAAGATGAAGGGAAATGTTTCTCTAAGTCTTTCCACCTTCATACCGTGTTTCCCCGAAAATAAGACACTGTCTTATATTTATTTTTTCTCAAGAAGACACACTAGGGTTTATTTTCAGGGGATGACTTACTTTTATTAAGTATAATATGCTTGAATGTCAGCCCTGCACACAACCATAGCCACGCCCATCACTAGGTCTTATTATCAGGGTAGGGCTTATATTTAACAAATGCATAGAAATTCTGCTAGGGCTTATTTTTTGGGGAGGTCTTATTTTCGGGGAAACAGGGTAGGTATGGGAGAGGGCCTCCTCTGTTGGTGCTCCAAGACTGTGGAACTTCCTCCCACAGGAATTCAAGCTGGCCCCATCTTTGCTGCCCTTCTGCAAGGAGGCAAAAACCTTTCTCTTCAAACAGGCTTTGACTTACTATATAAACTTGTATTTAAAGGGGGTGCTTAGCAATCTTTGTTGTTTTAAATCTGTTCGTAATGTGTTTAGCATTTTAAATACCATACAATGCTCTTTAAATATAATGCTCAGAGTGCAGCACATTCAAAATTATGGAGAGATATGAAAGATAGGTAGTTTACAGTGCAACACTCTTATGTTCATTTAATTCTTTAATATCTGGACCGTTTACTGTTTTAAGCTTTCAAATATTGCCCTTTTTAATGATGTAAACTGCCTTGGATCCTATTTTAAAACAACAGGTAAAATATCTTAAATAAATCTGAATCTAACCTTAAATAAATTGTCTTACCAGTGGTTTTAAATAAACAACTTGGCACACTTCTACAATTTTAAAGGCTACAGTGATATAGGAAATTCAGGGCAGCACTTAGTTAGATTCTTCTGCAATGCAAAACTTTTATCACAAAAACAGACATAACTGCTCTTTAAAAATAGAGAACATCCTAGTCAGACCAATAGTGGGAGTCTACATGGCAGCAAGGCAACATGCAGGATAACGCCCAGTAAAGACCTTGCTCAAACAAGGTCAGGAGTTTGACTGAGGCCTTTAACACTTCCAGAGAAAGACTACCCCTCCCAAATGACACCCTTCAAAATCGCAAGCATTCCTTCTCCTCTTTATGAACTCCTGCTAGCATGCTGCTATAACGGGCATAGCAGTTCAAGGGATGATGGACCTCCTTGAGAGAGGTGGGCTGCCTCAGTGCTGAAGCTGGGCTAGCATAATTTCAAACATTATCTTGGTTATGTTATGCTTTGGAATGTTATGCTTTGTCACATCTCTTCTGTGACTGTTTAAGTTACTCCTCAACTTTCCCACACATGACCAAGCCACAGCTGGCTTTCTGGATCATAACACAGCCAGATAATCAAGACTTCATAATATCCTGCACTTCGTTCCTTTTCTGCTTCAAATGTCAGCTTCATCTTAACAAGCTCAAATAGCAGTAACCAGTATGCCGTAAATATTCCATCTTTCTACACAATGATTATCAGTGTAACAAAGAACAAGAAGTAGCTTATAACACCTAAAGTTCACTGAAGTGTTTTCTAAAAGGAGCAAATACTAAAGAGTACAGTATACTGCAAGGTGAGAAATCCAAAAACAAAGATACTTTAAAATTCTAATTATTATCAATTTCCCTCATACTATAGATATCTTTAACACAGAGAATAGCCAGATTTAAACAAATAGTTTACGTTTTGGAAAATGCACCAAAGTGTGGGTTCTGAAGTTATATGGATGTTGAACTGTCAGAATCAGTATAAATCAGTAAGCTTGCCATGAAAAGCCTTCATTATGTTGTTCTTTGGAAAAACTGAACACCTACACACTCCTGACATTTCTTCATATTCCTCAAGGAAGTATGCCTATTTTCAAAATGAAACAATTAGCTTACTTCCTTTAAAACAAAAGAAGCCCTCTTTTTTCATCTTGCATGAACAGGAATTGCATGACAAAACATAGTTTTGTAAAACCCAGCTCCCATATCAAGTCATAATTACATATTTGCTGAATAATTATTTATCCATCATAATTAAATACATGTGCATGTGTGAAAATGGCTGCCTCCCCCTAAACTGTTACCCATATATTTGACCAATGTAGTGCCACTGTCTAAAACAGTGTTGGTGAACCTATGACATTGGTGCCAAAGGTGGCATTTGGAGCCCTTTCTGTGGGCACCTGATATCGCCCCTTCACAACTGTGACAACACCCTGGAAGCCGGACAAATACATATGTAAATCATCAGCCAATCCCAGCAGGAGGGCGGGGGATTGTGTGGTATAAAAAGGGTGTCTGTGAGAGGAGTTAAGAAGAGTTAAGAGTTGAGGGTTGTTGAGAGTGAGCGCTGAGAGAGAGCACAGCTCTGTTAGAGTTCAGTCAGGCAGTGAGGGCTTTACCGTTTACTGGTTATTAAAGACAGGGAGGCTTGAAGAGTTGAATTAATCTATTCTATGTTTAAGGCAACGCATACCAACTTCAGTCATTGTTGTATTTATTTTCTCAATAAACATAATCATTATCTTTGTTATACATCTGAGTCTGTCCCAGTTCATAGGGAAACGATTTAAAAGGTGGCAGCATTACCAAGTGGATCCTGTGAACATTAATAAGTTGGTTCCCTACACTTTACACTTTCATCACAATCACACGTTTAATAGGGAGGTGTCGTCACAACCACCACCTGTATTCAGGTTAAATTGCTGTTTTGGCATTTTGCAAAAAAAAAAAAAAATAGTGGGTTTTGAATGGTAGTATGGGCACCTGGTCTCTAAAAAGTTCGCCATCACTGGTATAAAACTATCACTTTACTTAAGTACATTTACAGTGTATTTCACATAACATAACATTCAAAAATAGAGCTGACCATTCAATGAAATAGTCAGTCAGAATGCCCATACTTGAGACGAGAAAAGTGAGTACTAGAGGTGTAAGTATACCATTCCTGCAACTGAAGTGTCAAAAGTCTTTCAGTAAGTATGAATGCTTCACATAGTCTTGACTATATTCTTCTATACAGAATCAGCAGTGTAGACTTTAGAAGCAAAAAACTATACAGTTACATTTTCTTTTCTTTTCTGGTGGTGCTTTTATAGGACAGACCCTTTTCAGTAATATTAAAATTCATAGCTGGTGCTACTGCAGCATGCCAAAGTTTCCCTTATAAGCAAGGGATGGTTCAATCCCTTCCACTAACCTATCTGGTGACATTATGCCACAGCAATATTATTCAGAGGAGTATCAAGCACAAAGTCCTGTGTTTCACTGCACCAACACCACCAATTATGCTTGCAGTATTTTCATACTGAGAAGTTAAATTGTCCTTGGCATTCTGTCTAAGTTACTGAATTCCATATTAGATGCACACCCTTAAGCATCATTCTCAGCCTTCTTAGAATACTAAATTTACTGAGTAATACACACTATATAACCAACAGCAGCATTTATATGTTATAACAGGATACTATAAGTAACAATAACAAACCACAAACAAATTTAAAACTATTTTATATTTTAAATATAAATTTGGTATTTTAGTTGCAGTATATGTTATCCAAACAATACTTTGAGGGAAAACTGAAAACAAAATATTCAAGCTTGCATGTGAAATTCTTAGATCCACAGCCACTGATTACATGATATGTTCAAGAACAGCCATATCAACTTTGTCAATACAGTACAGGCAAGGACAAGAAATGAAAGAACTAAAGAGAATTGTTTTGAGTAAAAAGCTATTTATTTTAAGACAGAACACATGGAAATCTCTAGAATCCGAGTACCTTTTCATCTGTAACACCCCACAGAATTAAGAATAAAGAATAGATAAAGAAATCTTGATACACAATCTGACAGCATAGACAATTTCTGATCTTCAACAATCTGCCTCCTATTGCATCAAGTGAATACAGACCTGTGGATTTCCTATGATGGCCAAAATAACACCAATGAAAATCATAAATCTGAAAGTAAAACAATTCACACCACTTAGCAAGTAATTTGTTAGCATATATGATACTGCTTAATTAAAGATTATCTCTTTAATTAAAATGTTTTTTCTGCAACAGTATTTACAGAGCTTGGTGGTTGTATATCAAAGTAACTGTAACATCAAGAGTTCATGCCATTGGCATCATTATCTGAACTAGGCTATTTCAAATAATTATGCTAATGTTACTTCAGACTGTGCTGTGAGTGCGGATTTCAAGGTATCCAACTAGAGGCTCTTTGTAGAATAATATTGGATGTGTGGAAGAGGACAAACTGTCAGAATAAAATGAAACCACAAATTACAAATTATTGCATGACAGGATTCATCTGGATTCTATGCATTTCCTGGCAAATTAAGATCATTTCAGTATTTTTCTCCTTAAAAAGTCAAAAAGCAACTAGACCAATGCTTTTTTTCAACCTGACACTTGGGTAACCAGCTTTCTTTACAATGTGTTAATACTTACAATCTGCAATTGTCCAGATTTTAAAAAAGCAACTTGATTTAAATCAAATCCACCTTGGTGGTGAATGAAATTATATTGACTCCCAGCTTTGCATCTCGTTTCTTTTTAGCAACTTCTTCAATACTTCCATTTAATATATACATGTAAAGATGGGCACGACCTGGCGAAATTCTCGTTTCCGTTTCCGTTACTCGTTTCCGTTACGCAACGGAAAAGGAAACGACAATTACTCCTCCAGAACTCGAACTCGAACCGAGAAAAGAAAAATTGGGTCTGATTTCTCGTTGTTGTTCCTGGCATTGCGGCGATCCCGCGATGCCAAGCGCGGCACAAAAAAAGTTTTTTTTTAAAAAAAGTTTTTAAAAAAACGATTCCCGGCCCAAAAATCAGGCGGAAATATGCCTGCCTGAGCGAGGGCACCTACCAGAGGAGGGGTGGTTTCTGGGGGGGGGTCCCGGCCTCCCCCCCTCTCCTGTCCTGGGCTGCTCTGGTGGGGGAAATCCTCGTCGTCTCGCAGTCGCTCGCAAGCCGCAACAAGCACCGGACTCGCCGCCGGCCACCGCAATTCAAGCGGCACAGAAAAAAAGTTTTAAAACCCCCGCCCCGATTCCCGGCCCAAAAAGCAGGCGGAAATATGCCTGCCTGTCTGAGAGGGCACCTACCAGAGGGGTGGTTTCTGGGGGGAGGGTCCCCGGCCTCCCCCCTCTCCTGTCCTCCTGGGCTGCTCTCGTCTCGCCATGCCATGCGGTGCGGGCGGGGGATCAAAAATGGGGCGGCGACCGCAATATTTTTTTTGAAATTGTGGTCCAAAAAACAAAAACACACAAGCCAACAAGCACCACAGAAACATGCGGAAATTGCTATTTTAAAACTGCCAGAATTTTTACAGTAGCAGTGGGTTTTTCTTGCAACAAAATGTCTCCTCTGTCCTCTCTCCATTGATTTTTTTTTATTTTTTTTACACCTGCTCAATGATGGGCTGGCCATGGGAGTGACCATGCAAATTTTTGGAGCCATTCCACCAATCGCATGGCCACTTGGCCAGGTTGACCACAGAGACTTCTGGGATGTGCCAATCGGGCATAAAAAGCCCACTAACCGTAGCCCAAACCCTAACCCTAACCCTAACCCTAACCCATACGCCAGTACACTGTCCTTCTAAGTGGGTCAGAGAGGCACCCAGAGGTGCACCCCAATACTCACCCTAACCTCACCCGTAACTAGCCTAACCCTAGCTCTTGCACTAACCCGTCTTAACCCTAAGCCAGATCTACTTGCATTGCACTACACACGCAAGTACGTTTCCCTTCTTAGTGAGATGCAGCGGGTGCAAAGAGTCTGCCAGTCCGTCACTTGTGGCTCTGGCTGACTCCTCCTGCAGCAGCAGTGCCATGCAAACCATGCCCGCGAGTGCTGCCTGTGTCTCACCGACTGTTGCAGGGAAGGCACCCCCAAAAGAGGGGTGCCTCTGCCAGTCTGCTGCGTCTGCAACTTGGTATGCATATCCATATGGCTATGCATGCCCTTTTGTAGCGGGTTAGGATAGGAGGCACCCATGGGTGCCTCCAGGAGCCCGCTTTCCCTTTATAGCAGGCCAGAGGAGGCACCCACCCCACAGAGGTGCCTCCAGCAGCCCGCTACCCCCCTAAACCAGTATAACGACAGACGGAAAAACGACACCACGAAACGACATTTTTTGTGAAATTTCGCGGAAAACGGAAACGAGACGAAACGGACCTGTCCCGAAAAACGGTAACTCGAAAAAAAAATTTCCTGGTCGTGCCCATCTCTATATACATGTACACAATTTTTAAAAAATTCACTGAAAAGATGTGCAGACATTCATGGTCCCACCCATCTTTTATATAAACACCACATACAACCACGTCACAAATAATTCTATGATTCAAAAGAGATAAGATCCCAGCATCACAAATGAGTTCAAGAAACCAGAACTACTTAGTAACAAGATCAGCCCCTGACTGCTGGGGATATTCTAAAATATTAACAGGTCAGTTATACTCAAGGTAAAAAGTCACTTGGAGAAACCAAGTCAAATGATTACTCGAAAGTGATGCATGGTGCAGAGATTAAAAGTGATTTAAATTGGCTTTTCCTCAAAATGATGATTAAACGGGCAATCCCCAACACTCTTATTTCAACCATGCTTTTCTTTTACCGCCTCCTCTCCTAGTTTGCTATTTTCCATCTCAGCACCAACTCCTCTAATAGCACCCACCTAACCCTAAACCCAGCGTTTCTCTGTCATACACCTCCCAGACCAGCTCTTCTCAAACTTTTGAGGCACGAAAAACATCTCCGGAAGCCCATCAGCACTCCTCCACCCTGACTCCTAAACGATGCAAGAAGAGCCTTGACGGATCACCCCCCCCCCAAAAAAAAATGCTAACGGCACACTTCCAGGAAGGGGGTAATCTTGTGATGGTGTTTCCTTCCCCACTACCAACAACAACAACCTTCATTCGGTGGCTTGTTGCCTCTGAATACGGAGGGGTCCCGGGTTCCGTAACAGGCAAAGACACACGAGAGCTCCTTCCCAAACAGCCCTCTCTGCACCCATCCAGTCTAGCAGCGCCGCCTCTCATGAACCCATTAGAGGTCCATTTGGCCAAGCACGCCCCCCCCATCCCCACCCCCACCCCGCCTTACAGGAAGCGTGCCAGGAAAAGGTGGCATCCACAGCCCCAGCCTTCTATAATTCGCATATCCACCACTAGGATCTGTCCTCAACGCGAAAGTTAAAACTACCTTCCAAACGACAAACCCTTTAAATAAACCACCTTTCAGGAATTCGTCCTCCCTCCCTTACCCCCCCCACCTATCCCGCGCCCCAACTCCACCACCACCACCACCTTTCCTTCTTCAGCCCCGCCTTTCAATCCCTTCCCTGCCGCTCCTTCCAAACCCCAACCTTTTATTTACCCCGGCCTCGCCTTCCCAAAGACGCCTTCCCAAGCATCGCCTGCCTGCCGCCCCCTTTCGCCCTCGGACTCGCGTGTTCTCCGAGCTCCCTCGCCGCCAACCCGGCACGTCCACACGACCCCTCGTCGCCGGAACGGCCCGGCCCACCCCAACTCCCCACCCCTGGCCTCGAACTGCCCACCACGGGGTAACCCTTCTCCTCCGTCCGCCTCACCCGCCCCACCGCCTCCTCCCTCCCGCCTTATTAAGCTCCCTCACGCGGGCAACGTCTCCGGCGAGACCCGAGCCAGCCTCCCCTCCCGCCGCCTCCGCCTCGAAGCTCCCCTTTTCCTGTGAGGCGGCGCGAACCACCACCCCCACCACCCCTCCTCCCTCAGAGGGCCGGTACTCACTCGAGTCGAGGGAAATTCCTGTGGAGCCTCCCCCCCCCGCCGCCGCCCCCCTCCTCTGAGAACGACGCCGAGCCGCCCGCGAAGAAGCCGGGGGGCAACCGCCTCTTCGCCGCTCCCCGGCGCGGCCCCGCCCTCTTTCCCTCTCAGCTCTTATTCCCCCCCGCTCCTCTTCCCGCCTCAAAGGAGAAACTTTACATACGGCCTCGGCCGGCGACAGGAACTGCCTCTCGCCAGACACACGCGCATGCGCCGGGCACGACGACGACGACGACGACGACGACGACGACGACGACGAGGAGGACGCTGCTGCTGCTGCCGCCTCGAACGGGTGGGCAGAAGGGAGGAGTTCTAGCGGGAGGACTACGGATCCCAGAAAGACGGTGCCTCTGAGGTAGGCACAGGAAGGCTGGCTCGGCTGCCGCGCGGCATGTCGGGATGAGTAGTTTGAAGGCGTTGCATGCTGGGATTTGTATTCCTTGCCCCGTAGCCGTGAGAAAGAAAGCCTGCATGTATGGACTTGCCTGTCATAGGCATCCACAGAGGCAGTGGTATTGTTAGGAGATGACGAGAACAGCGCTTTATGTGACGAAGGTCACAGACTTTCAGTTTGTACGTGACTTTGTTGCTCTGTCTCGCCTGAGTCCTGTATCCTGAGAACCAAATGGAAAGGAGAAATGCGAACCCTTGTGTACAATTTTCTTGAAATGCACATTTGCTGTAACTATTATTGGGATTTTCGATCGGATTTTTTTAAAAATCAGAAGAATTGACAACAGGTGTTTTTTTAAAAAATTGCACTAGGATACCAGTACAATAGGAGTATATTGCTCGATTAGCAGTACATTCCTATTTCCAGAGATTGAGGACCAAAATCTGGGAGTGAGGAGCCGGTCTCAATAATGTCACAGAAGTGAGATAGGGACTGATTGAGAAGGCAGAAGCAAAACGCACTTGCAGAGACTTTTGTGGCGAGCTGGAGAATCCTGGCACAGACACAGCTACAATTGGTTGGAGATGCATGCCCAGGCTTTAGAGATAGCTTGTGTGCAAAACCCAGATTTTGTTCTATTCCACCACAAGTAAGGACCAGGTACTTGCTCTAGAATTTGTAACCCTAGAAGGGGACCCAAAGAGGTACAGCGATTCATTGACACTTTAGCTGATGTCCAGTGACCAGGCAACCCTCAGGAGAATAAAGTGGACAGCTTGATTGGCAGAGGAGATACCATGAAAGGAAAAGAATCATGTACTGTAGTTGTCATTTTAAAGGGATGTCTCTAGCCCTAAAAAAAGAGAGCGCCCAACTCTGAGTATGTTTCAATAACCAGAAAAAAGAAACATAATGATAGGGTGACACGAAGGGGTATACTTCCTATGCTTTTCATGTTTCTATTAATTGACTTTGTTGCTATGTGAAAGACAAGAAGAGTGGTTTTGTCAGAGTGCTGCTGAAGGAAAAACAAAATGGCAACCAAATACTGTACACAGATTACAGAAGAATACAGTATGTTAACTATTTACTTCTGATTTTAGCCATGTTAGTAGATGTCTGTCATATCATGAAATGCACAAAAAAACCTGTTCAACTCTAAAATTTATGGGTATTTGACATAATGCGTGCAACTTCACCCA
The DNA here is from genome assembly GCA_023846285.1 of Phrynocephalus versicolor. NCBI lineage: Eukaryota > Metazoa > Chordata > Lepidosauria > Squamata > Agamidae > Phrynocephalus > Phrynocephalus versicolor. The sequence goes on from JAHTLZ010000379.1 coordinate 1,342,947, forward strand.
TTAAATGATTTTTTTTCTTGTATAACAATTATTGGTCTTGAGGCTTTGTTTTCTTGCCAGAACCACAAGATCTGCCAGTTGTAACCTAACACGAAACACATACTCTTAAAAGTGAAGACTTTTGAGTCCATGGATTTGAATATCAAGACAGAGCTTACAGTTCTACACACAGACACAAATCAATCCCTGGTAACCCCAAACTTTGCTTTTTTGAGCATGAAAATCTGAGAAGCAGAAGTTATTTCAGTATGGCTGTTGTTAAGCTCCTGAGGCTTGTTCCTTACAGAGCATCTCCTTCTCCCAGCTTTTTTTCCAGTTGATGCCTGCTGGTGTGCAGGCCCATCATGCATAAAGCATGTGGCAAATAATGGTGTGCTGGTCTCTATGCCAGAACATTGCCTCATATGTTATGATTGTATGACTCTGAACGCTAGAAACACACAATACTTGTGTTCCTAGAGCACAGCAGAGCTACACTAGGCACAGCTGCACGTTGACATTGTGACTATTGTATTTTTGCAAGGCTCCTCAAGATGTATTTGTGCCTGAGAAAACTTAGGAAATGGTTCACAAATGTTGTGGCCACAGTAGGTTCCTGGGCAAGGCAAGTTGGACTAGTCTGTCTTGCTTGCTATACAGGCTAGCGTTTCAAGCACGACAATGTAGCAACAGCATTTCTATAGTTCCTGTCATCTTTCAGCTGTACAGAAGTGCTGTGATGATTGAAATCCTTCTACAGATGTTGTATTTTCTTTTGTTTCCACTACCATGTTCCTTCCCTAGCAACTGCTGTTCTATATAATTGTATTGCCTGATATTATGATAAACTTATGCAATGACCAGTGCAAGCAGTTCCAAACCCTAGGTTATCCAGCATGGCTCATGATGCTGGCAAAAAAGCATACAGTGAAAACATATGCAGTGGTTGCTGGGAACCATTACTTCTTGGACATTTCCCAGAATCCTTAGGAGCTGTAGTAAAATAATTGTAATTTTTGCAAGCGGTTGTCTGTAGCTATAGCTGTAGTGTCCCATTCTTAACATTGACTTGCTGCTGCTATGAATCACATGGACATGCCTTAAAACTAAACTAACAACTCTCTAAAGATACTTCATGGTATTAATAGAAGGTAATTATCCTGCCCTGTCAGTGATGCATGGATAAATTCTATGTACAGAAATACCAGTGAGGCAGCTCTGGGCAGCTCCTATCCTATCCAGTCCCCAATACTGAATCAGACACAGAGAGAGTCTTATTACCCATGCATGTCCGGATGAGCAGTTTTGGAACATAGCTTCTCGGTATCTTGAGCCCCAGCCTCTTCTCCTGCATGTCCTGCTCCCTTCTACAGTATGAGTTATAAATTTGCAAAGCTGTCACAAGAATGAGTCTATGAACTTTCAGGGGGCAGGCTACCATCTCCAGACCTGGAAACATTGCCTTTTTGAAGTAAAATTTTGCAAAATGTTGAAAAAGTCCATGTTGACTGGGCGATTGTGGGAGGTATCATCCAACAAAGAAAATGTGAGACTCTCTGAAGATACACCCAGGATGTTTATGCAGCCTAGTGGTTCAGTGGTTAAGCTGCTGTACTGCAGCCAAACTGTACTCAAGACCTGAGGTTCAATCCCAGATAGTTGGCTCAAGGTTCACTCAACCTTCTATCTGTCTGGGGTCAGTAAAATGAGTACTGAGCTCAGTGAGGGAGGGGGCGATGTGTAGCCTGCATGATTCAATCATAAAGTGCCCAGAGAGTGCTTTAAGCACTGTGGGGCAATATATAAGCAGCATGCTTTTTCCAGACTGATTCGCTTGCCCTACTTTTGGCTTTACTGCCATCAGACCTTTACATGAAGAATAGACCTGTTGGCAGATTGTTCTGTTGAAAGATCTTTGTGAGAGGCTTGCTGGTAGCCAAAACCCTTATAGCCAGTACATCTTTGTGTTACAATGGCTGCATCCTTGTTCCTCTGCTGACTGGCATAAAACATATCATTAGGAAATCACAGAAGCCCTTGCTCCCGTGGGAGGGGAGAGCATAGATATTATATAAAAATTTTGTCATCGTAATGACATCAAATTCTAAAGCACCACATAGTACAAAGGTGCTGCAAACCATTATTTTTAATATATTCAGTGATGCTGTTATTATAACTTTTCTCTTTTCTTATACACTGTTAACAATCAGGTATATTCATCCCACAGAGGTTTTTAGGTTACTAAGATCCCACCTAGATGGAAACACTTGATTTAATTGGGCTGAATTAATTTATGATAAGAAAATGCAATAAAATGGATCAGCGATTAAGGAAGCTCAAAAAATACAGAATGTTTTTTTTTTGAGTAAACATTTTAACTCCTCAGCTCTGCATTATAACTGAGAATTCAAACATTATCTCAAATACTTTGGAGGCTTTGAGACTCCTACATGAACACACCTACACAAATGTCTTTTAAAGTAATAATCCCTGATGCTGTCATGAAACCAGTTGTACATCAACTTTCATTTGGTTTCTTTTGGAATGTTTAATGTCATTCAATATGCAATAGTTTAAAGCCTGCCCCCTTCAGGCTTCAAATAGTCAAATCTCCACAAGAACTCCTCAGGTCTCAACTCCTGGGTGTAAATACATCTTTATATTTCAGGTAGTCAGTAACTGTACTTTAAAGTGAAATAAAACCTGTAATCAGAAAGCTACCATAAATGCTGAAGTCACCTGTGAACTGTGGTGTGCAATTCCCATGGCAACATATACCAAAACCATGAAGGGTCACACAATTTATTTCAGGGGGAGGGGGTTGTAGCTTTTTATAGTTCCAGTGTTACAGTATTTGTGTATTTTAGCAATCTTTCAGTAACAGTCGTGTAATCAAGTGATTCAATAATATGTTATGATTCATGAAGGAGGGAGAAATCTTCACACACAGCGTTTATGCATCAACTGATTAGAAGACCACTCTTTCTTGACTTATATGGACTTCGACTTCACCAGGCAACTTATTGAATCTTACTGACAGGCAGAAAACTGCTATTGACATTTTGAATCCATTGTGCACACAGGTTTTGCAAAATATATGTATGAGATATATAGAGAGAGGCACCAACACAGACCTAGTACTATAAATAAGTAAGGGGTCTTCCAGAGGGACCATTTGTCAGTCCCTCAGAGTCGCATTTTCATACCTCAACTTTTTGGGTGTACATTATGTGAAAGTATTGATTATAATGATTTTGTATTTTGATTCATTTGTATCATACTTAGATTATAAAAGAACAAGAGATGTCCTGAGCAAGGCAAGTTGGACTAGTCTGTCTTGCTCGCTATACAGGCCAGCACCTGGAGTATTGTGTACAATTCTGGTTACCGCATCTCAAAAAAGACATAGTGGAACTGTAAAAGGTGCAGAAGAGAGCAACTAAAATGATTACTGGGCTGGGGCACCTCCCTTATGAGGAAAGGCTAAAACATTTGGGGCTCTTTAGCTTGGAAAAAAGGCGCCTGAGGGGGGATATGACTGAGACGTACAAAATAATGCAAGGCATGAGTAAAGTGGATACAGGGACACTCTTCTCCCTTGCACAAAATACCAAAACTAGGGACATCCACTCAAACTGTGGATGTGAGAGTGAGAACAGACAAAAGAAAATATTTTTTTTACCCAGAGTGTTGTTATCCTTTGGAACTCCCTGCCACATGATGTATGATGGCATCTAGTCTGGATGCCTTCAAAAGGGAATTGGACAGATTGCTGGAGGAGAAATCCATCACAGGTTATAAACCATGATCGAGATGTGTAATCTCCACACTTAAAACCAGGGTCCTTCAAGGGCCAGATGCAGGAGAGTGGTAGCAGGAGACAGATATCTAGTCTCATGCGCTCCTAGACACATCTGGTGGGGCCACTGTGAGATACAGGAAGCTGGACTAGATGGGCCTTTGGCCTGATCCAGCATGGCTCTTCTTATTTTCTTTTGTTCTTATGTAGGTTGGCAGGAGCTGGGTTTAACAGCAGATGCTCTCTCCGCTACATGGCACCTGGGATTTGAACCACTGAGTTGCCAACTTTGAAGCCAATAGTTTTCAGTGCTGTAGCCCGCACTGAGCCATCACATCTTATATAGGACAGATCCACAGTAACTGAAGTTGTATCAAGCTGTTATGACCGTGTCATGGAGCAATCTACTCCTATAGTTTCTGACTTTCTGGAGTCTATTCTACAGTCACAAGTGTTTATCTGACTAACAGCCACATTCAGTGAGATATTGATTTTATATCTAGAAACAGTGAATCCGTGGGAGGAAAAGATTGTTTTGGAGTTAACTTAAGTCTTCCTTGGCAACCGGCTTGCTTTGATTTTGCAGTTGGCACCTGGGAGAGAGCAGGGCTTTGTTTGCACACCTGATGTCTCAGGAACAAGGGACTTAGGAATCTGCATGCCTGGGAGGGTAATTTTGTAAGAGGAGGAAACACACATTTGCCTTAAGGTATGATTTGACACTACAAGGCATAAACAGAAATTGCCTCTTAGTTTATGCCAAAACTTTGCAAATATTAGTTCTTCTGTTTGTTTTCTTTTTAGACCACAAATGGCTAACTAGAATTGTTGCTGTAAGACAATCCTTCATGATTTACTGCTTTTTAGAATACCATCATTTTTATTGTATCTCACACTATGTTTAAGTTTTACGGTTAGTTGTGCTGATTCTTACTATAATCTACTTCCCTGTGGATAGGGAAGTTAAAGCAGCCTATTCACCACCTCTGCAATATAGGAGCATATTTATCACATGAGGTGAACTTGGCAAAAGCTTAGAATAACACCTGCACTTCACATCCCCAACTACTCTCCACCTTCCAATAATGTTTTTGCTTGTTGAAGTCTCATATAGAGATGGGCACGACCAGGGAAAATGACGTTTTCGAGTTGTCGTGTGTTGGAGCCGGCCCGTTTCGGCTCGTTTCTGTTTGTCGCGAAATTTTTCAAAAAATTGTCGTTTCGTTTGTTGTTTTTCGTCTGTCGTTAGTACTGGTTTAGGGGGTAGCGGGCTCCTGGAGGCACCTCTCTGGGGTGGGTGCCTCCTCTGGCCCGCTATGAAGGGAAAGCGGGCTCCTGGAGGCACCTCTCTGGGGTGGGTGCCTCCTCTGGCCCACTACAAAATGGCATGCATAGCCAATTGGATATGCATACCAAGTTGCAGTGGCACTGGCAGAGGCACCTCTCTTTTGGGTGCCTCTTTGACCACAGGCCCACTGCTGGTATAGTGTGTCACAGTGCACACTGGGGGAAGGCTCCCTCAGTCTGGGCGCTCTGTGGCTCACTAAGAAGGGAATCGTACTTGCGTGTGTAGTGCAATGCAAGTACACAGATCTGGCTTAGGGTTAGGGTTAGCACAAGGGCTAGGCTTAGGGTTACGGGTAAGGTTACGGTGAGTTAGTGGGGTGCACCTCTGGGTGCCTCTCTGACCCACTTAGAAGGACAGTGTACTGGCGTATGGGTTAGGCTTAGGCTTAGGGTTCGGGCTCGGGCTAGGGTTAGTGGGCTTTTTATGCCCGACTGGCACATCCCAGAAGTCTCAGTCAAAACCTGGCCAACTGGCCATGCGATTGGTGGAATGGCTCCAAAAATTTGCATGGTCCCTCCCATGGCCAGCCCATCATTGCACAGGTGTAAAAAATAAATAAAATAAAATAAAATAAAATCAATGGAGAGGAGACATTTTGTTGCAAGAAAAACCCACTGCTGCTAGTGCTACTGTAAAAATTCTGGCGGTTTTAAAATAGCAATTTTCGCATGTTTCTGTGGTGCTTTGGTCTGTTTTTGGACCATGATGATTTCAAAATAAATATTGCGGTCGCCCCATTTTGGATCCCCCGCTCGCACCGCATGGCATGGCGAGTTGGCGAGACAACGAGGATGCCCCCCAGCCCCCACCAGAGCAGCCCAGGACAGGAGAGGGGGGGAGGCCGGGGACCCCCCCCCCAAACCACCCCTCTGGTAGGTGCACTCTCAGGCAGGCATATTTTCGCCTGCTTTTTTGGCCGGGAATTGGGGTGGGTTTTTATATTTTAAACTTTTTTTCTGTGCCGCTTGGCATCGCACGATCGCCGCGATGCCAGGAACGACAATGACAAATCAGACCCAATTTTTCTTTTATCGGTTCGAGTTCGAGTTCTGGCAGAGTAATTGTTTCCTTTTCCGTTCCGTAACAGAAACGAGGAACGGAAACGGAAACGGGAATTTTGCTAAGTTGTGCCCATGTCTAGTCTCATATTTTCTTTGTTGCTTACCTGTTGTTCAGAGATGTTTATTATTCGTTACAACACGGGTAGGAAGGGCATAGCTTAGTCACGCACGCGGGCAACGATCACCTTCAGTTTAGCAAAGTTTGTTTGTTTGGGGCAGGAGAAGAGGTTCCATGTCATTGCAGGTAAAGGGGTTCCCCAGACCATTCTTTTCAAACAATGACATTCCTTGAGTCATTTGAGCATGGTTGTGTTAGCCAGTTTCTTCGTATGGCCATCCTGTCTTTCAACACAGAAGAATCACTCAAAAGGACACAATCAGTTCAATGTGCAGTACTGTATACACAACGTCATATTTTGTTTGTTGTTCACAGTTTGTACGCTGTCCAGCAAGGTTATGCCAGCTCTTTGTCAAACAATCACATTGCCATCTCATTGAACAGACAGCATTTTGGAGGTGGAGAACTGCCTTCATTCTCCCAGTGCCATTGCTGTGTAACCACATAACATTCCACAATGGCTTCCTTATTTCTAGACAAGGGTTATGCCATATTTCATTTAATTCTCCACTCAGTGTAGAGGTTTGGGGTAAATTTCATCTAGAATAAGATAAGCTTAGGTGCCTGGATGTTCAAAGAAGAATGGGAAAGTGTGAGTGGCACTTGCAGCCCCCTTCATTGTGACATGATGGTTAATTGCAACAAGCTCTTTTAATGTAGCAACACAAACTCTTAAAGCACTAAAATGGCTCAACAAAAATCTTAATTACTCCTATGGACACCAGGGAATTAACTACACTCCCTAACTGACAAAGATGATTACTTCACGTCCATTCTCGTCCCAGTAGGAAGTTTGTTGCGTGTTGATCTCGGTCACGGTCACGTGGTCTTCTTCCAGTTCTGTCCCTGTTCCTGTGTACACATGGGTGTGATGGATGATACCAGCATGACTGTTACCGAACGTCCTCGTTCCGTGATGAGATGTGAAATTCCATGCCTTTGTTCTCTGGGTTTTTTTTCCAGCTCAACCTTCTGTTTTTCGATGTTTCGATTCTCTGAAGCCTTGCCTTCAGTGCGTTATGGAGCTAAGTTTGAGGCATTTGTCTTTTAATCTCTCTGCACTGCATTGCTGACTCCATAGGGAATGTACTGGCAAATGGCACTTCACACTCCTGCCACTAGATGGGGAATGGCACTTTTCGTGACGAGCCTTACCTCATGGGCACTCATCTCAGAACAAGAAGCATGACAAGCAGATTCCAGAAGCCAGGGAGGGGAATCTCTCTTCCCGCTTAAATCGCAGTTCAGGGGGCGTGGTCGGGACGAACTCTCCTCGTCCCACAATGGACGTAAGGTTAGATTATTTCATACCGGTCCCAAGCAGGACCACGAACAGCAATGAGATGGGCGTGAAGTATCAGCCAAAGTGAGCAGAACAAATCTGCAACAGTCCTTTACTAGGACGAGTGGAGCCCCGCCTCCTCAACCATCTCCAAACAACTCGCTGGTGAGTCCAACATAGAATGCTGCAACAAGAATGCTGGATGCAGGAACTCAACTGCTGCTGAAGTAACATAGCTTTCCTGGCTACTTGTGTGGCCTCCAAGGTGTGTCTGTACTGCCAACGCCTCAGTCTACAGGTGAACAACAGGTCAGGAATCTTATCCTGCCTCTTGGGGAGATGGATATCCCACTCTCATTGGGGCTGGCCCCAAAGAAAGCTGTTGGCTTTCATACTATAACCATCCATATATATTGTTTCCCCCCATTAGGAGACCTCCTACAATTCCATCATTCTTGGCCATCATAGTCATTGTTTGCCTCCAACATAATCTTGACAGAGTATTTACAAACCATTAAAATTCTCAGCAGCTAAGACATGTTATTCTTGTTTTTTTCATGCAGCACAGTGTGTAACTATTGCCATTTACACAACTGCTGGCTAGTTTTCAAGTGCCAATCATTGAAACCTCTTTTTGATAATAAAAATATCTATACTTATACCATTTCAAATATAGTGTAAAAGCTGTTTGGAATGGACACAAATGGAAGACTCTGAGTGTTTGGGTTTGGCAGACCAAGCTGGCAGCTCAGTACATATTCTCCTTGCTACTTATAATGAGATCCAACTGGACAAATGCTTTAGAAACATTCATTTCTGATCATATTAATACAATATGGAGCAGAAAGATATTTATATATGTAATATGGGAGTTTTGGTGGGATGTGGTGATAGAACTGGCCCAGCAGGAGGGGAGCTGAGTGATATTGGGAGAAACTTTGTGCACATCTTGAATGGTAATGGTTGGAATAAGAGACCCAGCTTCATAGGGACTGCGGCTTATGAAAACTCATAGTGCCTGCATGGGCAGTTTTGATTCCTAGCTTTGCTCCCTCCACCCCACCCCCAACAACAGCAACACGTCCACCTACCTCTCCAGCCCTGTTGGATTATTTGTCTTGCATCTACAAGTGAGCCCCTAAGATCTAGCATTTGGAAAGTCAACTCTCCATTTGTAGCCAAGATCAGTTAAGAAGGAACAAGCAGCTGAACCACATCATGGAAGGAAAGCTATGCACCCAAGGCTGGCATCATCTCATGGCTCTTCACAAAGGCAAGGCCTCGCTCAAGTGGAGCCCCAACTTTTTTCATATGAAACATCCTGCCTTGTTTGCTATTGTGGTCTATATATCATGATGACAGCTGCTGGGCAGCAGTGATAGCAGAAGGTGACACTGGAGGAAAAACAAAGGTGGTGACACTCAAGTTAACTTTTATTAGTACAGTGGACCCTTGTATAACAAACAGTTTGTATAACATAAAATCTGTACAACATAAAAAATTCCAGAGATAGGGGAAATTTGCTTAACATAATCGCCTATGGGGCGAATCCGTACAACATAAAATGGGATTACTCCATTTTCAATGCATTCCTATGGGAAATTTGTATAAAGGAAAATTTGCTTAACATAATTTCATTTGGAACGAATTAATTCCTTTATACAAGGTACCACTGTACTATGAAGAAGGTGGCAATGGTAGTAAACTATTTATGAACTTCATTTACCATGAAAACCCTGTGATGAGATACTCCAAGATGAAACAGGAGTTAATGAACAGATTAGTATTACGAAACTGAGTTGATCACGAACCAGAAGAAATGGGGACTGCAAACAGAGATATTACAAGGGAAGAATATACAAAGACAAATCCTGTAGTTAAAAACAAAAAGAAAAGCCTGGATGCAAGATGGAGAAAAAAATCTTAAAAATTGTAAATAACAAGCAAGAACTAAAAGAAAAAGGTGACGGAAATAAGGTCAGAACTCTGAACAAAGTTTTGCAGGGAAAGGTGGAAGGCAGTAGGGAAAGAGGAAGACCAAAGCGGATACACAGCCTCCACCAGCAGACTAAATTAATATTGTCAGAAGTGAATGTTTCTGATGTAGTAGTAGAGTTGGGTCTTATATTCGATAGGATAGGATACAGCTGGCCAGATAGCGTATAATGGTTTAGGTATCTGGGTGCAGAGCCAGAAGTTTGGAGTTTGATTCCCCCCTGTGCCTCCAGGAAGATGAGTCAGCCTGTGTGACCTGAGGCAAGGCGCTCCCAACAGAAGGGCATGATAAACCACGTCTGTATACAGTATCTCCTACCTAGAAAACCCTGGAATATTGCCTTGACTGCATGTCATTATTATTATATAGCCCTAAGCACATCTGCCCCAGCCCTGTGCCTTGCATTTTCATATTCTGTTTTTTTATGCTGCTGTTTTTCATCCTTCCAGTAGACATTTTGACCTCTTAAAACACTATTATTATGCTATTATAATGCTGTAAATTTCCCTGGTAATTTTTAAAAAAATATTTAAATTCAGTGTGCAAATGTCTTAAACAACTTATCTCCCTTGAAAGAACAATGTCCATAATCTCAAGTCACTGTGGCCAATGGGAGTTGTAGTCCAACACATCTGTCAGCACTAGCTCTTTAAATTAAAGGAAGTGACAAATACTGTATGTACAGATACTCAGCACTCCAACCCCAGAAACCTTTTCGGTGACAGTATTTTCCATTGGGTTGTAGGTATGGATGTCTTTGGTACAGAACTCTTTATTTGTTTACAAATACAAAAATATCTCTGACATCCTCTGACAATTACATCATGTTTCCGATAATCTAACAACTGACATACTGGCCACTGCTTCCTGTAACACCCACATTTTGACTCTACAAGTATTTTTATTATTAGGAGCCACAAATTATAACTCTGACATTTGCACTTCCTGGGAGACAGTACTGAGTTGTTGTTGTTGTTGTTGTTGTTGTTGATGTTGTTGTTGATGATGATGATGATGATGATGATGACGACGACGACGATGATTATGTTGATGATGATGATGATGGTTTTTGTTTTGTTTTGTTTTGTTTTTGTAATTTATAAGCCAAAGTTTAAATTGAGAAACTCATACCCATGATTTTTGCAGGCTTTATGATTCTGGGTTTTCTCCCCACTGTCTGCTAGTTAGAATTTTATTTGGGAAACTTTTAATGGTTAGTGGGGTTGCTGTTAATTCTATGAGATCATAATTTTACCACATATATCCATATACCTTCTGGGCTGACAAGCACTACTACCTCTCCTTCCAACTCCTTTAGATGCAAAAGTTATGTGGTTCCATTAACTGGCTAGCAACTACCCTTTGTATTTACAGAATCATAAAGTAATCATTAGCTGTGTCCTGCATATTCCTTTCCTAACCAGGGTTAATGCTGTTTCACCATGGCCTTGGGAACACTTTGATCTCGAGCAACAAAGCATGCTTTATTCAGCTTGCTTGCAAGAAAGTCTTAGTGGTAATTTTCTATATTGTTAAGTGGAACTTGACAGCAGGGTGTCAGACTTAAAAACTTAAAAGACAAGCTCTGAAGGCCAAGCTAGATGAGATGGACAGCTGACATGTGTTGTTGGCTTTCCACATGTCCACCCTGTTCACATATAAGGTGGCTGGTGAGGGAGCTTCCAACCAGTGTCAACTCTTCCCAGGGAGGAACACCAGCTTCAGAAAAAAGAAAGCTCATTGGGGCTGTGACATATGGGAAGGGCATTACAACACCCAGCCACACCCAGTCACACACCACATAATCACAGTCCTACTCTCAGCTACTACCCACTGGCTCTGTTTTAAAACACACACAAAGTATATGAAATACTTTTGCACATTTCACTTTTATTTATTTATTTATTTATTTATTTATTTATTTATTTATTTATTTATTTATTATTTGCATTCTAAACCGCAGCCATCTGGTGATTGCTTTAACAAGGTATGTAACATGCCATATTGTCTCCAAATCCAATTGTCTCATGTGATGTGGTTATTCCCTTCACATCCCCCATAAAGTGTCGAAGCCAGGAATGTCAATAAAGGTACCACTCGAGAGCATATCTTGAAGATTGCCCAAGAGCTTGTTTGGATAGCTAATGGGTTTAAACCTCAAAATATGAAAGCACAAGAGTACATTGTATAGAGGTCAGGGGACTGATCTTGTTTCCCAGTCTTTCTGCTCTACTGTATGTCAATGGCACAGTGAGCCCACAGAAGTCACAGGTCCAGGATGCTTCAAATGGATTGTGCCTCATCTTACCCCATCCCTTCAAGTGCTTGGTAACATAAAATAAAAAATACAATGCAGTCTTATCAAGAGTAGCATGACAAAGGTTTGGTTCATGCTCAACATTCAGCTTTACTAACTTGTGATAAAATGTGTTATATTTAAGAAAGCTACAAAATTCTCTTATTTCTCTCAAATACATATATCTCAAACATATAGCTCGGCACATGTGCATGCATTTCCAGAGCATATTTCTCATGGATTTAGTATAGACAGAAAAGCAGCCACCAGCAACTAAACTGTATGTATATGTACATAGGAGAAATATACTGTCAGCATGTCTTCAATAAAACATGAAATATCAGAGTTTTTTTGGTGTTTTATTATTTTAGGCACATTAGATTTGTCTATACTCTTGATTTAGAGGAAGAGATTTCAAAAAGTTCATATACTTTTTATTTCAACTGTGTGTGTGTGTGTGTGTGTGTGTGTGTGTGTGTGTGTGTGTGCACTTGCGCGTACACACGCATGTGCGCGTGCACACACACACACAAAACACACATTATGCAGGAATAAATAAAATAATTTGAGACAATACAAGATTACAAGAATAAAGCTAAGAGCCCACAGGTTTCAAGATTTAGGCAATGTTTATTTCTGACATGCAATTACTAGGGAAGGCTAACATTGCTAGCTTTATCTAAGGTAGTCCTTTCCTACGTGGAAACTGCATGCGTTGCAGAGCGGAGGCTGGACAAAGGCTGTCTGCTGGTGACTGTTTTTATGGAAGACATGTTAAGCATGTTAATCATTTCCTATTATCATTAACAGTCAAGAGCATGACAGGGCAGCTGGTTGAAAGCCAGGTGCAGAAAGTGGGATAAGAAAGCTTTATAGAATCTCATGGGCAGAACCAGTTTACTTGTGGGAGGAATTGATAGTAGCCTCTCTCTGTTCATAGGACCTCAGTAGATAAACTGCACCTAAGAAAATATAAACTAAACTACCTCCAGTACTAGCTACAGGAAACAGAAGAAGGAAGGAAGATGGAATTAATGTCCAAATGGGCCAAGCACAAGAGAAGAACATAGTTTATTTTCATGCTATGCTAAATACAGGTCCACCTGTTTCAGAAGCTCAGGGCCTTAAAACATATGGCATTAACTCTCTGATAGTCTTGCACCAGCTGGCTGTCCAAATGGGTTCATCCAGGGAGGACAAGAAGGAGACTGTTCTCTTTTATGATGATGGGAAAAGAAGAGAAAATGTGACATAGATAGGAACCGATGGTATGCAGGCTTTCAAGACCTACGTGCAGAAAGAAGCAAGTGTTAACACACAACCCTTTCCCAATACTATCAGCAAAGTCAAAACTACAGTTGATTCATGGTGGGCCTTACCCTTAAGCTGGGTGGGGCCTCCACCTCAGGGCAGCAGATATTTGGTTTCATGAAAGGGCAGTCAAATTTTAGTTATATATTTACTATGACATCATTCATACTGTTGTGAAGGGCTGGATGCCTATGAATTTTTTTCTTTGTCTCCAATGCTGAAATGATTGTTTCAAGCACTATATGTCGTGACTGGAACAAGTGGGGGTGGAGCAGGGAGGAGCATCATTTGCATTTCTGCGTCAGGCAGCAAAAGATCTTGAGTTTTAATTGTTTTGGGGTTTTTTGTAACCCGGGGCAGCGGCAGGGCAGGGGGGCAGTGGCGGGGTGGCAGGTGGTGGGGGATGGCGACGGGCACGGGGGTGGGCGGCGATGGATGCGGGGGCGGCGGGTGGACGGTGACAGGCAGCAATGGGTGGACGGTGATGGACGGCTGGCGGGCAGTGGGGGGACGGACGGCAGTGGCCAGCGGCGGGGGGGGGTGGCAGGCTGGCCAGCGCCCTCTCTCCATTTTGGCGCCCTAGGAAACTGCCTAGTTCGCCTTAATGGAAGCACCAGCCCTGGTCATGTGACTATGTTGGGTAGGTGCTCCAAGCATGTTATGCAGGCTACAGAGAAAACTGGACATGGGGAAGTCCATTAGACAGCATCCACAGGGAAGATATAGATTCAGCCTAGGCACAGCAAATAACTCCTTAAGCATAACTTCAGAACAGCTGTCTCTGTCCATACTAACCTGCCTCATCATTAACCTTCTGTGTGTTTCTGAGGAGGCTATCTCCTTTATGTCCTACCAACATCTGAATGGGAAACTGGAGAAATTTGTCACTCAAGTTACATCTATACAGGAACTCTTTTTGTACCACATCCCATTCTGACGGTCTTCAGTCCGTTTACAAGCATTTATGCTAAATGCCATAAGCACATCCAATCTCAGCTGATTTCAGAAGCTAAGCAGGGTTGGCCCTGGTTAGTACTTGGATGGGAGACCACCAGGGAATGCCAGGTGCTGTAGGCGCCTGGAGTAGCAACTGGCAAAACACTGCAGTATTCATGCCAAGAAAACTCCATGGACATGGCGTCACAGAGACTAGGTCATGACTGTAATGACACAAAACACACACACATCTGTGTCGTCTGTTTAGCTTGTTGAATTGCTAATGTTTCAAACCTCACAGACTGTTGACATTTTCTGAAAGATGGCCCAGGCCATTGGTTGATCACTTCATTTGATTTGGAATATACCTGCCCATACAAACAGATTGTCTGTTACCAAATGTATCTTCATATGCCCAGAAATCACACTCCTGCAGCCTAGGATCTTATCAGGTAAACATTTTAATCTCTGTTCCCTGTACAGGCTGCCCCAATGCAAACAGATGAAACAATTTTCATTCCATTTTCCTTACCACACTTTTGCTGCTGGGCTTCTTAATACCGAACTTTTGAGTAAGTCTCTCTGTAGTGAATTCTTCCCACTTCCCATCTATTTGGCACTGCACTTTTATTTCATACTTAACTTCACGCTCCTGCTTTAAGCTGACAGGGCTGCGCTCAGCAGTGAAAAAGGATATAATTGGATCTGCGTGTTTGACTCTCTGAAATGACAAGTGAGTTAAATTTAGTCCTTTGGTAAGCAGTCTGTGTGGGTTGAAGCTCTTCAGAATTCTGAACTAACAAAATCTTCATTTGGGATAGGCTGCCATCACTCAGTTTGCAGAGTTTATGTGACTTTATGGGTGTTTTGTGTTTATTTTCTAAGAAGTAAGATTGCTTTGAGAAGGATTGGTGGGGGGAAAGGGAAAGTTCCACCAGCTTTACAACCAGTACATTGCTGTCAGGAAATGCAACAACTGAGGAAGCGCCCCCGCCATCAATCAATGTCTTGTTAATTATGGCTGGAAAGGGGCGCGCGGCGGGGGACCCGATTACGTTGAATTGACTAAGTAGACCACCCCAATCAAAAAGAACGAGAGCTCTTCCCGGGGAAATTCGAAACCTCCAACCGTTCAGAGTTCCAGAGAGGCAGCCAACCCTCCAACAGCACCAGCGGTACAAATCCACTCCTCCTACCCGACTCTTAGTTCCAGAGGCTTGGGTAAGGTAGCTACAGGGCAGCAACTCATGTCACTGCCTTCTACCCGAGCTGCAGTTCCAGAGAAATCATACCTTCTCCCGGTCATTCATTTCTATTGCAGTAGACCGGCCCGCGCCTCAGAGCCAGCCGGACAGGGTTTCCCCTCCTTGCAGAAACCCCTGGAAATCTGTTTCTCCTGGTTCCAGGGGTTCCCGCTGAGGAATAGGAAAAGCCCCTTTCTAGTAAATTGATTAACCCCTTCCTGGCCCCTTCTTCCATTATTCTCCAACCCTGAAAACTTAGCCAGACACACAGCTCAGAAGATTCTCCCTGGTCTGATGAATTATTTCCTTCATGCTCTTGGCTTGCAAGGGAATGATTCTGAACAATCATTCCTAGGAACCAGGGACCTCCTTACCCTCAGAAACTTGTTTTTCCTACCTCTGCCTAAGTGGACCCAAAACCCTTGACCCAAGGTGGCTCTCCCATCTTTCCTCCCTCCCTCTCTCTCTTTCTCTTTCCTCCCACCCTTCTTCCCTGGATGTGCTTTGAACATGTTCCTACTCTACCTAAAGGCTCCTATACCTGCAAACTGGGAAAAGGGGGTTACGGCACGAGAAGAAAGACATCATGGCAATTCCACGAGGCAGGTCGCATCTTCCAGAAGCAAGGCTCCATTCCTCATCAAAATTCCAACACGTTGCCTTCTGCAGCTGTTTTCCGGATTAAGTCACAGCCTGGGGCTCTACATTGTTTTCCCCTCAACACCCACCGAGGACTGTCTACCAGCCCCAGGCTTATTTCATCAGCTTTCCAGCCTCACCATTGATACCCATATTGACTCTCTCCAGCCCCCATTGAGTTTCCAATCTTCTCAAGTTTACCTGGACCCAAGGACAATGCCCTGTCCCCCGTTTCTTATTGTCACACCCTGATGGCCCAATTAAAGAACAGATTTGACTTAGTAACACCTGGGCAGGTATCCGGTTCCAGCTTGCCAGGGACACCCCCTGACCGCCCAGGAACACCTTTGGACAGCCCCCTGGACCACACTGATTGGACCACCTGGAAGACCAACCCCCTCGCCCACCTTGGGAGGCACCACTCATGGGGGGGGGAGAAGGGGAAACTAATAAAAATGTGGTTCTTTTTGTCTTCGGAGCCGGACATCTTAGCTCTGTCTTCAGCTAGTGTCTGCCTACTGTTTCTTTATTGGGCTCAATAAACACAGTATTTTCCTGGATCTCTCTCCTGCTGGATTCTTTATTGGGTCTGTGGGCTCCAGCAGAACTCAGCGGGATTAGCCTTGCTGAAGCCTGATTTTAAATACATTTGAAATTCAACATTCAGATGGAATCCTGTCCTCCCTAAAAGATACCTGGTCATCTGCTATCATTTCCTTATTTTTCACCCAATGTTTAGAGCAGGGCTGGGAAGCCTTTCACCCAAGAGCTGCACATAGGCCTCTAGGAATATTTTTGTAGCCTTTAACACCCTCCTTTAAAAGAAAATGCAATTTGATTTGCCCTCAGACATGTATTTTAGTTCTTGAAGGCCTTTGGGAGAAGACATTTTCACCTTGTAGGCCTGGGTGATTCCTTCCTGTTTCTCTTCTTCTTTTTATGACCATTTCTAGGCCCAGTGGAATCATGCATTGGCCTTTTCGGGCGGGGGGTGTCAACATTTGCTCCCCAAGTTCATTGAGCCTAGCTAGACTACATCTATCCATTAGAGTAGAAGTCAGGATTCCATAGGGCAAAGCCAAAGGAGTTAAAGCAGTCTCAGGGTGCTATAACTATGTAGTGTAATTTTGGCCACCAATCTTCATTAGGACTTTGTCACTGTGACATCTGGATTACTTATACAAAACAACACGCTGTTCAATCTGCCCTCACATTATTTGCTATCTCTATACCCTAATACTTATGAAATCTTTTGGTAATTGATTTTTTGTGATTTCAGAGTAGTGTTGATATAGGCATGCAAGTGGGAGGGAGTATAATTTTCACTGGTGGCAGAGTCTTTAAAAAAACTTCAGAACCTGTTTTGCAGCATTACATTTTCATCTTCACCTTCAACCTGGGCTGTTGGGGCAGGGTGGGGAGACAGTTCAGGTTTATCTTCCATTTCCTCTCCTCTGCCAACAACCAGGTGAAAAAAAAAATCTCCAGGCAGAACCTGCGGCTTAGAGGAGCCAAGACTCACAAAGGTGGTAAACAGTGGCATCATCAACTTTAGAAAACTGATGACATCATCTGCCAACCTTCTTTGACCTGGAATTCCAAGCTGTTCTTGTCGTAATGACTTAGTCTTGAATGAGCAGTTAAGATACATTAGTTTGTATCTTAACTGCTCATTCAAGACAAGTTTTATGCCTGTGAAGATTCTCAGTCATCCAAGTGAATTTATCTGGAAGCTGAGTCATGGCAACTGGACTTCTTTTCTTGCTTCACACCTCCACCAGCAAGGCCATAGCTAACAACCCATACTTAATGGGTGTTGGTAAAGGCTGCATAGGTGGGATTTTCTTCTGCCTTAGGCCATTGTCTATTAATGAGTCTATTCAGGCCATTGTCCAAATTATGAGCCTATTCAGACGAAGGTGAACTATAAATTGGCAGTGAACTATAAGGTAGGACTTGCCACTACCTTTTCTCAGACTGACGAAGCTGCTTGGATGTTGCCATGACTCAACTCCCAGATAACTCCCAGACATGGCTTGGGGACAGAACTAAAACTCAAGACCTTGCACTTCAGAATTTATGACCAGACACAACCCCTGTCATCTGAGAATTTTGTGATCAGTAAAAATGAGCAAGGCCTGCATCTTCACATATAAACCCAAGATCAGGAAGTGTTATTCAGCTTAAGCAAGAGACCAACTCAACAGACTTCTTGGGTTAACAAGAAGCTAGCTGCAGAATTATGTTTATATCAACTGCACAGCTCAGAACTGCTCTAACAGTGTATCTGATCCACAAAAATGTAAAGGTCTTGACATGCTCTGCTGAGTGTTGATTAGTAACACGTAACACAATCCACCAAGATGCCAATCAATGCAAACCTGTCCATTATGAATGGAAGCTGTGGAAAGGGACATCTGGCATAGCCTTATGGGAAAACAGGTTCCACAGGTTTCCCCTTGCAATCAAAAATACCAATGGCTGGATTTCCCTTATACTTCCCTATGTTTTTCAGCATGTGTCCCTGTTCAGCCTGTAATTCACTTCTTTGCATACTGAAAATGATCTGATACATTTGTACCGCACTGAATCCTTTGCACGCCTCTCTGTTTTCTTTTAATTATTAATGGATCCTATTATGTTAAAACAAGGGGCCTAACATTAGCATAAAAACCCTACGGGTAAGGGACTGGGCAAAATGTTTCACTTTCTTACATATCCAGGTAGAGTGGAAAACGTCCATCCAGACACCCTGAGTAAATGATCCTGAATTACAGGGACTGACTATACCAATATCTTCTGTGGATGCCTCATGGTACAAGTCAAAATGTGAGTCACTTTAAGACTAAGAACAGCACAGCTGGTGGTGAAAGGTTCTGGGAACTGGAGTCCAAGAACACCTATGTTGACCGAGTTTGGGAATCAACATGCCCATGATTCTGAAACTAAATTAAAGGGAGTTGAAAGTGCTTTGCCGCTGCTGGTTAACAGCTAAAGTTACAACGAGAACCAGATGATTCCTTGAACCCTTTTTTCCCTTACCTGCATATAGAAACTGTATGCTGAAGCATCATGTCTGACCGCTTTTATCTCAAAGAAGAATCCATAAATGGAAACAATTTCTGCATGATATCTTGGTTCCTGAAGTAGTCAGCACATTTTTAAAAATGCAACTTCATCCCATCTAATTTCAAAACTACGCCAGTAAAAATATCAGCAAACAGTATCTTAACAGGAAGAAATAACTCATACTTCTTTGCTAACCCTCTACAGGGGATATGTTATTATAATTTTTTTTTGAAATTCTAAGGACCATAAACAGGACAGAGAAATTCTAAACATTCAATGCAAGGAAGTCTAAATAACCCTGAGATAACTGAAGCTGCCAAGTGAGATTCTGCAAAGATGTGAGGATAAGTGCTTTATAATCGCAAATATTTGGTAAATATATCCCAATATTAATTTCCATGTCCTTATTGGTCTTGTATGTGGGAAAGAAACAAATGACACAAACCCAGCCAAAATCACGGGTTTTGAAATCCAATTGATTGCAACATCATGACCTAAGGACATGAGCTTATATGCACTGCAAGACAGTGCTTTCAAGGTTTCAGACAATGAAAACTTGAGAGGAAGGCACATTGAACTCAATGGGACTTAACTGCTGGATAGCTACGTGGTTGAGCCATCAGTTGGGAGATAGAGTCCCCACGAGGCCTCCTTGACAGGAGCTGGACTTGAAGAGCCACAGGGTCTTTCCCGGTTCTGCCGTTCTAAGATTATTATTATGCTGTTATTAATAGAAACATAGAACATATTGTTGAATCTTTGTCCTGTGGCATTTCACAGGACTGTACAGTGTAAGCCTGTATCTGCCTACTTCGAAATAAATCCCATTGAGTTCAGTGGGACTTGCTTCTGGGTGAGTGGGTATAGGATGACAGCTGATATTTGTTCAGATGATTCTCATGCACCACTTTAGACTCTTAAGCACATGCACTATAAAAAGATTAGACCAGTGGTTCTCAACCTGTGGGTCTCCAGACGTTCCTGGACTGCAGCTCCCAGAAATTCATCACCAGCTCAGCTAGTGATGAAGACTTCTGGGAGTTGCAGTCCAGGAACACCTGGGGACCCGCAGGTTGAGAACCACTGGAGTAGACTAATGATTTGGTGCTTTTCTTTTAAAGAGTGAGAGCCCATGTCTTCACTTGTTCTCTGTACGAAGGCTAATCTTGAAACATGGTGAGATCTACTTACAGTACTGGAGGGTAGGGGAAGAGGGAACTCAAAGCAAAGGCATGCCGACAGACAAGCTTACTGTTTGTGATTGGTTTCCAGGATTTAAGCACTGAATTCCCTTGATTTCATGTATGTGTCAAGAGTGCAACCTCAATGTGCTCTAACTCTAATCACAGGCTATCTCTAATGAAATGTTTTATAAGCTGCCTTTAATCTTCTCAGGGGTGTACCCATCTTAAATTCATTTTCTATCGATCATATTGTCTTTCATCAGAGCCACCTGTGCCCCAAGAGTCTGCGCCCACCTTAAATAAACTTTCCTTTCTGGAATTAGCTAGCCAATCAAACATTACAATAGCCAAAATCCTGTGGAGCAACTACAAGTGCACAGCTTGAGATTGTGTCAGTGGTAGTTGCACTAGCACTGAGGCGGGAGTGTGATCCACAAAGGACTTCGGCCAGTGCATTCAGCAATTGGTGGTGCCTGAGACACGCAACCAGATGTGCAGTGCACCAGCACAGTTCCATGTTGTTTCATGTACAACATCTGTCACATTTATGCTGACAAAACTTTATGTTATGCTGGCTTGAACAGGATTTTTTGCCCATTATCAATATTAAATATCAGTTTGTCTGTTTTTACTTCCTGGAGGTAGTATTAAAGATTGGATATTACAAAGATTGCCCTCCCATCTCTACAATGTTACTTTGTGGTGATTCTAGTCATAGTCATTCCATTCGGGCAAATGAAATGCTTCCAGAAATCAAACACAGGTTGTAACTAGTCAGCTTCTGCCTACAGCTTCTCTTATCAGAACTTTAAGAGACAGGGCAAAGTTGAACTTCCAGGATGAGAATCTGTATGTATATAGGAGATGAACAGAAAGAGATGGGGAGGGAAGTCGAAAGAAGGATGGAAACAGGGTAACTGTAGGTTGTCCCCTTGGTTCTGCCCATAATTGGCTACTGTACCATCTGTACCACCAGCCAAAATTGGTGGCAACCACCTCTGGATGCTCCTATATTGCCAGCATATTTTCAGTTCCCCATCCGCTAAGTTTATCAGATCATTAGCTGAGTTACCTGTGTAAGAACTAGACCAAATCTCACTGCCTGGGTGTTAAAGTCCCTCTGAAATGCCATGTCACCACCATTTTCTAGCTAAAAGGAGGCGAAAAAGTATCTGTCATAAAGAGTTATTGAGTCCAATATTAGTCTTTAAAACACAATTTACAGTACATTAGAAGGAACAATGAAATATTTTGGCTTCTATCGGAAGGCTTTAGCCTTCAAAATAATATTACAGAATAGTATAGATGTTCTGTGCAGCTATCTGCGTTTTTGTTAATGGTTATTTATATCACGAATGACTGATCCTTGAGTAGAACATGATGGGTCCCTGTCGGAGAGAATTTATACTCAGTAGCTGAGGTGAACTAGTGTCAGCAGCTGATCAGTGGGTCACATCTGATGAAGTGTCTGCAGTGCCGTCTGTGAACATTTATGGCAAACAGGACTTTTTATATCTTTAAAGTGGCAGAAGACCCTTTGTTTTTGATAACAACTAGTATTGTTTTGCACTAATACTATTGGATTTAATTATTAATTTATGCTATTTATATTCTGTCCTTCTCTTCATAGGGGGCACAAGGCAGCTCACAACAACAGACTATATAATAATCACATATTTTAAAATATCAGTAGAAACTATGCTAAAAATGAGCTTCTAGCTATCTGCAACAGGGATCCCCCCCCCCCAATAGGGTTGTCATCACCTAGTTACCCAACAACTTTTGGAGATGGCTTCCTAGTTAGACAGCATCACTTTGAGGGAAGGCTGGCGCATTCTAGGAAATTGTATAGATACACCAAGAAAATACATCACATAAGAAAGCTGTGAAGTCAAAGTGGAGTACAATTTCCTATTTTCTTGCTAGAGTAAGCATACCAACTCACTGCATGGTAATGGTCAGACAAGATCCTGGTCAGCCATGGCAAAGGAAGGAAGTTAATCGCCCATAGTTCCTCCAGATGCTTACCTTTGGGAAGAGAAAAAAAAATCATGTCAGGTTGGTGTTAATGAAAAAGCAAAGTGTTCTGCTGATATACCACCCCATACCACTTCAAGTAGTCTCTGGGCAGTTTACAGTTTTACAGTATGCAGGCTACACATGCCCCCCTCCCCCAGCAAGCTGGGTACTCATTTTACCGACCTCGGAAGGATGGAAGGCTGAGTCAGCCATGAGCTGGCTACCTGGGATTGAACCCCAGGTCATGAGCACAGTTATACCTGCAGTACAGACATTAACAACAGTGCCATGGGGATTCAGAAAAGAAAATCAAAGCAATTCTGATGTATGTTCTGATATTATAATAGGTATAGTTCATAAGGAGATGGTGAGGCTTAAGAGTTGCAGCGCTTGGCTACAGATGCAGGAAGTTCAATTCCCCACAGCAAGAGAGGTTAGCAAGATCATACTCAGATGTGTGTGACTGACAGCTTTATGTGCCCTGCCACTTGTATGGTCTTGGGCAGGTTATGTGGTCTCAGGGAGTCACTAGAAGAAGGGTAAACCACCTTTGAGTATTTTATACTTAGAAAACCAGGGAGAGTTGCCATAAGTCAAAACTGACTCGCTGGCACGTAACACTTGTACAGTTCCTGAGAAGGGTTGGTGCAGCAAGCAGAATAAATGAACAGATAAACGTGTAAGTTGAGCTCTAAAGCTTCTCATCTGATTGAGAAAGCCACAAGTCCTATGGAGAGAGAAGAAGAACCTAACTCAGTAACCGGAGCAGAAATACTGTGTGACAAAGAAGCAGCTAAAGAACAAGAGGCACTAACCTATTAATTTACTGTACTGGATAGTTGAATGGTTTAGGTCTCTGGGTGTGGAACCAGAGGTAGGGAGGGAGTTCAGTTCCCCGCTGTGCCTCCTGAGAGTGGAGCCTTGGGCAAGCTGTGGTTTCTTAGAATGCATTCAGAAGCAGGGCATGGTAAGCCATTTTTGAGTATTCTGTACCTGGAGACCTCTGAGTAGGGTCATCATCATAAGTCAGAATTGACTTGATGGCATGTGGTGTGATTCATTAGCTGTACAAGGCATGCCAATCCTCACTTGGCTCGTTT
The DNA here is from genome assembly GCA_023846285.1 of Phrynocephalus versicolor. Lineage (NCBI taxonomy): Eukaryota > Metazoa > Chordata > Lepidosauria > Squamata > Agamidae > Phrynocephalus > Phrynocephalus versicolor. Next base: position 1,366,328 of record JAHTLZ010000379.1, read on the forward strand.
CTCTGTGTGAGAAGAAACAACATTTCCTCCTCACTTGTAAGCAGGGAAGAAATTCTTGTCCATCTCAACTGGAGTCTCGTCTTTATAAAGATTTTCTTAAAAAGCTAATTGCGTAAAACTACAATAGCTGCTGGAAGGACAGATTTCGAAGCTGAGGCTCCAGTACTTTGGTCACATGCGGAGAGAGGAGTCCTTGGAAAAGTCCCTGATGTTGGGAAAGATTGAAGGCAAAAGGAAAAGAGGACGGTGTCATCAATGCAACCAATATGGATTTGACCAAACTCCGGGACGCAGTGGAAGATAGGAAGGCCTGGCGAGCTCTGGTCCATGGGGTCACGAAGAGTCGGACATGACTGAACGACTGAACAACAACACAATAGCTACTGCCCTTTGGGATGGACTTTTAAAAAGCAGAAGCATCATATGGGTTGTTTGTGTCATTTTGATCAAGCAGCCAATCCTCGTGTGTTTGCCTGATGTGTCTTTTCTAAGCTCCAAAAAGGGAAAGATAGTTTACAAAAATTATGCAGCTATCTTGTATAAACTGAAGGAACTTGAAAGGAAAAACAATGTGATGCACCTTCCCTCTTCTGTCATGTATCACTGTAAATCTCTCTTTTCTGCAGACTGTTGCCACAGATAGAAAAAGAATCAATTTCTATAGCAGCACTCATCCGTGGAAACAGTTCATGACCAGTTGGTTTACATCTACAGCTATGGTCAGATATGATGGATAAATCATCAAGATAACCTCATATAGACCATGCCACCAGACTGCAGGTTGCACCTGACTGCTGCAAAAGACAATAAGGTTGGAAGCAGAGCTATTCCACCAAGCTTGTTCACATATATTTAGCAAAATGGTTCCTCCCCTTCCTATCACTATAGGAAGTGGAAGGATGGAAGTCCAACTCCACAGAGCTTGTGAGTGTTCTAATAGATTTTTATTAAAACCAGTTGGCTTTGGCTGGATTATTAGAGGAAAGCAAAGTGTGCTGCTTATATACCACCCCATAGGACTTAATGCACCCTCTGGGCAATTTACAATTTAGTTATGCAGTCTGTGCATTGCTCCCCTCTCATCCGATGGAAAGTTGAATCAGTCTCAAGCCAGCTACCTGAGCCCAGGATCAAACTAAGGTTGCAAGCAGAGTCTTCAAACTAGTCCTGCAGTTTAACCACTGTACCTCAAGACTCCTTAACACTGTGGTTACTATACATCAGGTCTGTCCCATATATGACTGGATTCCCCCTCTCAGCACTCTAACCACATCTGGAGGGACACACATTACTCAACCATAATACAAGAGAGTATGCATTTTGTACTGTTGTGATTACTTTATAAGCTCTGAAACTACCTTGGACATTTTAGTAAAGATTATATATATATAAAGGAAATAAAATTTAATTGTTGACTGGACCATCTTATTCCTAATTCATTCCACTATATATGTTGATTTATCTCCTACTCTACACTTGTCTAGCAGTGGCACTAAAGACTGCATTAATTTGCTACTCCAACAGCTTACTCGTCTTTTGACTTAATGACCATTCCTGCTCCCACTCAGAGTTCTACCAGGGCTGAACACTGTCTGACAAAGGTTTCCTTTGTCAACGCTGCACAGATCTTGACTTGTTAGAATTTTGGCTTTTCACCCCTTTGCATTTGCGCAGCTCTTCTTATGAAGTGTTCCTGCAGGCTGTGCACCATGCCAGAGATCTGGTTTAACAACATGTGCCCAAGTTTTATATTAACCTGCCTCTGAGATGTTCACACCGCAATGAGGGAGAAATTAATTTGGCTGTCTGTGCTACCACTGTAAAATATTGTATATTTGCTTATTGTATAGGGTGGGTCTGTGTTTAATGACCGGAGATGGTTTTGTGTGATGTCACTGCAGTTGAGTAGCTGAATGGAGGATAAGCAACTATACAAAGCAGCTATTATTTCAACACAATTGTAGTGAGAAAGTGACTGAGTAAAAATATTTTTTTTTAAAAAATGTGGTTGCTTTTAATGAGCTTGCAACAATACTCTTCCTTTCTCTTTTCTGCCTGACATCACAAAAATGCACAGTAGAGCCTTTTAGAGATTTGGAGTTATATAAATTTTAAGTAGCCAGAGTAGTTTTTGTAATCACAGACAAGAAAGGAATTTGAGACTAAGGTATTGCCTTGTTCCAGAAACCATAGATCAGTGGCAATGCACATGCAGCTAACCATTGAAGACAATCTTTCCCCATATGGCACTTTCCACCACTGGCTATGCTGGCTGGAAATGTAGAACCATGCCATGTAGGGGAAAGCTGCTTTAGACTCCTTTTACTGAAGAGAGAGAAATTATCAACTATGAGAGTGCTGAGCCCCTCTTGGAGAGGAGGATGGGTAATTCACTGCATTAGAGATGAACACTATTCTTAGTAAAGTGCCATTTGTGTGTTACATACATACATACATACATACATACATACATACATACATACATAC
>JAHTLZ010000379.1:1369585-1396409 GCA_023846285.1 Phrynocephalus versicolor
ACATACATACATACATACATACATACATACATACATACATACATACAGTTGCTTAGCATAGTAAACCATGACTAGAGACAGGGACAAATTGAAGAATGAGTCTCATTTTCTGACAAATATGACTGATTTGTCAAAATTCATTGATTCGTATTCATCATAAACAAAGTCCCCAATGATTAGGAATCGAGAATTTTAAACAATTTTTGATTTGTCAATTCAACTGTCTATATAATGGCTTCCGAGGCACCTAAACACGCCAAATTTGCAGGAAGCTTCCCTTAAATGTTTTATACAATCACACCACATTTTAGTGGAGATTGGATTTAGTTCTCCCCAAGCATTTAGAGACTCCATAATTGCAGGGAAGCTTCCTCTGAGTCTCCTCTACAAGTTCTCCAGGTCTGGTGAAGAATGGATTTCCTTAACCCAGTTGATAAATGGAACTTTCCTAGGGGGCCCTATTAGTGGGTGTATAACTCAGATATCTGACATCCAATCTTCATCAAACTTAGAGGGATTGTAGCAGAGAGTTGGGAGAAGCCTCCCACAATGTTGGTGTCTCTAGGTACCTGGGGAGGTCATTTTCTTGGAGGGCTCTTTGGGGGTACAGAGCACAGACATCCAAGCCTCACACTTGCAGGGCTTATAGAGGAGAGTTAGAGGAAGTATCCCTCCAAATTTGGGGCCTCTAGGTGCTGGGGGCACTTTTTATAGCATTTTAAAGTTGAGATGAATTGATTCATTGATTCATTAATTCATCACCAGGAACTTGTCAATTCATCAATTTGTCAATTTGTCAGCCTCGATTAATCTCAAATCATGATAAATCACAATTTTTTAATTGAATCAATGGAACTTATGGAAGAGATGACTCACTAAATCCCCACTGATTAAGTGGACTTATTATAGTACAATTTACTATGCTGATCAACAGCATTTCAGCCAATGTAACATAATATGACTTATCTGGAGAAAGAGTTGACTATCCTCATATGCAGTACATAGCTTTAGTTTTACTTTATTTCATTAACCCATGCTTGCATACCAAAACAGTTTTTTAACAGTTGGGTATCTATCTAGTTGCATTACAACATTCATCTTAATCAGCCACTCTATAGATCAAAGGGAAAGTAAGCTTACTTGAAGTGATGCCATGTAAGCGGAGTGACTGAAAAATAGCTATGTATCTCTGTCCTATTTCCCTTTCCAGGAAGGCACATATCTTGGGTAAGCTGAAAATAAAACAACAGAGCAGAAAACTTGATTTAACCCCAGCATCATTTCCTATTCAGATCTAGCGCTGCTGCAGACAATGCACATTCTGTACTCTACATGGAACACACTTGCAGTGCAGAATGACTTATGTAGAAAAAAATATGTGAGATTGTATACTGAGAAGCTAATGGTGTTCCTGCCATGAAAGTCACCTCTTTGCACGTGTGTTATATACAAGTGAGATTCTGAATGCTTTCCCCACCTCTGCCCCCACCCTTTTATTTCTAACATAAAAATGCAGTGGTTCCCAACCTGGGAATCAGGACCCCTTTGGGGGTCGAATGACCATTTCACAGGGGCACAAAGGGCTTGAGTCTGGAAGAGGAGGAGGAGGAGGAGGAGGAGGAAGGGGGGAGAGTGAGTTACAGCTTGATAGGTTGGAGGGGTGTCAGTCAATGGCACTGGAGGCTTTGATTGGCTGAGGGTTCCTGCAGAGGGAAGTTCTCTATGGCACCTGCAGCAGTGGCCTGCCAAAGGGGGTTTGTGGCCTCTTCCAAGCAGGGCAAGGGGTCACCACAACATGAGGAACTGTATTAAAGGGTTGCGGCATTAGGAACGTTGGGAACCACTGCAGAAATGGCTTCCATGTTTCAAAGAATCTAGTGCCCGTGTGATAGTCAAACTTAACCCACATAAGGATTGTTCCTTGGATAGAATTATTTCATGAGCACCTCATCAAAGTCTTTCTCAATGAGACAACAGCGAATCTGAGACTAGATACTGGAAAAGTTACTTTATTGGATTACAGCTGTGAGACTCCCCTAGTCAACCTGGACACTGGCCTTATTGATTGCGAGATTTTAAGTGGTCTCAACCAAACTGGCTATGCTGGCTGGGTGAAGCTGGTAGTTGAAGTCTGGAAAGATAATTTTTTTCATGATCTGTCTGAAACGCTTCCAGTGCATCAGACAACATGCATGTGTTCTGTGTCTTTATAGAAATCTTACTGGGTATTCAGGGAATCTCAGACCTACAAATTCCCGCTGACATTATCTGTTGGGCCCATTGAGAGAGATGCTGAGTCATCACTGGACATGAAAATTATGCTGGGCAAAATCAAGGATGGAATTCTTCACCTTTATTCTTATTGGATCTTTGATTATACATTTAAATGGCAATTTAAAATTAATGTAATTGTCAAAAAGTCACCCTTTCAATTTAAACATTATCAAATTAGATTTCTTTTTGTTTAATGGCAATTAACTACATCTCCTTTTTCTGACAATACGACTTAGTAAGCCATCTTTAAGATTCCGGATTATTTTGTGTTTGGATAGAACATCAAACTTCATTTAAAAAAATGAAAGCATAAGCTTCTCATCTTGTTCCCGCTGTCACATCAGAGAAGGTGAAGAAAAAAAAGCTAACAAGGACAAAACTTGTCAGGTCTTTTTCATGTGATGATAAATCACAGTTTATTGTTACATTTTGATATAGCCGTAGTTCAAGCATGTAATTGTACAATAGCTTCCCCTCTCAGTGTCTGAAAGTGTGATTTAAAATTAATATATACTGTATATAATCTTGAAATATGAATTTACTGATGCATCCATGAAAGATTATGTGTAAGGAGTCTCAAAGGTTGCTCCCAAGGTTTATGGGAGTCCTAACAGTAGGTAATATCTAACCACCCATTTAGGTTATATAATGATTAATAGAAAATAGGCACTTCAAGGCTAGTTCTTTGCCAAGAGGAAGCAGCCAGAAGCAGAGGGCTGGTAGACTAAACAAAACTGTCAAGGACTGTCAAGGGTTCACTGATCTAAGTAAAGTACTTGGAGAACATTCAACAAACAAATCCAAATTTTTGAAATGGCATAGCAAGCAAGGGAGCCAACATCATTATTAAGCATGCTGCAGATATGTACTTCATAAGCAGCTTTCTAAACAGATTGGTATTGTTTTCTGGATGGATTTAGGTGCTTGTTTTTAAAATGCATCTACCATGGCAAGGGAGCCATTTCTGCACCCAGTGGGCCATGCCACCTCTGTCCTCATGCTTGGTATATCCACTGAAGGATATACAGATAGGCATAACTTTAGCAGAACCAACCGATGAGTGTGCAGGGTTCTGAGCCCTTCAGAACTCTTAGTTGGCCTAACAGCATACAAGATTCAGAGTTCAACAAGCAAATCTTGTGCAGTTGTTCCTGACAGGTTGGGTTGTACCTTCAATATAAGAATGATTTAGCTGTAGAATTCCCCCCCCCCGGATAAACAATTTTTTGCTCTATGTAACTTTTTTTTTTAAAAAAATACCTTTTTTAAAAAAAGCAAAATGATGTGCACCTAATAGGCAAAAATGTTGGATCTATAAACGTAAGCTGGAAGTCAACATGCTCTGTAGACTCATACCAGAGTCTCTGTAAAATTCCTGAGATTTTTCTCTGAAGAGCTATTGGCCCATATCATTGCGCAAATTACTTTGTAATGTCTGTTTCAAAGAAGAAGTCAAGTAAAATAGCAAGCTTAGTAGTACAGTTATTTTAATATCTTCTCAGGTAACTGATTTTAGAAATGTAGATTTAATTTCACATCTGTTTAGAGTATGCCTAAATTTCTGCCCTGTCTTCTTTTGTATAAAAATGGTTGCTATTTTGGAACCAGTTCATTTCTAAAATGGTAATCATTTATTAAGGAAGCTCTGAATGAAACTATTCTGTCTAACTGACCACCCCCACCCCTCAGCTACATGTTTTGAGTTCATTTGCAACTTCACCCTCAGTTTGAATACTTTCATTTGTATAGAGGCAAACCTTCCGGAAGTACCGTAAGCTCTCAGAAAACCAAGAAACACACACCATGCCTTTGAGAATTCAGAACAGAATCAGCTCCCTCTTGCTTTGATTCACCTCAAGAAGCAGAAAGGAACTGAAATGTGGTTTCCCTTTGCGTTAAACAATAGATTGCCTCCAGTTTCAATGACGTTCCATTCAAAACAGCTGCTTTTCTCTGATGTTATCACAACACAATATGTTTGAGTTTAAGTCTAGATTTCAGTGAAATTCATATCATATTTTTTCTAACCCCGGTCCCACGTCCTTTTAAAAGCAGTTTAAATTACCTGATAAACTGTGTCTAAAAATGACGTCCCCATGGCCACCAGCCTTTTGGGGGGGGGGGGGGAAGGAAACCCAGTAATGCTCCCTTAAGTGAGGTTTCTATGGATTACCCAGAAGGTAGGGAATTTTTTGCCTCACTTTGAAAATCCACCTTTTAAGGAGGCAGACACCGTGGGACCATGCAGATGATCTGGGTTTCTTTTTCTTTCTTTTTTCATAGCACCGACCGGCTGTTCCTGGGGCCGATCGGCACTGTTTTTTTTTTTTAATTTCCCTGCACATGGAGTGACGGGAAGTTCAATCAGGTCCTCTAAGCATTAATTTCCCCAAGCCAAGTGGTCCATTTTTTTCCAAATGCTTGCGCCACCTGCTGGCCAAGGGGGCTGAACTGCACTTTAAAATTTAAAAAAAACCCAGCTTCGGACGTGGGAACTCTTGTCCCACATATTAAATCACGTGATGGGACAAAGAGGAAAAGCCGGACCTTCAGAAGATCAGGATCGAAACCCAGGTGTGACCACAGCCTTTATAGTTCTCTTGAGTGGTGCCAGCATTTTTTTTGAAATATGCATATTCCACCACCACCCCAAAAAACTGTTTGTTTTCTATTAGAATACATCATGTGCCTGCCTCACTTATTTTCTCTGCTATGTTGAAGTGTGTGAAAGTTTGTCAAAACCATACTGCTGGAATTGCAGACCAAACAGTCCAAACATTCAGTGCTTGAATGTTTTTTTAAAGTTCGGCTATTTGGATCTTGATTTTCTTTCAGTGAAAAAAATATAATAAAAATATAGAATATCATAATATAATACTAATAATTGTAGAACTACAGAACTGGAAGGGACCCTCTTGATTATCCAGCCCCTGACAAGGAAGCACCGTGGGGAATCGAACTCCCAACCTCTAGCTCCACAGGTAGATGCCTAAACCACTGAGCTCACTAACAGCTCTCCATCCACCCACTCCCGACCTCCTCAAATGTCATTTAAATGTAAAAGATTTGGCAGAATCAAATTCTGTAATCAGTTTTTTTAAAGTAAACAAAAACAGGCACAGTGTGATTCTTGTCCCTTTCCAGATGTCCAAGGTTGTAGCAGTTTATGTTGAAATACAGATGTGTAAATGATGAAATAATGTGAACGTGCAATATAGTTGCATGGGAAAGTTAAAACAAATTAGGCGTCTGTCAGGGGAACAATCAGACATTTAGATCGCAAAATCCAATTGACATCTAGAATCCTTAAGCTTATCCATACGGTGCTAATTAGTTTTAGCAGGACATGTGCACTGTACTCATAGATTATGTAGGGCATACTCTACTCATGCATGTGCATATCATAAAACTTTCTTCTTTTCCTCTGCCGTCTTATATCCAAAGTGCTTCTTGGGTCAAACCAGCAAAAGATGATTCACCCAACACCCCAGCTCATTTCCTATCTCTTGATGAAAAGGAAAAGAGGGAGGGAGGGAGGGAGGGAGGCATGGAAGCTCCATTTGGAGCCAAACAGTAATTTCTTTATAGTGGGTACATGACTCATAGGAAAGAATGTCTCGTGGGAATAGTAGCAACAAAAACACAATTTTAAAAATGGACAAAGTTGGGAGATCTGCTTAAAAAGAAAAGAACAAAGATGACCCAAAGCATTTTCATATGTAAGGCTTGAAACCCATGGAACTTCAATTGAATTAAAATGTGAGCATATAACCCAGGTTGGCCCTACCATTAGGCACAGTAAAGCAGCTGCATTAAGCAACAGAATTTTGTTGCTATGAAAAAACATTAGAAATGGGTTTTTTTTATTGTCAGAGACAGGAACGTGTGTGTTAATTGAGGGGTTGTTGTTGTTGTTACCTGGTGGTAAAAATAACATGATTGCCTTGGTTACTCAGGACATGACTTGGAAGCAGAGGCAGGTGACATTAAGTCCTGTGCCTCAGGCACCAAATGTTTCAGGCATTTCCCCCTCAAGACTTTCACTGGCCAATATTTTATTTCTCCTTATTCTGACTGTTTTTTCTCCTCTAACCCTGTGCACTAACATAAGCAGGGATGAAAGAGGTGGAAATGACAAGCTGCCTACTAGCTCACATAGCTGTAGCCCCTGGTTCTAATGTTAGTTTAAGGTGTATTTGGTTTTGGGGGAGGAGGATAATATTGAAGTCCTATGCAAATCTCTGAATTGTGTAGAACAAATGTGAATAAGAGTATGTGGGAGGGTCATTTCAGACAGGGACCTCAATCTGCACAAGTATATATATTTCATATATATATGAAACCTTTCATAGAAATAAATGCCAGAGAGGGCCAAACAACTAAACACTTCAAAGACTGGAGAGAACCAAACCATATATTGCAGAAGGAAGGGAGAAGCTTAAGGTGCTCTTAATCTACTCATCTGGCATGCATTCATCCTGTATTTAAATGTATCCATATCTTTAATTGCTATGCATATAAATTAAAACTAATAAGAAAAATTGTTGCACCTGATGGTCAGGGATGATCCAGCAACATGTGGACAATCACAGGTTCTGTGACTCTCCCCTAACATAGGTTATGGTTCTAATACCAGATTGATTGATAGGAACTCACTTTTCTCCCTGTGTCCAGACTGGCACCTGTGCTATAGGGACAGTGTGCTTGACCTGGGGCCAGGTTTGCAACTAGAAAGGAATACAATGACTGCTATCCCATGACCACTAAAACATGCTGCAAACTGCTGGAAGATGCGGCTAATAACATCGTGTCCCCACAGCCAGCGGTCTTTTTTAAAAAAAGTGTGACCACGCTCACTTAAGTGCAACACAGTGTGTTTTACAAGTACCTGATCTTGAGGTGTTACGAAGCTTGTCTCAGTTCCAATGCAGATTTTTAACAGGTACTTAAGCCCATGGGGACTTGGAAAATCTGCATCAAACCCTTTCAGCTCCCGTTTTGGTGTCTTTCGGTGATTTTTTTTAAGGTCTTAGTATGGGATATCGGTATGGCAGAAGCTCTGTGTCATTTTTGCATGAGTAAATTAACATGCATTTAACATATTTCTGCTAACACCCACAAACAAATTTGTGACTTACAGAGTAGCTGAAACTTCACAATGGTGGTGGGGAATAGAAAGATAATTACGAAACTGGTGTCCTCATGATTTCTATTACCAAATTCTAGAAACACAGAAGGAAACCCCTGCTCATAAAACTCAGAAGGACACATTTGGAGGCAGTTATTCTCTTTCATCCCAGTCTGTTCCACATTGTTATTATAACATATAATGATAATTTTAAAAACACCTGGAGCCCTTCAAGGGTTAGACGAAAAACAAATATAAAATTAATGCTGTGCATATTATAAAATTAATGAGATGCATTTCATTACCTGCTAAAATAGGTGAGTACTGTGTCATAAGATGGAATTATCTGAATTTTGGGGTTCTGCTGAAGAAAGACCCAACATAGTGCAGTTCGTAAGAGATGGAATTCATTGAAAGTAAATAACCTGTTGGGGAGAAAAAAATATTTATGAATTATTGGTTCTTATTCCATTTTTATAATACTATTTAAATAGTAAATAAATGATTGCACCAATATAAGAACCAACTGTAAGAATAATGCTTAAATTTATTATTTCTTGTTGAAAATTAGGTACAGTGACCCCCCGCCTATCGCAAGGGTTAGGGACCTGACCTGACCCGCAATAATTGAAATTCCGCGATATGTGGATGCAGGTCGGGCCAGGCCTGGGGGGCCTAGCTGGGGCCCTTATACTTACCCCCTGCATGGTGCTGCCCCGAATGGGCCTGCAAGGGCTCCCCAGGCCTTCTGCCCCCCCCCAAAAGGGCCTCCCTGTGAACCGGAAGTGACTTCCACATCACCAAAAATCATTTCTGTGGCCTCCGACAGATCTAGAAAGGCCCTCGGAGGCCTCAGGAATGACTTCTGGTTCACAGGGAAGCCATTTGGGGGCCTTCAGAAGGCCCAGGAAGGCCCTCACCGGCCCGTTCGGGGCAGCACAAATCCTGGGATAAGTACAGGAGGCTTGAAATAGTCCTTTCCTCCTTCCCCGGGGGGGGGGGGGCTTTTTCATATACTGCAGTCCCGTGATGGTGCAGGACTGCAGTATATGAACCACAAATGGGTGGGGGACCACTGTACTACTTTCTGTTTGGGTTTTATATTAGAAAAATATAATCATCCAGCCATTCAATTCATTTGCTACAGCAAATGGATGAATATTTAATCTAACATATTTCCACTATATAAATAAAAGTTTTAATTTGACAGCCAGCATTTTGTAGAGTTCAATTTTCACAAAATAACAGATCAATTAAAAGCTGAAGATGGAAATACCTTTGACTTTTCTGTAAAAAAAACCTTGTGTTTTGAGTTGATACAATTATGATTAATCTAGGTGCCATTTCAGATTTATGTTGAAGCAGAGACAAATTGCTATATGGTGTCAAAGCTTGAATTCACTTTGGTTACATTCCGCTTTAAATTGTTGAAGACCAGCAAAAAGTTAAGAATAATGTAATCATTTTGGATCTCATAATTAGTATAGAAATATTATGATTATGAGGCAAATGTAAGACCTTACATTATATTTTCTTGGGCTGTAACTCAGATGGAGCTACTGTATATATTTCCATTTTATTGTTTACAAGAGCAGTGCATAAACCTTGTAGTGAGGTTCAGGATATGTTAGGGTGGGCTTATGGCTACAAAAAAAAGTGTGCGCACACACACACACACACACACACACACACACACACACACACACACACACACACACACACACACACACACACACACACACACACACTTCATTGCAACTGGGATATTTCTTCATCATAGACTGTAGGAGCAAATGCGTATACGTCCTTTCCAAGTGGATCATATATGCATGTAGAAAAATGTTGCCCACCTTGATATGAGGGATAGTTTAAGTAAGGCTTAAGCAGAAAATCCTTGCAATTGCCATGCATGAAGATGTTGATGTAGAATTTTATATGCCTAAAGCAAGGGACAATATGTGCTTTGTCAACATCAGTGACAAACCCACTTCCTATACTTCTGTCATTAGCTCATTCTTGTATCCTACAAACATATCTTGCATTTCAGGTGTCAAGAGTTTTTGTACATTTCCAGTAGGCTATCCGGGATGTTCCCTGTCCAGTTTGCACCTTTATCTTATAAGCGACTTAACAGTACTTTAAAAAATAAAAACTGATCTAGAGAGAAGTCCCCTTCCTGACTCACATAAAATAGCCTTTGCAGATGGAGGATGGGAGTGGAAGATGTTCTCAGACAGCTTTTATGTAACTTTGTGAGACAGAGGATTTTGTAAGCATTGCGTGGGGGCAAGGAAACTTGAAGAGGAGAGCCCTTTAAACATTGTGAGGAAAAGCTAATTGCTTTCTGAGAAAAGCAAAGTGAACGAGCTGTTCAGACATGACAAGGGCCTGTTTAAGGCTTAGAGCCATGGGAAATGTGTATGGCTTTCAGCAACATTTTGGAACCAAAAGCAGTCTTGAAAACTCACTAGAAATGGAATCTTTGCAAAGGAAAAGAAAAAGCAGGCAAATTTGCCCAAGAACTATAAATACATCTTCAAAGCAAGGAGCCCAGATGGGGGAAAGGAGATTTAAAATGGGTGATAAGCAACAACAATCTTTTACCTCTCCCCTTTCTCCTGTCTGCATTGGCTATGGCATGCAGCATTACAAAGCTCACAGATCTTTGACCTTGTTGGACTTCAAAGTGTGTGTGTGGGGGGAGGGGACTGCTTTCCTCTCCCATCCCAAAAAGACCTTCAGTGTGTTCATCACAGCACAGTAATTCTCAAATGGATATGCTGGAGAGCCACAGCTAGTCAACAGAGTAACAGTTTAACCCAGAGAGCATTTTTCCACCTCCTAAATTCTGCATTGAAATTATTTCTAATTCACCAACATCCATAAGACATTCTCCTTCTCTCGTTTTGTGCAGTGACTTTTCCCACGGCTTCCCTCTCCCCTTTGTTCCTCCCCAAAGCAGCAGCAGCTCTTCCTTCTTCATGCTTTGTTACTGAGGGTGGAGCTTACTACTTCCCATTTACACCTGACATTCACAGCTTACTATTGAACCCTTTCCATTAGCACCCAGTTAGCTTTCTTCCACACAAGAAGCAGCTCTAACAGAGAAGAGGTTTCTTAACTACTAGACCAGTGTTTTTCAACCACTGTTCCGCGAGATGTTGCCTGGTGTGCCGTGGGAAAAATTCTCCCTACACCAGCAATGGCCCCCCACCGCATCCCGCTCGCGACCAAGGCAGCAGTGCGGCACCAGCGAGCCGGAGGAAGGTGGGGTGTTCAGAAAGAAGCCGGCTGCCGCAAGGCTTCCTTGGGAGATGTAGTTCCTCCCGCAGGTCTGAGATGAGAGCGGACTACCTTTCCCGGCGTGCTTTGCGCGCCAGCGAGGAAAGGCTGGCCGTGGGCGGGGAAGGAGAAGAAATAAGGGAGGAGGAGGAGGAGGAGACTGGAGAGCGAGAGAGTGAGAGAGAGCCGGGAGACCCGCGCAGGCGCATTGCGGCGAAGGGCGCTCCAGAAGCCGCTCTTAAAGGTTCTTGGGGTTGGTTCTCCCTCCTCGCTCACCGAACCCCCCTCCCTCCCTCCCCCGCCTTGCGCACTCTCTTTTGCCTCCCGAGGGTGGGCGCGCCCCCCTGCCAAGCCAGGCAGGAGCGCGCGTGTGCAGCCCTCTTTTAAAGGTGGGGAGCGGGCAGCCGTTGACAATGGTCATTTTTTGTGGGGGGGGGGGTAAATAAAGGGGAGGACGTGGGAGGCTGAGGAGGGGATTCCTAGGACCTAGGGAGGAGACGGGGATGGGGGGTCCCTTCCGGGCCCTGTGGCTGCCTGGCTGGAAGGAGGCAGGGGGGAGAGAAGGGAGGCTTATACTGGAAGGGGTAAAAGATGGGGGTTGGGGGGTCGTATATGAAGAGCCTCCCCCAGCCCCACCTTCCTGGGTTTGCAAGTTCCTCTGAAAAAAAGTGCCAGGAGGAGGGAGGGGGAAGGTGAGGGCAGGCGGACATTTTGATAGGGATGCCTTGGGAGGGCCTGGGCTGGAGGATGGATTTGTTGTTGTTGTTTTTTTGGGGGGTGAAAAGCGTGTTTGTGTGCGTCTGATAGGCACAGAGTTAATTTTTTTAACATTTTCTAATGGTGGTGTGCCTCGTGATTTTTTTCATGAAACAAGTGTGCCTTTGCCCAAAAAAAGTTTGAAAAACACTGTACTAGACCTCTTAAATATACCTTTTAAGAGAAGCAGCTTTCATAAACAGAAGTGGGTTTTTGAAGATAAGTTTGGATGCAAATCCACAATTTAGCCCCCAAAGTAGACAGAACTTTGCTAAAATCCCACCTAACTGCCATTAATTATTCTTTTGAATGAAAGGAATTCCCATGGAGATGTGCATCTCAGCAATCAGATTTGCAAACTGGGCATGCAAATTAAGCACACTTTTGCCTTCCAATGATGAAATGCATTACAATGGCCAGTATTAAGTTGCAATTAGAATAGGCCAGTGTTGATGAACCTATGGCATGGGTGCCAAAAGTGGCACTCGGAGCCCTTCCTGTGGGCACCCGACATCGCCCCTTCAAAGCCACCTGTATTCAGGTTAAATGGCTGTATTTTGCGAAAAAATAGGTGGGTTTGGAATCGCAATTTCGGCACTCAGTCTCTAAAAGGTTCGCCATCCCTGGAATAGGCCCACTGAATATTTGGAAATTTGGCCAGCACCTCCATCAGTCCCATTGCTTCAGTAGGCCTCTTGAACTTGCAACTTGCCACTGGATTTTTACTCAGTGTATAATAGTTCTTTTAAATACTGCCTAGAAACATAACATTTGAGATTTTACTAGCACATTCCTTTTTGAGGACTTGTAGAATGGGTGACAAAACAATTGCATGATGTCCTTGTGTGAAATATTATAAGAACAGCAGCAGCAACAACAACAACAACAACAACAAAACAATCATAGAACTGCAGAAGTGGAACGGTCCCTATGGATCATCAAGACCAGCCCCTGTCAAGGAGGCACAATAGGGAATTGAACTCCCAACCTTTGGCTCCACAGCCAGATACCTAAGCTACTGAGCATTCATCTGTGGAACTCATATTTTGCAGTTATTCTGTATTGCTCCCTCCCTTCTTGTTCACTTCTACAACTCACGACCCTCACGAACCACATTCTTCTTCCCAGTTTCAGTGGCCTTATTTTCCCACAAAATCAAACCATGAGTCACTCAATCTTTAAAACAGAACTTCCTTAATACAGTGGTTCCCTGACATTTCGTGGTTCATGTACTGTGGTCCCGCTACATCGCGGGACTGCAGTACCCCAAAGGGCTTGAGGGAAAGGGGGGAAGGTTTTGGCTGCATGGCCCAGAGCCATTTTTAAAGACCACGTGCTGCTGGTCTGTATCCCCCTTGGGGTGCAGGCAAGCAGTGGGCGAAGTTTAAAGGGCTCTGGGCCATGGAGTCAAGCGCTTAGCTGCGCAGCCAGGAGCCCTTCTAAACACTGTGCGCCGCTGACCTGCATCCCCCTCGGAGGTGCAGGTGAGCAGTGCATGATCTTTAAAGGGTTCTCGGCCATGGAGCCAAGCGCTTAGCTCCGTGACAGGGAGCCCTTCTGAAGACTGTGCACCGCTCACCCGCATCCCCCTCGGAGGTGCAGGCGAGCGTGCGTGATGTTTAAATGGCTCCCGTCTGTGGAGCCAATGCTTAGCTCCGTGGCGGGGAGCCCTCCTAAAGACTGCATGTTGTTCGCCTGCATCCCCCTCTGGGGTGCAGTCGAGCAGTGCACAATCTTTAAAGGGCTTTCGGCTGTGGAGCCAATGCTTAGCTCCATAGCAGGGAGCCCTTCGGAAGATCATCCACACCCCTCCCCCGGCAGAATTGTGCCCCCCACCCAACCTGCATCCACATATCACAGATTTTCCATGATCGCAGGTCGGGTGGGTCCCTAACCCCCACAATAGGTGGGGGGGGGTTACTGTATAACAAAACATGGTGTCAACTAGCAATGAGAAGCAACATATGCTATTGTAGTAGAATGCTATTGCAATGGGACAAGACTGAATGTGAATATCAGGTGTCTATGTGGGATTCAGAGAACAGACTTCTTGAAAACTGATGTGACCATCAATATTACCTTGGAGACTTCAGCACTTTCTGCAGGAGTTCCAGTGGCACTTTCCGGAGGTGAATCTGAGAGCCAAGCTGGGGCACAAGGTTCACCTCGATCCATCTTTCACAGTCCGTCATCAAGGAGGGTTGCTTGTACTGATTTCAAGGAGAGGAAGGAAAGCATTAAGGAACCACTCAACTATGGGACCCTCTTGTGGTGGAAAGAGGAAGGCTCTGCAAATGAAGACTAAAATAAAACATGCTGCTCTTTCATTTAAAAAAAAGTCTTGGATTTTAATTGTACAACAGAAAATATAATATGTGAACGCAATTAATGTACAGATTCCACAAATATGCTCATTAAGAAACTGTGATTGAAAACTTCTTAATTAGTCAACATTCTGTAGCAAACGGCTAGCCTTACACAATACAAATGTAGGTGAAAATATCTTTATTACACCACTAAAAAAGAATAAAACAATTTGAAAGTTTTCTTGATTCAAACCCACTCAATCAGCTCATGCACTGATATTGCAGAAAGATGATTATGAATGAGAATCTCCAAAACTGGACTTTAGTAGGATTTCTGTGGCCTGGCTGGGACACAAATTCTGACCTCAGTGTTTCCCTACGGTCTGGCACATTTCTGCACATTTCTCCCCCCACCCCTACCACCAAACACATATACTGCCCAGAGACCACTTGGTAGTAGGGTGGCTACATATTTCTTTTGTAAATAAATGAATAAATACCCCAACCCAACAGGAACCTTGCATTTCACATGAAAGGCAATGTATGTGTGTTTGTGGAGGATATGTGCAGATTGCTTTGGCAAGTTATAAGTTTAAAGAGCAGAGTGGACAACTCCAGCCCAGTGTTAGCAGCGGAAAAGCATTAAACCATTTCCATCCCAATACATAGTGTGCAGCCAGCAGTTGAACTCCTCATTAGAAGTATACCTGGCAGATCTCTGCCATATATTTTTGGGGTCCAGCAGTTGTCAGTGCATGGCCTGAGAAGGTGGATTTGAACCACAAAAGTTTCTGCAAATTGTCTGATTTTCTTAGCGGTTTCATAAAGGTATCTCATCTCCTGCATTTGTATTGCTACAAAGTGGTGCTCAGAAAATCCCCATGTGTTCAATAATCCGTCATGAATGCAAGATCATGTCTGTTAGTTCCCATTGCCAATATACCTGGGTGCTGTTCTTTGACCAGTAGCTTATTCCACTTTTTTTTGCACACCCCTTCTTTAAGCCTTCTTGTACATATGTCTGATAGTAGCCAATAAGTGGGTCCAGTGGGCATGGCTAGAGGATGTGATCTTAGCCTCACCTCCTTTGTGTTTTAGTGAACATATAGAACAGCTGGTCTAAATACTCAGTAAGTAACAATCGGTTGGGGAGGGTAACAGAAGAAGGAAATGAAGGAGTCTGTCAGCTCCGAAGAAACAATGACCCTATGCAGAGACTTCTGTTGACTTGCACAGATAACACATGCTAGTCATAAGCAGAGTGCACCCAGTCGTAGATCAGATTCACGTGGTGAATGGTAAAGCTATATGTACATTTGTTGCTCACACTCATTTTATTGTGTGAATGTCAGTGGAGTTTGCAGCTCACCTTACAGCCCGCAGAGTAATAGCTACAGACACTGGCTGCAGATATGCTGTTTCTCATGACTTGTATACACCTGAAGGAAAAGAAAGAAACCTGTGGGTGGAGAGCTAAAAGGCATAGGAGTAGACGATGCAATCTGTTTGATGGGCCATGTTCCAAAGATATCAGTACCACTGTATTTGAGACTATGGGCTCTATCACACATCCTTTAAAATACAGTGGTACCTCGACTTACAAATTTAATCCATTCTAAATGCATGCTCTTAAGTCATACTACTCTTAGGTCAGGGTACCTATCTTAAAAATTTAAAAAATACGTTAAAAATAAATAAAAAAATTGTAAGTCGAGCAGACCATATCTAAAATTTCTAAGGCGTCAGTTAAAATGCCAACAGTTTTCCACTCTTAAGTCGAATTACTCTTAAGTTGAGCTGCTCTTAAATCGGGGTACCACTGTATTGATTAAATTTCAAGATAAAGCGTTTCCAAAAATATTGTCCCCATGGCCACTGGACTTTTTTTTAAAAAATCCTGGTTATTCCCCCTTTAGCAAGTTTTCCATGATCTACTGGAGAAGTTGGGAATTTTTTGCTCCAGTAAAAAAAAATGTGAGCCAGAAGTCCATGGGAGCTTGCATATGATCCAGTTTTCTGCTCCCCCCCTAACCCTGACCAGCTCATCCTGGGGCTGATTGGTGCTTTTTAATTTTTTTAAAAATTTCTCCTCCCCCCAGCACTGATCAGCTGGACTTTGGGCTGTCAGAACTGATTTTTTAAATTATTTTCCCTGGTGCCACTACTGGCCATGGGGCTGAACAGCACTTTTTTAAAAAAAAATCTTTATACGTGGGAATGGAGATCTTGAGTCATGTGACCAAGAAAGAAGAAAAGCCGGATCTTCCCCCAGGTGAGATAACGGCCTTTGTGATGGGTCCCCTCCTCCCAGCTAAATGCACACCACAATCCCCCCTCCACTCAAAAATAAATAATCACTAGAAGAACTTCTGTTGGGAGAAACACATTTCAAAAATGCACCCTTTATCCTTAAAACTATCCAACTACATAAACTGGAAGCCTCTTGGAAAAAGAAATACACAGAGAAACTGCTCTAAACTGCTCCCAGGACGAAAAACAGAGTTGCAGGGAAATTTAACTTTTACTTTCCCTTCTGTGGGGCTTGGCGAAAATTTGTATTTCTTAAAACAAAAATGTCACAGGACCTTTGAAATTATAAATGTCTGGAGGAGGAAAGGAAAGAAACAGAAACAGTGGTGGTCGTAGTAGGAAAAACAGCAGCAGCAGCAGCAGCAAGAACAACAAGAACAAGAACAAGAACAACAACAACACAGTATTAGAACTGCAGAGTTGAAAGGGACCTATTGGATCATCAAGATCAGCTACTGTCAAGGAGGAACAGTAGGGAATTGAATTCCCAACCTGCTGCTGCTGCTATTTATTATTATTATTATTATTATTATTATTATTATTATTATTATTATTATTATTATTATTATTATTATTATTATTATTATAGGGGCTGCTATTTTCTTTCAGAAGAAAGCCCTAACAGGTATAAAACAGCCATGTGAGGTTGCTGTTCATTAGTATACAGTAGTATTTTGGTTAAAGTAATTAATTTATTCTCCAGGCCGTTTTATATTGCGAAAAATTCATAACCCGAAATACGGTTTCCCATAGGAATGCATTGAAACCAATTGATCAATGCCGGAGGTCAGAAAAAAAGGCAAACCAGAGCATTCCATTTAATTTTTTCTTAAACTGAGACATCCTCATTATTTTTATCATGCAAACATCACACATCAACTTTGGATGCCTTACCAAAAAAAATGTAAACCGGGGCATTCCATTGAAAAGGTTTCTTAAACCAAAGCATCCTCATTTCCAATAATTTCTTTTCTTAAACCGATTTTTTTGTTAACTGAGGCATTCTTAAACCAAGGTACTACTGTAATTTGGTAATGACTACAGTATTTAGATTCATATTAAAGGTCAGTTCTGGCAATAAAAAAACAAGGAAAATAAACATGCTGTTTAGGTGTGGGGGCAGTACCTCCACCTCCTTCATTGTCAATCCAGACACAAAGGATATAAGCCTCTTCAGTCTGTCACTTTTCACAGGAGCAGGGTGACAGTGGAGGAAGGAGGCTATCATATCCTTTCTTTGCAAGTTTGTTTTTGACATGGCTGGAAAGATGGGTGTTTTGTTTCCGAAGGGGTCTGGTTCTGAAACAATACACTGCAACAGAGCTGCCATTCGGAACCGGTACCCACCCTCTGGAATGAAATCAAACACTGACCTATTTTCCTTTGGTCACACGGGGCGAAACTCCAATCAGGAAGCAACCTCTGATACATCATCTTTCTCTCTCCCTGGTGCTGGCCAATCAGACAGGAAGGTGGGATAATGCATATCCTTGCACAGCTCCTGATTGGCTAGTGCCAGGGAGAAGGAAACATGACACATCAAAAACAGCTTCCTGATTGGAGTTTCACCCTGTGTGGCCCAAAGAAAGGTAAGTCAGTGGTTGATTTCGTTCCGGAGGGTGGATGTCAGTTCTGAACGGCAGCTGTGCTGCCATGTTTCATTTCAGAACCACCCCCCTTCTGAAATGAATCACCCATCTCTACTGGGAACATGTCATTAGGACTGTAGTGAATATATATGTTTTAAGTTTACTAGTGTGTTGAGGAGCCTTGTGGTGCAGTGGTTAAACTGTTGTACTGTGCTCCTGACCCGGGGTTTAACCCTGAGTAGCTGACTCATGTTGACTCAGTCATCCATCTTTCCAAGGTGGGTAAAATGAGCACCCAGGCCACTGGAGGGGGAGGGAGCAACGTGTAGCCTGCATAATTAAATTGTAAACTGCCCAGAGAGTGATTTAAGCTCTATGGGGCAGTTTATAAGTAGCATGCTTTATTTTGTTTTGCTTTGGATTAGGATCATGGCACTGGGATTAATGAGATTGTTTGCTGTTTTTGCTGCAACAACTTGATATGAACCTTAATTGAGTGTCTAAGGCCAGCAGACAGGCTATACAGCATTTATGGGTGTGTAAAAGTGCTTTTCAAAAACCCTGCTTTCAGATCTGACAACAAGTTTTGGTTGACGAAACCAGTCATCCCATAGAACCTGCTATAAGACAGCCCAGTATTTTGCA
Source organism: Phrynocephalus versicolor (assembly GCA_023846285.1). NCBI lineage: Eukaryota > Metazoa > Chordata > Lepidosauria > Squamata > Agamidae > Phrynocephalus > Phrynocephalus versicolor. The sequence continues at coordinate 1,387,876 of JAHTLZ010000379.1, forward strand.
ATTGCACAATCTATTCCCACAACTCTAGAGCAATATAAATTAAATGAAATGAAACTGCTGTCAACTTACTTCAGGAAAAGGCTAGAGAACTGTAATAGTTCTGCCGAAGCCAGGATTCCCAGTACATCTTCTTCACTGACTTCTGGTTCAGAGCTGTATAAGTTTTGCAGTGCAATAGCAAAGGCTGCACATAATCAGTACATGCACATCAATACACACGGCACAAGCATTAAAACAGAATTCTTTCAGAGGCTTCCTCTCTTTGCTATGTGCTGCCACCAAAAGGACAACCACTCCCAAACAGTTGCACTAAGTTGGGCCGTTCTGGCTCGTGCTTGTCCGACCCGGGACCACATTGCCCACCCAGGGAGGATGGTCGAGACCAGGTTGGGGCCTCACAAGGCCCGGATGGGGTCAGGGTGCGGGGTCTTCCTCTTATACCCTGCCTCCGCCCCAGCACTCCCTCTTGAGCCGCACTGGAACAGTGGGCTCGCCCACACCTGACAATGCCCTTGGGCAGGGTCCAGCTGGTGACCCCAGGGTCAATGGTTCCCCACACGACAGGAGCCCCCTCTTGAGACAAATGATAATGTTAAGCTTCAATAAAGTGTGTCCCTCACCGGCAACCCAACTCTCTATCCCGCCTGTTATTCCGACCTGGGGGGAGGGTCAATGGAGCTGATGTTTAACATGTAAGGAGGGACTGCTTCCTGTGGATTTTTTCTCAAGACCAGGAAAACAGCCTGTGTTCCCTTTCTGATGCTGCTCAAGCACTGTCACAGCTCAGAGCTGAACTTACATTGCCCCTTCTAAAAGAGTAAAAAGCATTTGGTGTTATTTTGGTGACAAAACCATGGCTCTGTTATTTTGGTGACACTGTCACGACCCAGATTCCACATCTCTTGGCAGGCTTAAGGTGTCTGCTTATGACTATGTGCTCAACGATTGGCATGCATGGTATAATGTTATGACTTGCATTTTTATACATAATAACCAATATTTGACACCCAAGAAGGTTTTTCTTTTAAAGACAAAAAACAAGACTTTCAGAATTACTGTATAATCTGTTAAATTTTGGGGGACTATGTAAATGAGGTTCAAATTTCCTTTCCCAGTCTGTTTTTTTAAAATAGAACTTGGAAAACAATTTTGAAATACAAACCTCAGAAGTCTCAAGTCAACATATGGTTCAGTTACAAGGCCCAGACAATTCTGAGAGGAGCCTGAAAGAGTAGCTTTTTTAAAAAAAATCTAGATATGGACCCCAGTATAAAAGTAGTGGATTAAGAAAAAAAATCACAGATACCAAATATTGCCTCATTTCCCTATTTGCATAAAATATCAGGGTTCAACAACAGCAGCAGGAGACCCTGTAATCTTCCAGATATAATTGGATTTTAATCCCCATCAGCCTCTGATAGCATGGTCAGAGATTATGGGAATTATACTCAAACAATCTCTCAGAGGTCCCCAATCCCCCATCTTTTAAGAAAAGACAGCTCAGATATCCTAAGGAAAGATATAACCTATACCTCAGCCTCCTCACATGCTCCGAACACGTGCCCCACCTTCAAACCATCTACAGAGCTGGAGTGCTGATATTTGTAGCTAATCCTGGTATCAAAGGCAAAGGCATTATTACCAACTCGCGTGACATCTGGATCATTAATCTCCAAGGCCAACGTGACTTTGGGCATTCTTTGCTTCTGTTCAAAAATGTCGTTATGTCTCCAGCCAGACAGTTGATGCTGTTTACTGTAACACCTGATTTCTGGTTTTAAAAAATGGGAATATAGAAGAGTTGTGTCAGATTTACATTGAATACAGAAAAAGAGTGAAGCATCAGTGACTCATTTGAGCTGAGGGTGGATTACTGCCAAGGAAAATCACGTAAACAAACAGATGTGAAGTTGCTTCTGATACCTTTTTTGACTTGACCATTGCTTTCTGTAAGAGACGAGCCACTGTTTTGTACGGCTTCGGCAAGAAGCTGCGAGAGGACCTTGGATTTAAATAAGTACATGCGATGAAGTTCCCATTCAAAGTCCAAGCACTTCAGTGTTACATCTGAAGGGAAAGATGGAAAGAGCGGACAACGGTATTCTTGAGCTACTTCTCCAGAGATGTCAGGTCAGTCATAGTAGCTTGTGTCCCTCAGGGAGCACTACCCACCTGGCTCCATGCCTTCTGTGATCTTCTGTGTGTAGGAGAAAAGCATCTCATTGGGATCTCCATGGCGGAAGAAGATCCTTGGGGTAGCAAGAGGGACAAACATCATTTTTTCTGATGTTGAACTTGAAAAAGCCCAGTGCTTACAACAATATATCACAACAGCATCCTTCATCTTTTGTTGGACATTTAATTGCATATTGGAAGAACAAGTAATAAAAATGAACCCATGAAACAGGTAACAGAGCAGAAGAGATGAGCAGGTGAGTCTAAATGAGCTAAGCAAACAATATTTTGTGTGGCAGATGCAGGGCCACAACTCGTGGGAAGGGGGGTATGTGCCCTGGGTGCATGCTGGGGGCCCACCACAAAGACAAAATAATATTTGTACTATTCCATACACCCCCTCTTGCTGAGGAAACTTGGAATCCATGTTCGTCCTGGGTCACACAGACTGTACTGTAGATGTGGCCCTGAGCAGATGTTCACCAGTGTAAAACAAAAGAATATTTTGAGAGTGCTTTCGGAGGAAACTGTGAGAAAATATTTGATTATTAGACTTCGCTGCAAACAATGGTTTTGGCAAACAACTACTGTAACATAAGTGACAAAGTGTTTCCACTTGCAAAGGGAAAGGCCTCCATTGGTTTGAAATTCTTGATTCCTTCTGCAGCCACCTTCATTGACTATTGCACTGCCATTCTATCATAGAGCCTCTCTCAGTCCTTAAGAATGAGTACCGAGGACGTTGATGAAAGCTCTCAATGCTGCTACTTAAAATTCTTGGCCCTTGGGAGGTGGAGATTATTTAAACAGAGCAAGGAAAATTACTTTTTAAGTCTACAATTCTCATAATCCCTGCCTAGCACTGACTATGCGTCTTGAGGATTCTAGATGTTGTAGAACCAAGTTGGCATTATAATAATATGATTTTGGACTTGGGGTTACTCTTGAAATCAAATCCCATGGCAAATTACATGCACAAAAATAATGAGGCCAGAATCCTATTTCCAATTTAGGCTTGCGAAATGGAAACTGTGTAAAAGTGTTCGGCTGCTAATTCTGGAATATAAACATTGGCCATTAAATAGGTGTTGGGTCCCATATTGTCAGAAGTGAAGGACTTGTATCTCTGGCCACTTTTGATATGCTATAATGGCTTTTTCATCACAAGTAAGGTGTTTTTCTACCACAGGCTATACAGTCAATGGTAAAGGAACAGTTCCACAGTGAAGTATTTTATATATTTTGGTATGTGAAGGGCATTTGTCCATTACCTAGGTCTGGATTTGCGTTTTGGAAGAACAGTAGTAAAAATGTGTGAAGTAGACTTTTCCTGAATTTCTTCACTCATCTTCCAAGTCTCTCGTTCTTCATGTAGGGATACAGGTGTGTCAGCTGAAAAGCAAAAACAAACAAGTTCAGGTTGTATATCAGGAATTAGGAAGAATTTGCAATCCAGAGGTTGCATTGTTTTCATGGTAGAACAGCACAGGCTGCCGACTGAGACAGCAGGAGGGCAGCACTCAAAATTGGTGCAGAATGCGGCAGCCAGGTTTGACTGCATCACCCCTATCCTGGCTCACTTGCAATTGGCTACCCATTGCCTCCCAGATAAGGTTCAAGGTTCTGGTTCTGGTTCACAAAACCCTCCATGGCTTGGGACCTGAGTATCTGGTGGAACGTATCTCCCAGAGGTCAGCTTCATCCCAGTCCATCAGAGCATCGCTAGCCCTCATGCTCCGGGTGGCCACTCCTAGGGAGGCCTGCAGGGGTATCTACCCATAGTCAGGCCTTCTCGGTGGCCAACCTGGCACTTTGGAATAAATGTCCTAGTGAGATGCAGCTAGCAGAGACTCTGCCAGTTTTTAGGAAGGTCCTAAAAACATGGCTTTTTAAAGAACATTTCGGTGATTGTTGATTGTGATTGTTTTGTAGCTGCTATTATGTTTGTTTGCCCACCTGTTTGGCCACCTTCATGCTATGCTGGAAATATCCATATTGTTTTGTTTTTATTGTGTTGATTTTTCTTTTTGCTTCTGTATTTTGTATTGTATATGTATTTGTTGTACACCTCCCAGAGTTCCCTTTGGGAAAATCGGTGTGGATAACAAGTATAAAAATAAATAAATAAATAAATAAATAAATAATCTCCCCCTACAGTTGGCATGAAGCCTGTGCCAAACCTCCTTGGCATCTTTAAAACTGAGAAGACCATCTGTAGGGTACTCCCCTTGAAAGAAGGGGGGGGGGAAGAGAATTGATATTTTCAGCCTCACTTATGGAATAGATTCTAGTAAATTCTGGTAAGTAGAGGCAGAACAGAGCAATATCTGTTAGGGGTTCCCTTGGTTTTAAAGTAAATAAAGAAGCAGGATCTACTATTGTTAATTTTGTTCTTTCTTCTTTCTGTTAGTTACACTGGCATGCTGTATGGCCTCAAATGAACTCAAGGTAGTGTTTACTGCTCTCCTTCCACTGCCTTCAAATAACTCCTGTGATGAGTTCCTGAAGACCAGTCAACAAACAAGCAAGCTAATCTGCATACTGCTGGAAGGAAGAGAAACGCCTAGTGGAACTGCTACATCTTCCTGAAAGATTTTCTTCTGGTAATCACCAGCTGTCTCTGGACTTGGAGGAAAGGGAATGAAATGACAATGATTCTTTCTTTCCCCATACACAATTCAATGGCTTTCAAACACCCCAATAGCTTTTATAGGAGCCATTTTGAAAGGTTGCTCCAATAAAGTCAGTTCACATATATATACTGCATATTGAGCAACACATGTTTTATACACTGCTGTACAGCTCCAATGCAACCAACCATTTTGCTTGACAGAAGTTGAACAAGAGGGCATTCCATGACTTTAAAAATGTATTCAGTATTTTAAACTAGACCCGTACCTGACATTATTCTCATCAGGGTCTCATTGAGACCAACACGGGTGGCCTTCCTTGCTTGTCCAATGCCTAGTAGGTCACAACTTGTGGTGCATGGAAATTGCCAGCGATTGGTGAGTCCAGCTTGCTTGCGGAAGAAACGTGGTTTTGAGGGCAGTGCAATCTATAACATGCATATGAAATATATGTCAAAAACAGTGTTTTGTGTACATTGGAGGAGTTTAATTAAACAAGGATGAGAGGAAAGAGTCCAGGATTAGGGGCAACTTGCTACTGGATACTACTTGCAGGTGGGTATGTTTGTGGGCTTTGTAGAAAAGTCTGGGTCCCTTCGGGGAGAAAGGCGGCATAAAAAGAAAGTTTATTATTTTATTATTATTATTATAGCTGGTTTCTGTGGGAAACAGGATGTTAGACCAGGCCAGTCTTCCCCAGTGTGGTTCCACTAAAAGATCTTCCACCTATAGTTCCCATCAGCCCTAGGAAATCTCTGTTTGTGTTCTTCTTAAGCATTTCCCTTTGTTGAAATGTCAAGAAAATAGTGAAGTTTGTCAGGGAGGTAGAAGAAATTATTATAGGTTTTCAGCCCAAATAATTGAAATCAGTATTTTTGAATTAGGTTGCTGGCTATACTTCAAAAACTGATAACCAAAAAGAAACACTTTTAAAACTAGAATTGCTACAAAAATACCACTTTAAGCAAAATTTGAAATCTATTTGGAGATTTTTGCTCAGGCAGAACAATGAAATGATTTTTAGAGAGATAAAATGATTTTTGATAGGATAAACAACATTTACTGTAAGTCCTTTAAAGGTCTTTGTTGGGCACATACCTATTCCCTTTTTTTACGATTCAGGCTTTACTGATTTTTCTTTTCTAAAAATGAGAGGTGGCCTAGATAGCAATCAACTGATCCTCCCATCTTTTTCACTCAAGACCAACTTTAAAAAAAGCAAAAAAAAAAGCCCTCAATTTTTTGTTCTTCAAATGAAAATGATGAATGGGAACAACATTGGGAGACAAAGACAAGCTATTTGGCACTTCTCAGCTCAGGGATGAAGAACGTAAAAATCCCAAAATTCATAACTACTGGCCATTCTGGATGGGGATGATGGAATGTGTAGGCCATCATATCTGGAGGGCAAAAGTCTCCTTAACCTACTCCAGATGTTTTGGCTATAATTCTTATGACAGGGCTGCTGGGAGTTTTCACCAGGAAAGCCGGTTGTCTACATGTGTGATGGACAAAAAGTGATGGACATATGAAGTAGCTCCTCCAAAGCTGACTTGAAGACTTGTTCTGTTTGAAGTACGTGACCAACTGAACTGGTGATCTGACTTTCCCCTCCCTCCTGAAATGATCATGAAGCATCTCTTTAGAGATAGGCACAGTACCTTCCAAATGGTCTTCCAGGGAAAAAGAATTCCATGACATAATTTATGTACATAGTGTATGTACATCATTATACATGGAGCATCTCTTTGTGTTGTTTAAAATAATAAATGTAGGATTCAGATAGCCAAATATTCCATCAGCCTTGCTCCTATCTCCTGGCACCAATGCATATGTGGAGGCTCTCATCACCAACTGCCTAAGCTTATATTATTTTCTAGGATATTAATAGGCATTCTAATTACTAAAAAAAAAGGAATGTCATTTTTGAAGTGTTATTGTCCTATCAACCTGTGGGCAAAAGGTAAGCAATTACTTCATCTAGGTATGCGTTCACAAAGGTGATGCATATAGACAGCTTTCTTGGTGCCTTCCTTGCCTGATTTTGTTTGTTTCAGGTTTTCAAGTGATTAAACACACACACACCACCACCAATAACAACAAAAGCAAAATCACCACCACCAACAACAAAAACAGGGAGACTGACATGCTACAAAGTTAAGTGCTGAAATTATGAGCCTTTAATATGATTTTTATTTTAAAAATGCTTAATAAAACTGGGAACTTCTTAGCACAGTTGCTTACTTTTATTTTTGTTGTCACTGCTCCTTTTACATTTTGTTGTCATTGTTCTTTTTAGCAAGCTTTCTTGTTTGCTTTGGTATGGTGTGTTTTTGGCCTAGATGCTTTGACCTGGCGTTTGTCCGCTCAAGTCTTTGGTTGGGATTAGGTACAGGAGTGTTTTGCATATGAGTGTGTTGGTCTATCCCCCTCCCTCCAGCATAATCCAGGTTTCCTCCTGTGACATTATTTTGTTGCACTTTGTGGGAATGAATATCTTTGGTATTTGAGGTTTAGACTTCACTTGTGCCATTGGTCAATTTATTTGTCTCTAAATTCCAGGTGTTTGCTGCGCATGAAATGTGTGTTGCGGCAGAAAACTGCACATTCAAAAGCATGGTTTTGTGTTTTGGAGGAGCTCAGTAAGGAAATGAATCACAATGCCTGTTACAACAGTTATTTTTGCAATGTGCAAGCCCTGACTCTTCATGGCAATCATTTTTCTGAGAGCAGCCACTGTACATTATCAGCTTTCTAAGAGCTTGCTTGCCCAAGAATGCTAGGAGGAACCTCTAGTCTAGGTCCAATTCCTGAGACAGATCATCATGGGCTGAATGCAGCTGGGTGAAAGAAAAGAAAGGGAGGATGTCAGGGATGTGGGAGAAGGAAAGAAGACTGGGGATGAGCCCCAAAGGGAGGAGGCCACATAATAGGGTTTCACAGAATTCTTCCTGTAAGCCTAGGGAAATAAGAAATTCCATGCTGCTTCTAAGAGTGGAGCCAGGAAAGGCATGAGACCTCTGGGCTAAGAAGCTGATAGTGGTGAGAAGATTTTGGGAGCACTTGACTCAAAATGTTTTTAAACTCTCTCTAGGCTGCTTGGTGTGGCAGGGCCTGAAGAATGTTATATATTGACCATAGGTCCCTTATGACCCATGTTTGTCTTCACAATTTTGAGAAGTCGTAGTTCAGAGCCATTGGCCTTACACTGTTTGCATGCTAAATTATGTGGATGCAACCTTCAGTCCTTATAAGTGAAGTCACAGTGCAGCTTTGTGCTCAAGGTATGAGTACACCAAGTGCAGGTGTGCTCATAACAAACTTCCACTGACTCAAACGTGCTCCTAGCATGGTGTGTACAAGAGCATAGCCACAGCAATTCCAACTGGGAACTAACATTTTGTCAGGCTCTTACAGGGCTGGCCAACAATGTCTCTCTGCTCTGACTTGGCACACCTAGCCATAGATGTCAAGCATTCCCCAGGGCTGCCCAGGTCTGGGAGCTCCAAGGAGGTGGGATGGTGGTAGCCAGGCCCTTTGGCTAGGGGTGGAGCCTCATTTGCATATAGGGTTCCCAGAATTCCTTGCAGTGGCTTCAAAATGCTCACTGTGACCTAGGTGTCTCGACTTTCTAGAGGATTTTATATATATATATGCTGGGAAAAATTGAAGGCAAAAGGAAAAGAGGACGAAGAATGAGATGGTTGGACAGTGTCATCAATGCAACCA
>JAHTLZ010000379.1:1396449-1410743 GCA_023846285.1 Phrynocephalus versicolor
GCATCACCAGAGATTCTACATTCTATAGACTTATTATGCTAAGAAGCAAATTGTGAGGTCCCTTCACAAGAGTTTACCTTTGACTTGCTCAGTTCCAAACACATGGCTGAAAGTGTTTGCCATTACTTACAGGTGCGCTTTATTATCTAAAGCAGGAGTCTCAGGAACAAAAGAGGTCAGCTGGAGTAAGTCAAGGGAATTCCGTGTTTTTGTGTGGAGGCGTTTGTAGCAGGCCATGGTGGAAGATGTTAGTGCATTATTTATTGTCAGCACTTTTCCAGGAGATGATTAGGGGTGCCAAAGGGAGGCTTACAAGCCTCTTCCCATTTCCCCCTTCCTCTTTCATGAATCCAGACCTCTGCTGCAGTGATGAATTATGAGTTCTTTGAACACAGAGAATGCTATTACATCATCTTGTTCTGACTGTGGCATCACAATGCAGCATGTCCAGGCTACTTGCATTTCTTGTACAAGTGCAGCAGAAAGTGTGTGTGTTTGTCTCTCTGTGTGTGTGTTTGTCTGTTTGTCCGTGTGTGTGTGTGTCCGTGTGTGTGTGTGTGTGTTTGTTTGTTTGTCCGTGTGTCCGTGTGTGTGTCCGTGTGTCCGTGTGTCCGTGTGTGTGCAAAGAACAGTCTTTCGGGAGCAAAATGTACATTTACAGTTCCTGATAATGGCAAAAAAGAAAGAACAAAGCTATGAAAGCTTTGTTTCTTGGTTTCTTGTTATCTGTAGAAAAATAAATCCCGAATGGAAAGACTATGTAGTGGGGGGAAAGGGTTAAAGATGCCAACATCCACATAAGTTGTAAAATCTTTAGGTCTCCTGCTAGAACTAAAATTAGTCTCAAGGCCTTCTGAGATCAACACATCTAGTTGTTGCTAACAAGGTGTATTGACTTCAGTGAGTCCTAAGTAAGATTCAGTTCACTTCAGCTGTACCTGTTGCTAACAACCCTGTACTTAAAGCCATTGGTTCCCAAGGTAGGGTCTTCAGGTATTCTTGGATTGAAACACCAAGAAGCCTTCATCACTAGCTGTGCTGGCCAGCATTTTGGAAGCTGTAGTCCACGAGTACCTGAAGAACCAAGCTTGGGAACCACTGTTTTAAGCCATTCTCACAAGATAGGCCAAAATGGAAACCTGTGCAGTTTCTCGTTCCAGGTACACCCCTGAGAATATGATGCAGAGCCAAGGTAGTTCCAGATCAACCTGGCTCTGAGCTTTGTAGAAACCAGTTGCTAATCTTCTAGCTACCAGAGGTCCTAGTCAGATCAGATGCCATATACAACTACCTGCATCACAGTCATTCCCAGGTGAAGCAAAACAATTTGAGGAGCCGTGTAGCCACCACAAAAGACAAATACAAAATGGAACAGGTGATACCTTTAGGCTACTATAAAAATAACAAAACATTGCTAATATTTCGGGGACATATGATTTTCACAAGAAAATGTTCATCAGAGGCAGGGATGCAAAGAAGGAACCGCAAAGACATATTTCCTCAGGGATGTTTTTTCCTTTTTGTCTGGAAAGGGTGTTGTTTCCTGACCAAGCCCGTTTAAAGAAGAATAACATCATTTCTTGATGGTTAGAACATCAACATGGTTGGCCAGCGAGTATCTAGCTTGTCAGCCAGCTCAAAAAAGCTGGCCATTCTTGCTCAGAATTGCATTATCTGTGCAATGGTTAGCATCGCCTGTTCAGAAAAAATACACTCGTGATGCATCATCATGTCACAATTTTATTAAGTTCCATCATGAAGAAAAAATATATACATTGACATGGGGTTAATGACTTGAGTATGATTTGCCTCTATGGAGCGATATCAAAATGGTTGTGAAGTGCATTCTACAACATAACTCTGTCAAAAGGAGGACAAATACCTGTACAGACGTGGACAATAAAAAACTGAGTGAAGCTTATATGTGAGTTGGTCTCTCAGGGCTCTAATTCTGAGCACTGTTAACTAGGATATGAAATGAAAGTAAGGAACATTTGTGTGATACTATGTGAGGATAATAACTTGGGTTGTTAGCTTTGAGCCAGACAGACAAGTCCAGGATACAGTGGTACCTTGTATAAAGGAATTAATTCATTCCAAATGAAATTCTGTTAAGCAAATTCGCATAGGAATGCATTGAAAACAGAGTAATCCATAATCACGACTATTTTATGTTGTACGGATTCACCCCATAGATGATTCTGTTAAGCAAATTTTCCCTATCTCTGGAATTTTTTATGTTGTACAGATTTTATGTTATATAAACTGTTTGTTATATGAGGTTCCACTGTATACCAGTATGTATAGCCTTCCCGAACCTTATTTGGCTAGGGGTGATTTAATAGTCCTATGTACACAGAGAACATCAAACAGAAGAAAGACTGCCTAAATGGTACATTGGGCAGGCAGCTTGCATCTGGTGCAACATTAAGAAAGGAACAGTAATTTAGTCAGCTGAACGACTGGCCATGGTTCTTCTGGATTGCAGGCAGCAGGACTTTTTCCTCACTTTATCTCCAGATGAATCTGTGACCAGCTGCATACAAAGCAGATACTCCACCATCACATCATTCTGTAGCAAGCTCGAGAGGTCTTGCTGATATTTTCAGGATCCTTGATATACAATATTTAACAAATATCTAAAACTCACTGGTGGAACTAGAATTACAGAGGAATAGATCAGTTGTTGTGTCCCATTGGAATAAAGGCCAAATTAAACAAATATGCATGCAGGCACTACTCACGACATGCTAAATGCATGTTGTTGTGTTCCAATGTGTTAAGTACCTGCTGCTTCCCAATGTGTTAATAGCACCTGTAACTATTAATAACTAAAATAAAACCTTTAACTATCTAAACCAGGATAATTAGTTAAGAAACCTATGTTGGCAATTAAAGTGTAACACAGTCTGTCTTATACATACAGTTGGGGGCCATCTGAGATTCTTTCCTATATGAGCTTGCCTGAAATTTGAGATCTCCACCAGAGCCTCTGTTGCACATCCCTGGCAGATTAGATTAATACAAACACAATATATATTTAATATATATATATATTTAAAACAAACTGGTTTCTAAATATAGATTTTGGTGTGTTTTTAAATGATTTTCTTTAAAAAAAAGGTTTGACTACATATTGCTTCAGAAGTCCTACTTGGCAAAAAATAGTGTAGCAGACATTTTTAATCAATAATGAATATTCACTAAAGAGTAGATTCCACAAATATCAACAGGATGTTCTTACAGCTAGACGGGCATAGCATTCTCCTACAAAACTGTACAATGTATGTTTACTAATACAAGAATTATCGTAACTTCACTTATACTTCAGAGAAAACTGCAAAGATTTTTCTAGCCGTTCGCAACACAACAAAAATGTAATTTTCCTATCTGTTCCAAAGTGTGTTGAATTCAGCTGAGGCTTTTCTCCCACAGATTCTCATTCCTGTATTAAATTACTGAGACTCAAGGTAAGTACTGTCAACATATTTCAGTAGCCCTTTGATTGGGGAAATGTTTACATTGAAACCTATATGGTTGTAATTATTTCAGTTAAAGGTTTGAAAAAGGACATGGGTCTGAAGTCCCAGTGATCTAATAAATACCAGAATGTGGCAGATTTTGATTGTTGAATGGCTATACTTCTAGTTATATCTTAACAACCTTTGGGGCTCCACATGTTGCCCATCTCAAAGCAAAGTGTGAACTCTATTATTATCCAGTTTAGGCAGACAACTTCCATTTGTCCCAATGATAAACAATTGTAGGGATTTTATCCAAAGCATTTAGAGGGCTAAAACCTATCCTGGCATTTGCTGTAGAGAATTCATGGTTTTTCTGATCTGGCTATTATTATTTTTGTCAAAAGTAATTTGTGAATGGGCATCCAAAGTAGACCATAACGGAAATCATTCATATGCTGCTTTGTGTGATTTCTAAATACAAATTCTTCTTCACAAGGTACATTTAATACAAACAGTATTGCACAAATTAGCTTCTGCATATATTTGAAGCATTTGAAACACCAGGCTGAAGATAATGGGATTATTTCCTCTCATATACCATGTGGGGCATTGTTGGCCAACACTGGGCCCTTCAAATATTGTTGAACTGCAATTTCCATCAGCTACCAACTAGGACTGATGAAAACTGTAATCTAACAAAATTTGGAGAGCCATTCTTAATATAACGCCATTCATTTTTTTTATTTTTTTGCATGGAACATCTGGATTTGACATTGGGGCACATTCTTTAACTCCCAAATAAAAAAAATTGGTGACATGGAACACAGACTTTAAGACTGCCATCTTATATCTGTCCACTTGAAAATGGGTTCCGTTGCATGCACTCCCGGGTAAACTGGTCTTAGAATAAAACCCCAAAGGTCTAAAGACTGAAAATGGCATCGCTGGTTAATCTTGCTTTGCAAATTCAACATTGGGGACGATCCAGATAAAGCTGTACTTCTTGCTCAACCATGTTTGTAATTAAGTCTACTCAGTGCAACAAGGCCATTTTAAAAATTCTGAGTTAAATTCAAAACAGTATGCTGTCAAATATGAGAACTATACCAAAGCTATACACCTGGATAGTGTGCATGAGTAAGCAATGTAGCTGTAATGTATTGTCTGCCCCCCCTGGGTCACCTTTTTGCCTTCCTAGAAGCTGTTAAATTTTGAGTATTCTCATGGTGTGCATGTTGGTTTGCGTTGCCAATGGATGTAGCATAAATTGTCGACACTTGCAGCACAAATGGCTGGAGTGGATACATCAGATGTACAGCTGGAGGCATCTGTGCAATCTGGAGCCCTGTCCAGGTTGGCCCATGGCTCTATGCAGGAGAGGACACCTCACATGCACAGTAAGGATGGAGGTGACTCCCTTTTGCTTTGATGACAAGTCTCCTAGACTCTGACTGTACAAGTTTCAGATAACATTGATCCCTTGGTGTTTACAAAGGCTCCTGAACTGCAGATGTCTATACTTCTAGTTATCAAGGATGGAGCAAACCAGAATGCACAACGGTTTAGGACTCCTCAAGGCAGTCCCATGGGAACATTTTCTCTTTCTTATGAAAAGCACTTAAATAGCTTACCTTGATTATCTTTGTCCTTCCCTGAATATCAAGGTTTGTGATCACTAAAGTCTTCAAAGAAGCAACAGTATAACATAATGTACCAATCACCCAAACCCTCCATTGCATTTCCTGGCATAGCAGCTTATCATAACTCCATTTTAGTATGTATGTCTGGTTTTGTTCTCTCCTCTGCAATACCTTCTACTTATTTTGACATTTGTGTTAAGTTCATAGGAATGTTTGATCTGGCCCTAAGCCCTCCCAATTAATTGAAATACAATTAGCTCGGACTTAAGAACTTCCTCTCCGTCCTTCTTCTCTTTTCAAATTTCATTCCAAGTTAAAAAGCAGGTGCCACAGGAGAGCGGAGAAAAGTAGGGAGAAGTAGCTGGTTGAGAGAATGTTCCTGGAGCCCAGACCTCTGACATTGCAGTTATTCGAATAGCAGCAGTGCACGCTCACTCCAGGTGCTCGGGAACCTTCTCTTCGTGCCCGCTCACAGAAGGACCTATACGAACAGGACTTCATAATGCCACCTAGAATAGATCCAGAGGCAAATCCAGAACATATTATTCCATCCATGCTTATCTGGTTCTTTATCTTATTAGCCTGAATGGGAACATCCAGGCTTGCTTCCTCAAACTGCTTACCCCTGGCCTAGGCAAAGACAAAGGGGATGTAAGAAACAATCTCTAGCTTGGATTTCTGAAAAGACTTGATCCATACATATTTTGTTTACCATAAAACAGCCACTGATGGATAGTTAGTTAGCTGTCTCCTCACCTAATTAGAAACAAACTCCACCCTTAGTTGGATTCACTTTCCAACTTTGCATGACTCAATCTAAACAAAGCAGGCTGAAATCTAGTACCAAATTCCAACTAAAGTAGGCCCTATTGAATCAGGGGGATCTGTTGAGCCAACTCTTCCATATGCCATGGACTTACTCTAGTTGTAACCTAGTACTGGATTGCAGATATGATATATTAGAGCACCATTCTCTTACCTATGGTAGAAAACCACTCCCAACTTCTGCCTGGCTTTTGAGGAACGAAATATTTATACCCAGTTCTTTGAAAGCCTACCATCGACTGTTTTTTTCCAAAGATAAGAGAATGTAAATGCATGCAACACTGTCAAAATATATTTAGATTAAAGTGCCTTAGCCCCTGCAATGGAAAGAAAAAGTGGAAGTATTGTATTTGTGGGCAGACAAATGCTCAGTGGCTTACATAAAAGAGAATGAAAATATTGTAATCGAAGCAGATTTTTCCATCAGTGTATAACCTAACAATTGTTCTAATTCGTGAACATATTCTGGGACAACATACAACTATTAATCCTTCATATGGACCCACTGAATGAACGGGGCTTACTGAATCAATGCTTATGCAAGTCCCACTGCTTCAACGTGTCTACTCTAATCTGGAATAACACCTGGAGGCAGAACTTGTTACTCAAACGTTCCAAAGCTTCTTGACTTGAAATCATCTAATGTGACATTTCAGACTATATACCATTATACAGCCACTTACGTGATTGCCCTCTGATTATTGCGCAGGCATCAGAGTATCCTGGACAGTGTTCAGTTCCTTGCCTATTACATTCTTCATCACTCATGCCTACACATGTATAACACTGTAGTGCTTCACCTACGATCAGCAGAAAATAAACAAGTCTTATTTGCAAAAAGAGGTTGAATATCAGCTCCAATCTCATTCTTAAAAGCAGAACAATTTTATCCCCCCAGTGCAAAATTCTGAGATATAAAACAGATATCTGGCATCTAGCAAGACAAATCTACCAGTTTTCAACCTTTGCCCAGGGGCTGTGGTTTTTAGTTTTTAATTGCAGTTAATAGAACACTTTAAAAATGTTTTGTAAATATTCATTTTAAAGGTATCAAATGCTATATGAAGCTTCATGGCACCCAAGGAGGTACTAGTGAAATGTGCTCTTGAGCTATCCTAGAATTGGTTGTATTATATCTGCATCAATCAGTTTCTTTAAAGCTACAGCATGCTACAAACATGGAAAGGGTACATGCTAAATACACTATGTGCACTAAAGCAGATAGCAAGTCCTGAAATTTACTTACTTTGGATGGTGAAAAGGAAGCTAAGAAGGACCAAGCTGGTGAATGGCTTCATCATGCAGCACCAAGAAATGTATCATTACACAAAGCAACTGTTTGTGATTAAAGCCCTAATGCTTATTCAGCATACGTAATCCTCTATAGAGGATGATGCAGAGGATAAAGAGGTGTGCAGAATGCTACTTATCTAGCTGTTTATGGTTATCCTTCGAGCCAGATGTACCTCTTCACCTCTATAAGCATTCTCAGGAAATATTTAAATCAATCATCTTGAGGAAATTGTCTCATGCAGAAAATTAAATATATCACTTAATACAACTATTGGATACCAACTGGCATAGGACTCCCAAGTGTATAGACGGACTTCAGGTATTTCAGATTAAACACACGGGTCTTAATCCTGCAAGGTGCTAGGCACTCGGCCTCATTTCATTAGGCTCTCTCCACAAGCTGGAAGCTGGAGACTTTGTTTTTAATGTTCTATTTTTAAAATGCTACCAAGTAGCTCCACTGTGATGAAGTAGCATGTGCTCCACCCCCCACCCCCCGGGTTGAAATATACAGAACGCGCCCTTTTTTAGGTAGATGTACAGACCACCAGCTGTTGTCAGCAAAGCAATCAAGTGCATACTGAGATTTGAAATTTGGCACAGGCATATTCATCCCAATAGGGTTACTTATGGGACTTGCCAAGCCACCTCTTTTACCTGTCTACCTGCTTGGGACATATTCCACAATCAACAAGAGCAGACAAAAAAAAAGAAAAAGAAAAGTAGCTCTTAAAGAGAACGGAGTCTATTCCCTGTGCATCCTGTCAGGTACCACAGTGCAGAGCAGGCAACATGGGAAGCCATGGGAAGAAAGCAAGCACTTTTCTTACTAAGAAAAGCAGTTTGGACTGCACTGGTCACAATGGTGCCCCATAAGCTGTGTAAAGCAGTCGAGACTAAAGCATCGCATCTCAGAACTTCATTTATCAGAAATATTGGAACCCCACTGCTTAATCATCACAACTAGAGTCTTCCACAGGTACCCTTTGGCCTATTTCAGAAAAAAAGTCCCATTGAGGACTCTGGCTGTAGATTCAGTCTTGCAAATATCCACCTTCAGAAGCAAAACAAAACTCCCCACCACAGTAATTTTCTACAGGAAGTGAAGCAGAGTGTGTGTGCAAATGGTCTCCAAAGGTACGGAAGCAATGTCTGTGAAGATTCTCAAGTCACCCAGGTGAGTTTATCTGGAAGTTGAGTCATGGCTACTGGGCTTCTTTTTCTTGAGAGATATTCATCAGTCTGAACACAGCTAGTGTTATAAGATGGAGGACTCGCACTAGCTGTATTCAGACTGATGCAGCTGTTTGGATGAGCAGTGAAACGTTTCTGTCTCTCAAGGGGAAAAAAAAGTCCAGTTACCATAACTCAACTTCCAGATACTGAAGCAATTGGTGAGAGTACCCAAAGATAGGTGGCACATTTTAGAAATGACCTGTGAAATTTTCTAATTAGAAAGAACATTGGCATCCTCCTTACTCCCAGGGTATCCTATTCCTTTATGTTTAACTGGAACCCTCCCAGTACTTGGATGGTATGAAAAGCTATCTCTGACAGAATGTGAATCATTTTAAGAGAGTTGGATCTTGAGTTGTCAACGTAATAATCCTTAAAGATTATCTGCTGTTTTATGTAAAGCAAGAGCCAAGGAAGTAAAATGAAATCAAATGTCCAAACTGGAAGAGAACAGATTACAGTAAAGATTTGCAAGACAACCACCCGAGCTTTTCAACTTTTCATTTTATTTTACAAATCAGCAAATGCAGATCAAATGTACACTCCTTAAGGCAAGAGTCCCCATGCAAGTAATACACATTTATATTAAATCCAAAAAAAGACATCCAACATGGGAACTCATGTACAAAGGGAAGGCTAGGATGAGCAATTGTAACGTGTTGTTTTTAATTAAAGAAGTTGACAAATCTCCCTGATACAGGAACTTTTGAGATCAACTTGCTATGGATTATACTAGGAAAAATTGCAAACAATAGCAAGGAATTCTGATAGTCTTTCTTAGTACTGCATACAATCAAATCAACATTATTAAGAAGGGAAAAAATACAGTAGTGCATACAAAAAGTGAAAATAGATCCTGTGCACATCAAAGTGTGGATACCAGTGTGCCAATGGTCATATTGCACTCAAGGTTGAAGTCCAGGATTTTGGTTAAAAGTTAGCTTTTCCCCATTTTGGCAATCAGTTCATCACAAATCTTTGTCAATTCTTCTATTTCTTTATTCTAAAAAAGGGAACACACAGAAAAGAAAACAAATATTGATTACTGCAAAGCTGTATTGACATTACAAATAGACTTCTCTTCTTGCTTTTGTTTTAGCTGACAATATGGCAGGAGTCTGGATGAGTAGCACCTTAATCCTCTGAAGAGGAAAAGCTGAGACTATTAAGGACTCTAGTCCCACCACTGAAAGAACAGCCAATTGTTATTTGTTTGTTTTTAATACTTTTGCAACCCAGCACTGAAGCAATACTACCAAGTAGTGCTGCTGCTCCAGTGTGAGATTTCAATCCTCTGAGGGCTTTGGGTTGATCTGAGAAGGGAATCCAATGATAAAATAGAATGCTTTTTTTATTTTTAAAAAAACCATCCTACGCTTGGATCTTTTTGCAGAGGCAGAAGTCGATTTACAGACCCAAAGATATATGGGAGCACAGCTGAGAATAAGAAGCGGTAGGTGCTTCCTCTAAGAACATATGAATATAACTAGAGCCATGCTGGATCAGGCCAAAGGCCCATCTAGTCCACCTTCCTCTATCTCTCAGTGTCCCCACCAAATGTGTCTGGGAGCACACGGGACTAGATATCTGTTTCTTGATACCACTCCCCTGCATCTGGTCCTCGAAGCACCCCAGTTTTAAGCCTGGAGATTACACATCTCCATCATGGTTTGTAACATGTGATTGACTTCTCCGGGAATCTGTCCAATCCCCTTTTGAAGGCATCCAAGCCAGACACCATCACCACATCCTGTGGCAGGGAGTTCCACAGACTAACAACATGCTGGGTAAAAAAATTCTTTTGTCTGTTCTCACTCTCCCTACCCTCAATTTGAGTGGATATACCTACATTCTCTTATTTTGTGAAAGGGAGAAGATCATCCCCCTATCCACTTTACTCATGCCCTACATTATTTTGTACGTCTCAATCATATCCCCCCTCTCAGGTGCCTTTTTTCCAGACTAAAGAGCCCCAAATGTTTTAGCTTTCCTCATAGGGGAGGTTCCCCCAGCCCAGTAATCATTTTAGTCACTCTCTTCTGCACATTTTCCAGTTCCACTATGTCTTTTTTTAGATGCGGTGACCAGAATTGTACACTATTGTCTTGTACCATGGCATTATAAAGTTGGCTGTTTTATTTTCAATCCCCTTTTTGATAACCCCTAGCATGGAACTGGCCTTCTTCACCGCTTGGTAGATGTCTACATACTTGGTAGACATCTTCATTGAGCTGTCCACCAGAAACACTTGTACCCAGATTATGAATGTTCCCTGCTCCTGCTGCTTCCCTCTTTTCCCTCTTCTCTGCCTACACACACACATTCATACAAAACGTGAAGGTGGTTATTTAGCAAGGAGGGAACAAGGTGGAGTCTTGACCATCTATTGCTAGTTAAGCAGGCAGGTAAGAATGAGCTTGGGGCGGCGGGGGGTGTGGAGCCTGAGGACAAGAATTTTCCCTGTTGGAACTAATGAATCAGCTGCTGTGCCAAATCCAGAATACACCTATGCTTTCATCAATTTTGTGCCCGCAAAGTGGAACACCCTGCAGGTGAATCTTGCTCTCATTTGTCTCAGAAAACTGGGGTCCATGTAGATTAGATGGCTAGAGAAATAAAGCTGCAAGTCATAACTACCCTGACTTAATTCTATTTAAAGCCGATCCACTTAAATCAGTAAGTCTACTCAAAGCGTGAGTAAGTTTGGATCTCACCCTCTCGGTGCAATTGAACTGCTATGGCCGAAGCACTGAGCAGCTGCTGCAGGGAAGCTCTTACTATGAACCTCCATATTATATTCATAATATATACTCAATGTGGATCTTGTAATTGAGGGGGAAAGGCAACATAGAAATAAAGGAAAAATACCATTAAAACTCTTCCAGACATTGGTGTTCCAATGTGTCTTATTCTACACTGTGATCTTGCAAAGGATGGATGAAAATATTCCATCACATGTCTGTGACAATTCTCAGTCATCCGGGTGAGTTTATCTTGAAGTTGAGTCATGGCAACTGGACTTCTTTTTCTTGAGAGATTGAAACATTTCGCTGCTCATCCAAACAGCTTCGTCAGACTGATGGAAATGTTTGGATGAGCAGAGAATGTTTCAATCTCTCAAGAAAAAGAAGTCCAGTTGCCGTGATTCTATCACATGCTTACAATGAAGTGAGAATTTCATCCTGCTCTCACTGTTGGAGATTTGCAATGGTGCCTGTACTCAGCCTTGACAGATGGTCATCTGCGGTGTCTTTCTTTAGAAATATTGACCCAGAAAAGAATAACCCAGAATTCTCCTGTTCAGGATTTATACATGTACATAACTGATTTAGGATTTGCCAGTACAAAGAAAAAATGCCTCCCCCACCCCACCCCCAAGAAATACTGTAGCTTTATGAGACAATCCCAACCTTTTGTTCCAGTGTTCTTTCCAGTGCATCCACTTTCAGCTGCTCTTTGCGGAGGCTGGCTTGGTAAGCTGCTTGCTCTTGTTGAGCCTTGCCACGAACTTGTGCAATTTCAGCATTGGCTCTGGGGAGATACAAGTCCCTGGAGTAAATGCCAAGGACACTTTGTCTTCCTTCTGATGTCTATTCATAGTATTTAAAGACAAGGGGCAGTAGAGCAATTTGCCAGTTTGGAGCAAGCTCTTGAAAAGTTGGATTTCAAAGCTACCAGCTGCTGAGACAGGATGGCATTTCACTCATCCCTGCAACCGTGAAAGGAACATTGCAGGGC
Source organism: Phrynocephalus versicolor (assembly GCA_023846285.1). Taxonomy (NCBI): domain Eukaryota; kingdom Metazoa; phylum Chordata; class Lepidosauria; order Squamata; family Agamidae; genus Phrynocephalus; species Phrynocephalus versicolor. The sequence continues at coordinate 1,408,646 of JAHTLZ010000379.1, forward strand.
CCTGTGACACGTATTCAAGACTCGATCTAAAATAAAGCAGAGCTGAACGGATACCAGAGCTGCACTACAGAAGTACCACATTTGATAGTAGATATGAGAGAATTTAGAAAATGACCAGATTCAAATTATTTTTAAATGCATTTCGGTTGTGTTATGCCTGCTAACAGTGCCACTAGTGGACAAACACTGCTGAGCAGGATTTTTAAGAATTCAGTCTGGGCAGATCTATATCCCTCCACTTTGATGACTTGGGGGAGGGAGGGACAGGGTGACAGAACAATACAAAATATGAAACCAGTTATATTAACAGGCAAAGTTTCTCCAAGCAACACAAACAGTTTCTCTCAGTGGCCCAGAAGAGGCTGTGACGGCCACAAAAACAGACAAATTCTATTGAAGTCTTGAGTTGAAAACTCCAGGACCCAGACTTTCAACCACAGTTAAAATACCTGTCCAGTTTTTCTTCTGCATGGACTTTGAGGGCCTGGTATCTCTGCTCTTCTTTCTTAACTCGTGATAAATATTCTTGTGCACATTTCTTTAATACTTCTTCATTCTTAAATGGAAAGAACAAGGGGAGAATCAGGAGGGCACAAGAGCCAAGACAGAGCTTATAGGGTTTGGGGAGAAGGGTTGCCACTCAAACTCTGCGCCATTAATTGCTCGATCACTGTCCTGAAACACAGATGCACCACTCCTTCTAGTGCTTAACACATTACATTATGCAGTATCTATGGCATGCAAATCAAATTGCTTTGAAGATACATCAAATGTGAAAATCCTATTTAAAAGGATTATTTAAGGTCATGCAGGGGAACCTTTTCAGGATATTTTGTCTTGATAGAAGAATGAAATATGGCAGGTCCAATTGGTGATGGCAAGAAGGTAGTTAAACCCAATAACATAAATATAGATCAGGATGCATTACCTAACCCATCATCTAGTCTGCTAGAGTAAGGGGGTTACCTTGAGTGGCCTTTCTATAGCTATCTACTTTAACTAGAGCAGGGCGGTAGCCCATAGGTATAATCCCACCTTGACATCCTTTAGGTTACCAGGTCAAGCTCTGTTAGCAGATGAACCTCTGCTAAAACATGGGCCAGGTGTGGTTACACCTTTAAGTGCTTGGTAAACAAGACTGTGTTTGAACGTTGATGTCCTCAGGAAATTCCCTTACTCTCAATTATTTATATCTCTAATGATCTGAACAGGAGAAGGTGATCTGCACACCACTGGCATCTGTGCCAATCAGATCCTCCACTGGAATGAGTGCAGGAGTAGAGAGTAGAACAGATTACATAATAGCACACAAGTGAACCTCTGGATTTAAGAGAAGTCTACAAACACTTTTTCACAGGAACTCACCTTTCTAAACCCTTCAAGAACCTCTTTCATTTTTTCGTATCTTCTAAAAAGATCTGCAAGTGATTTTTCCACAGAGTTCAGGTCTGCTAAAGCTTGTTCTTTTTCTATAATCAGCTGCTGGACTGTATGATGAGACATGGATTTTTCTCTCTGCTCATCTTCTGTGAGAAACAATGATGGAAGAAACTCTGGTAAGAACCATAAATGCTTTTTAACAAGCATCCTTTAGTGTGCCTCATACAGGATATTAAACATCAGGGTGAAATCCCCACAGAAACATGTCAAAATGTACATGGTAAATTTCACCTAGCTGAAGATTTATATATTTTATCTTCCTGCAGATGAAGAAAACGAATTTGTCAAATACTTCAACACATATATATGGATACATTAAATGGGACAAAGAACTGCCATTTGGTTATTTCCTTACACAAAGGCTGGTACTAAATCCAAATAAAAAGATTATGCAGGGGAACTGCCTTTCTTTCAGCCTATGCTTGTGTTTCCAAGAGTCTTGCTTAATGTAATCCATTCAGCAAAATTAGGATTTCTATCAAAGAAAAATGAAAATCAACATGACTCAGAAAACTTAGGACTGGACCAGGAGGACTTAAAATCATATAATCCAAGTGCTAAGTGCAGCAAAGAATGTCTACCCTTCCATTTTGAAGAGATTCTCCAAAGAATATGAAGAAGAGAGGAGACAAAGTTCTACAGAGGAATCTGGAAGTTG
>JAHTLZ010000379.1:1412787-1427083 GCA_023846285.1 Phrynocephalus versicolor
TTACTTACCAGGCTTGCCTTTGTTTTGGATTTGCAAGCAAAGAACAAGAAGCAACAAAAATGGAAGCAAAATAGAAAAAAATCAGGGAATTTATTAAGAAAACTGAAAAACTTAAATGCAACAATCTGTAATGCAGAGAGCACAATATTCCTTTAATTCCATGATTAAGAGCTAAACAGCATAATAATCTTGAATTGATGAATTTATTTTCGGTGGCCAAACACAGGGATGATAAACAAACATGAATGAAAGGCTCAATAGGAGAACAGGAACTGTAAATATGGACTGGAAAGAATACTATGTATGGAATTTGCCCTGATAAAATGTCCAGGACAAGGAGGCTGAGGAACCATTCAAAAAGAACCCACATTATCTCTGGGCTTTGTTTTTGCTTTTTTGGAACTGGTGGTGTTCCGTTTTGTAGGCTTTTACCATCATTCAGTCAATATTACTTTTAAAGGTTCTCATAGATCAGCCTATAGTTTTTAAGATATGTTTCTGTTAATAAATGGCACCTGAAGCTGAAGCGGAGCACACAGGGGGTACAAATGAAATTTGTCATGCACACAAACATGCTAAAGAGCCAGAGAAAGGTTGTGGGCTTTAACAAAGAAAAGGACATTGAAAGTCGACAGCATCTTAAAGGCACATTCCAAAGAGTATTAGGAGCTGCACAAACACAACCCAGTGAAACTCGCGTCATATTTTTACAAGCAACCTAAGATTCTACCCCATCTGCACTGCAGCCACCAGCAAGAACTGCAGTACTGAGTTGTGCGTTCCTTCTTTCAAGACTTTTCATGACTATATATATGACCTAATTCAGCATCCCATCAGTCACAAGGGATTAGCAAAATACATTCAGCTGAAAGCTTATAGAAAGCTGAGAAGAGTCTCTTCGCGGTATAAGCCGAAACCAGTGTGTTTGTTTTCCTGTTCCTTTCAGGAAGGATACTAGCATTTCTAACTCCATAGTGTGTGTGTGTGGGGGGGGGGCACAGTCAGCACATGCGACACACACATACCAGATGGCCCTGTACCAGGACATGCAGGCATGTGTTAGATAATATCCATCCCATCCTTGATCCTTCTTTGTGCCCCTCCTCTTCACACAGTTAAGAGTACTGCACGATGTGAACGTTATCACATGAAGGCTCTTATGTAACTCAGCCCAGTTATACGGATGTCCCTCTCTCCTTTTCTAAGGAAAAAAGGTGCATGTCATTCTGGACACTACCTAAGTATCACACACTTTTAAAGTTCACTGAAAGGGAGGTGGACATACTTTGGGAGCTAAGAATTAGGGATGGGATTTTCGGGTTAGCTTGGATGAAGGGAGCTCTTGCTTTCAGTTTTGAGTTATTTTGTTCAATTCCGAAAGAGAGCCTCTGAAATCCAAATGCTTCATTTAAAGGAAAGAAAGGACCAGAAAAGCTAGAGATGCTTTTCGGGTTTCCTTCTTTCATTTGCCCTTTCCCCCACCTGTTTTGTTACATTGCCCGTATTTAAGTATTTAATCAAATAGTATCAAAAGGCCTCTCCAGGAGTGGGGGGGGGAGGGAATTTTGAGTTGAAGGGGCACTTGAATTGGCTATAGCAGGCCTGCACAATGCGTCAACCGTGGGCGACAGGTAGCCCACAGGGCCATCAGAAGTTGGCCGCCAGGTCCCCACCAGCCTACGACCTGCCGTCAGTGGCGGATTATTATTATTTTGCCCTCCCACCCACCTGGATGCTTGTTCCAGATTTCTACCCTTACCTTACAATCTGCTGCCACCATGCCACACCCCTCACTCGGCTCCTCCGTAGCAGACTCTATTGTCCTACTCAGGAGCACCAGCAAAGTGAGCTTCTCAAAGTAGACCATGGAGATGTGTGGCACTTCCGAAAGTGGACCGTGGGGACATGCAGCGACTGAAGGTAGACCATGGGCTGTTCAGTGTTGAATAGCCCTGGGCTATAGCAGTGGTGGCAAACTTTTGGCACTCCAGATGTTTTGGACCACAACTCCCACAGTCATTTGTCATTGGCAATCTAGGATTGGAATTCTGGAAGTTGTGGTCCAAAACATCTGGAGTGCCAAAGTTCACCACCAATGGGCTATAGAACCCAGCGTTTATTTGCTTCCTTCCTTATCTTGGTTCTTTTTGGGGGGTGGGGAGAAGAAGCCTTTGAGGAGGTAGGGTTTCATCTTCCTTTTTCCCCCACTGGGTATACATGTGTGTGGTTGTCTCTCCTGCTACACTGATTTTTTAAAAATGATGTTAATTGTTCCCCAGCTTTTTCCATGTTGTTTTAAAGGGTTCTTCAGGGCTTTTGAATTGATTCACCTTTGACTGCTCCCCCCCCCCTTTATACAGAGTAGCATAAGAAGGGTTCTTGAGAGCTTTTGGATGAGTGCCAGAGAGAACCGAATGGAGAAACCCGAAATCAGTTTAACAAAATGACTGGCATCTGAAAGATGCAACAATAAATGAGTCACACATATGTCAAAAGAATCTAAAATGAATGAAATCTTAAGTTTTCCCCATGCATATCCTATGAACAATAGGTGACGTTGCCTTTGTAGGCAATTTCTATTTATTGTCTCAAGCTTCATTATGCCAAAAACTAAATATTTAAAATGCTTAAAATATACTTTGGGAACAATGTTGGTCTCAGAGATTGTATTGTCTCCTAGGACTGTGAAAGAGGCCATTCTTATTTAAGCGGCAGGCCCACCTCTCTCTCTCCTGAAACCCTACCTTCCCAGTCTCCCAGTTCCAGTCTCCCTTTCTCTGTGCACAGAGAAGCATGGAGTGAAAGGCAGTTGGAATCATGTCCCGAATGAGGATCTTCTGGAGGTGGTGCTACAATATGGGGAACAGGATGATGGAGCAAAGCTGAGCCCACATCAGGTAATAGTGTTCCAGGTTGTGTCACAGGGCCTGTCAGGATGGGCAGAAGATCCATAGCAACTAACACAGACAGGCACAATTTGTCCTGAAGGGAACTAGGAATAAGCAGTACTGGTGTCTATATGACGCTCCAAAAGCTATGACCTTGAACATTACTTCTCTAGGCTTCCTGGAAAAAGAAATACTGTATATGAATTCCTTTGGTACCGAAGATTGGTCTCTGCATGTTTTTACCCCCCCTCCTTTAAAGCTAGCACAGAGGCAATTTGTTGTTGTTGTTCAGTTGTTCAGTCATATCCGACTCTTTGTGACCACATGGACCAGAGCTCCAGTGGTCTTCCCTACTTAGTTCAGTTTAAGTTTGAATTTTGCTATAAGAAACTGATGATCCAAGCAGCAGTCAGCACCAGGTCTTGTTTTTGCTGACTGTATAGAGCTCTTCCACCTTTGGCTGCAGAGAACATAATCAATCTGATTCTGGTATTGTCCATCCGGTGATGCCCAAGTGTCGAGTCATCTTTTGTGTTGTTGGAAAAGAGTGTTTGCAATGACCAGCTTGTTCTCTCGACAAAACTCAATTAGCCTTTGCCCTGCATCATTTGGAACTCCAAGGCCAAATTTGCCAGTTATTCCTTTTATCACTTGACTCCCTACTTTAGCATTCCAATCCCCTATGATAAGAAGAACATCTTTCTTTGGTGTCAGTTCTAGAAGGAGTTGTAAGGCTTTACAGAATTGGTTAATCTCAGACTCTTCACCACCAGTAGTTAGTGCATAAACTTGGATTACTGTGATGCCTTGGAATCGTACCATCATTTTTGAGGTTGTATCCCAGCACAGCTTTTCCCACTCTTTTGTTGACTATGAGGGCTACTCCATTTCTTCTATGGGATTCTTGCCCACAGTAGTAGATGTGATAGTCACCTGAACTGAATTCACCCATTCCTGTCCATTTAAGTTTGCCGATGCCCAAGATGTCAATGTTTATTCTTGCCATCTCACGCTTGACCACATCCAGCTTAACCTGATTCATAGATCTCACATTCTAGGTTCCTATGCAGTATAGTTCTTTGCAGCATTGGACTTTCCTTTCTCTTTCAGGCACGTCTGCAGCTGGGCGTCCTTCCGGTTTTGGCCCAGATGCTTCATTAGCTCTGGAGCTACTTGAACTTGTCCTCTGCTCTTCCTCAGTAGCATGTTGAACACCTTCCGACCTGAGGGGCTCATCTTCCAGCGTCATATCTTTTAGCCTTTTGTTTCTGTCCAAGGAATTTTCTTGGCAGGGATACTGGAGTGGCTTGCCAGTTCCTACCCCAGGAAGTCTTATTACAGGCCTCATTGTCACCAGTATAATTGGCCTTACAATGATGGAAGCTTTGCACAGCAGAGCCTGTTGTATTCTGTAGTCTCTCTTATCAACCGGGACACAAAAGTAACAGTGTGCCCCCATTTATAATCCTAACAAGGCTTATAAGGTAATAAGGCATACAGAGGTAATTAAAGCCTTTTAAAGTAGGACAAAGTAATGAACTCTGCATAGGAAAACAAAGTACTGCTGAGCTGTAGCTCCACCCCCCCCTGCCCCCACAACAAAGCCTGGTACAAAAATAACACAAGCTTTTGAGAAGAATGATTTTTTAAAGGAAGGTAGAGGAAGAGCATGGATCAAATTGATTTAGCCTTGCTTTGTCTGGTCAGTGAGAAATATAAATGAAAGGAAGAATGCTGAAGCAGTCTCAGTTGCAGTTCTATGCACACTGCCATCTGTGAGGGGAATAGGGGATTTGAAAATTCAGCACTGAGGCAAACAAACAAACATATATTTATTGACATGTCCCTCTAACATAGGGGTGGGGAATCTTCAGCCCACCAGACATCCTGAGCCTATATTGCCAGTGATAAAGGACTGTAGGAGCTGTGATCCAAAACATCTGGAGGCCCGAAGCTTCCCCAGCATTACTTTAATGGATCACGATTCCTTAGCTTAAGAGTATGGAAACCCAACAATGTATCCTAATTGTGTAGTAAATCCAGTTCTAAAAGACTAGGTATGATTACTAGCAGAATGTTTATCTATATACAGTAGCTGAAGAAACAGTAATCATTTCAGCTCACAAGTAGTGACTTCCAAAATAGCTAGAAAAGGACCCTTCAGGGAAGCTGAACCTAAGTGGAAAGCATTATTCTGGATATTTTACCAAGTTGTCTTCTGATCTCTTCATGCCACATCCATCTACAGTCCCATAACGTGGGCCTCTAAAATTCTCCACCGATTCCACTCACCTATGCACTAAGATACATGGCTGTGGTATATATACACATTTTGCTGGAAATGTCATTATAATCAATGTAACATGGTTTTAAGTGGCTGAAATCCTATTGCTTAGTGTAATAAATCACATGAGAACAGGCCCAGGGAATCAGTCTGATGCTCCAGAAGTTCCATTGATTCAAATGGCCCTACTCTAACTGTGCTAAAGTCATAAATAACTCAGTTCAGGTCCACTTGAATTAATGGAACTTGTGGAAACTAACTCACCAAAAGTCCAAATTCTAATAGGTCTACTCTAGTGCATCATGCTATGGTAATCAACAGGATTTCAGCCAGTGAATGTTAAGAGTTCCCAAGTGGATTTTTAAAGCACATCCGATCTCGCCTGATTTCGGGAGCTAAGCAGGGTCTGCCCTGGTTAGTACTTGGATGGGAGACCACCAGGGAATACCAGGTGCTGTAGGCACCTGGAGTAGGAACTGGCAAACCACTCCAGTATTCCTGCCAGGAAAACCCCATGGACATGGGGTCATGAAGAGTCGGTCACGACTGTAATGACACCACACACACACACACACACACACACACACACACACACACACACAGTTGTTACATGTTTGCAGTGTGGCTTCTGACCCACTTTCGTAAGAGCCATTCTGTGCACTGCATCATAGATTGCTTTCGAAATCCCCCAGAGTGAAGTAGTGCCAAAAGCCCTGCTGTGCACACTGATTCCCTTGTATTGTGCTTGGAGTGTGATTAAAGTGCTCAGGATCAGATTGCCAATTGCTAAACACATCTTCACCCAATTCGTCCATGGGCTTGGACGCTGCGCTAATAAACGTTTGTCTGCGTGCTGTTACAGATAGTCCACTGAGCATCAAATAAGTCACCCCCTGGCATTAGTAATTACACTGTTAGTCTGATAATGGTTATATAAGACGATGGAGGAAAATCAAAAGATGGAAAACTGAATTTCATCCAAGATGCCAATGTTATGTGTACCAAATCAGATATCAGAGTTGCTATCCTTTTCTAAACATTTATGTCTCAATTTCATGAATGTACCAGGAATGATATCTGACATCTGCCTCCCTCCCTATCACAAAATACTTTCTAATATGCAAATCAAGAGCCGAAGAAAAGTGTACTTCAGCTCACACATGAAGCCCAATTTTAAACATTCCAATTGCCTCTCCTGAAAACGAGAACATAAAATCTATTGCTGTGATAATACCTACCTATCATCTGAGCGATTGTCTTCTCATACTCTGAAACAATTTTCCTGTAAAAGCGAAGAGAAATTAATGAACATGAATCTACAGAAGTTAATACAGTAACCCCCAGCCTATTGTGGGGGGTTAGGGACCCACCCAACCCGCAATGCCTGAAAATCCGCAATATGCGGAAGCAGGTCAGGAGGGGGCTAGGGGGCAGGGGGGCAATCAGATCATCCTGCAAGCGCTGGCGCGCACCAGTCCGAGAAGTTTGGGGTGGCGCGCGCCGGCGGTGGCAGGGGGATCTGACCTCCTGCCGGCGTCTCGGCTGGAGCTGTCTCTATTGAAATGCATTGGCTCAATGCATTTCAGTGGAGAAAATATTCCCCTTTGGAACACATTGGCTCAATGCATTCCAATGGGGAAAATTTCTCCATTGAAATGAATTGGCTCAATGCATTTCAATGGAGATTGTGGGGCAGCGCCCAATGCTGCCGTCCCGTGATTTTCTGAGAAGCCTCGGGCCGCGCTAGAGGGCAGCATGGGTGATCACATCGCCCCCCCCACCGGCCCCCCACATGGCCTGAGGCTTCTCGGAGGAGCGCGGGGCAGCAGCACAGGGCAATGTGATCGGACCCCCACCACTCCCAGCATGGCCCGAGGCGCAGGTACTGCGATCTCACAATATAGTGGGACCGCAGTACCTGAACTGCGAAATGGCGGGGTGTGTGTGTGACAGTATTTGTACAGTGGCATCTTTTCTAAAGTGTATTAAATTGCTTCAAAATCTATAATGTGAGGTATATTCTTAGCTTACGACACAGCAACATTCACTTTAATCAGCCCTTCCGATGTTGATAAACTGCAACTCCCACTTTCATTAATGGCACTGCTGGCCAGAGATGAAGGTAGCTGCCATCCAACAACATCCAGAAGAGTACACATTTCCCCATCCCAATATTAATCCATACATAAAATATTCCACCTGCAGTTGGTAGTGGTATTGTGGAACTCATTGGGCTGAATCCAGTCAGATGAAGCCCCACCAGAGCAACCCTACTGAATCACTGGGGTTTGTAGGAATCACCATTTATGGAAGTGTCACTGATCCACTGGGTCTAATCCAGTTTGTTGCTACATTCTGTCAAGCTGCCTCCAATTTTTGGTAACCCTATACCGAAAAGTGTTCTGTTCTCAATAGCCCCGCTCAGCAATTGTAAGCTAAAGACTGGCTTCTTGTGTAGGGAATCCATCTCATCTTTGGTCTTCCTCTCTTCCTGCTGCCTTCAATCTTTCCCAGCATTATAGTATTTTCTAGTGAACACTGCCTTCTAATGATATGCCCAAACTAGGACAGCCTCAGTTTCAACATTTTGGCCTCCGGAGACATTTCAGGCTAGATTTGCTCTGGGACCCACTTGTTTGTCATTCTAGTAGTGCATTCTAGTTAGGAGTACTCCAGCATCACATTTCAAACAACTCATCTTTCTTTACTGTCCAACTTTCACACCTGTGTATGGTGATTGGAATTATCTTGGTCTCCAGTAACACATCCTTACACTTGGTGGTCTCTTCTAATTCCTTCTCTGCTTTCCTTCTGGGCCTCAGTCTTTTGATTTATTGCCTGCAGTTTCCATTGGAGTTGTTAACTGAACCAGGATATACAAAAGCTTTCACTGTTTCAGTTTTTTCATGGTCAACATTAAAGTTCTGTAGTTCTTCTGTAGCCATGATTTTGGCATTCATGTTCAACTACAGTCCTGCTTTGGAATTTTTTCTTTCCACTTTCAGTGAAAGTCATTTCAAGTCATTGCTCCTTTCTGACATTAAGATGGTATTACCTAGTTTAGTAGAGATTTATCATTATATTTAGAACACTCTCCTCACTCCTAAATCTACGAACTATGTATTGTTTAATGTATCTTGTTTAACGTGACATACATCTTGTGCTCTCACCCATAGGAAGGGCTTTCTTCAAGGATTTATCATCCTGTAGCCAATGTTCCCTTCTTGGGCAAGATGATCAAGCAGGTTGACATGGTCAGGCTCCAGTTGTTCCTGGAGGAAGATCATGTCCTGGACCCATTCCAGTCCAGGTTCAGGCCACGCCATGGCACCGAGACAGCCCTGGCTGTATTGAGGGGGGCTGACAGGAGTTGAGGGAGGCTGACAGGAGTTGCCCTACCCTGTTGGTCCTTCTCGATGTGTCAGTGGCCTTTGATACCATCAACCACACTAGCCTTCTGGGCAGGATGTCTGAGGTGGGTATTGGGGGTCATGCATTGTGTTTTCTCCAGTCCTTTCTCGACAGCCGTGTCCAGAAAGTAGAGCTGCGGGGTGATCTGTTGGCCCCATGGACACTCTCTTGTGGGGTGCCCCAGGGGTCAGTGGTCTCTCCTATGCTTTTTAACATCTATATGAGACCACTGGCTGAGGTCATTCGGAGTTATAGGGTCTGCTGTCATCAGTACACTGATGACATGCAACTCATATCTCTCCCTTTCCACCTCTGCAATGGAGGCTGTTCAGACCCTTAACTGCTGCCTGGATGCAGTTGTGGAATGGACTAGGACTAACAGGCTCAGGGTCAACCCCAGGAAGACCGAGGTTCTGTTCCTTGGGGGGGCTTCCGGACAGGTACAGTGGCCCTCTCCTCAGTCTGGGGGGGACTGACCCTCCAGCTGGCAGATTGAGTTAGGAGTCTGGACATGGTCCTGGAGCCAGCTTTCTCCCTGGAAGCTCAGGTGGCAGCTGTTTCCAGGGCAGCCTTCTACCAATTTAGGCTTATCGCCCAGATTCACCTGGACCTGGACCTAGATTTCCTTAGGACAGTGGTGCAGGCGCTGGTGATCTCGAGGATAGACCACTGTAACGTTCTTTACATGGGGTTACCCTTAATCCTTGTTTGGTAACTTCAGTGGGTGCAGAATGTGGCAGCCAGGCTGGTGGTTGGTGCGGGCAGGTTTGACCGCATCACCCCCATTCTGGCTCGCCTGCATTGGCTATCCATTGTCTCCCAGATAAGGTTCAAAGTACTGGCTTTGGTTTACCAAACCCTCCATGGCTTGGGACCTAACTATCTGGTGGAACGTATCTCCCTGAGATCACCTTCGGCCCGCCCCACCAGAGCTGGCCTTTTTGCTCCGGGTGGCCACAGCAGTGTGGTTGGCCCAGCAGTGTGCGCTAGGCTGGTACAGTCCATGTTGGCTTTTAGAAGAGTTTTAAAGGCCTGGCTCTTCAGGGAATGTTTTGGGGATCGCTGATTGTACGACTGCATGCCTTTTATTTGGTTGTATTGTTTGTCCCGTCGTTTTCTTTTTTTTATCCCCTCTCATCCCCTCTCTCTTGCTGGATTTTGTATTTTTATTTAGTTTTGTTGTGTTTTCTTAGTTATTGCTTTTAATTGGAAGATAGATTCTTGTCATGGGTTTCTGTTTGGTCAGTTTGTTTTTGCAATTTATTGCACACCGCCCAGAATTCCTGAGAGAAAATTGGGCAGTTAACAAGTACAAAAATAAATAAATAAATAAAGTCTATTGGACAAATATTTCCCATTTTTTTGTACCTCATATAATCTGGAAGCAAATTACAAAAATTTTGTTTTAAGCTTCATCATTCTGAGGAGAATAATGCATACTTATAAAGCCCTATGATACCAGATATTTAAACACTACGTGACTTCTGAGTTTTGCAGACTAGAAGAGCTGAAGCGGTGAGACATCAAAGACTTTTTAATTACAAACACTTTCTGAAATTGGTCCAAAGGAAGGCTTTACTACTGGCTCTAGCCGATAACAGACTGTGTCGGTATATTCATCTGATGAACTAGCAAAACTTGCAGTTGTGGTGTGGCGCTGCCTTCATCAGGAAGTGGAGGAGGCAACAGCGAAGGATGGTGATTTCCCCCCTCATGTACCTCATTTGGTATTGTTAAAAACATTTCACTTTTGCGTTCTTATTTAAAGGAATGCAAAAGGAATTCGTGATACCAAGGCAAATCTTTGTGAGCTACGATTTTGCGACTGTTACAAACCTTTGAATAAAATGACTGTTCTAAAGCTCTACCCTCACTTCGGTGTGTGTGTGTGTGTGTGTGCGTGTGTGTGCGCGCGTGCGCGTGCGCATACACACACACACACACACAAATCCTGTTTTGAATTTGCTCTCTAAAAGAGGCTAGCTAGAATAAGCAGATTAAAAGTGATTTAAGCAGCTGATCCATGTTTTTCCAGAGTGAAATCAGGCTAATGAAATGTGACTAGCCTTGATCCGTAGCATTTGAGTGATGAGTCACAATTTGCAAAATGAAGATTCAAAATGGCTTGCATGTGTTACCTTGCTTTGCCAAAAATAAAATAAAGGACAATAATATACAACAGAATAAAACGAACACTGTCCTTTTAAATAAAGAAAATTTCAGATTCTGCCCATAGGTTCAAGCGAGACAGATAATGCAACATATAACCCTGGCCTTTCCACTCAAACAAAAAAGGTAGGGGATCTTTAAATGAAACATCGTACTTTAAAGGTCTTATGAGCTCACATAGTTCATGTGACCTTTAATGAAAAATGCTATATCAACCAACCTATTGCTTTTGTGATGTTATAAAAGAATGCTAATGGCACATGGCAGGTGGCAAAATCTTCAGTGAAAGGTGGGTCTCTAAAGGATGCCTTGTTCCATTTGAAACTGCCCATCAATTAGATTCCTCTTGGCAGGCTCTATGTAGAACATGTAGACTATGTTATAACACAGTCTTCGTGTTTGAAGAGTGCTGATAAGTCTTCTGGGAGCACAGTTAGAGAAGAGATCAAAACACACCTCATTTCCATGACCTCCCTCCTGCTTTCTTCATATTTCTCCTTCCATTCTGACACTTCTCTCTCCTTAGCTACAATCTGTTAGCAAAACAGGAGGGAACTGGATTAACGATTCAATGCATTTTGTCAGGTACAGTAACACTGCAAAAAGTGACAGTAGAGTCGAGCAAGATTTTAAAATTGTTTTGCACCATTCATTTTCAATTAAACTAAGGATAAATGTGGTGTGAAAAAGAGAAAGCAAGAAGAACAGAGAGAGTAAATCTGGCAACCAGGGTTTTACTAAAGAGATCAGATTCTCACAGAAATTTGGGGGCGATGGTTCACGGACAGTATATATAGAAGAGAGCTTTGGACCACAGCTATGCCTTTGTCTGGACTCAAAATTCTAGCTATAACATCATATATAGAATATGAACTTTTCAGGATTCCCCCTCCCCCTAACTCACAAAGATCCATCCCACAATATCAGGAAATTCTAAAATCATAACCTCATCTACATGTGCAATGCAGATGCAAACTTTACAACAGCATGAGCAGTGTGGCCAAATTTTGGCCAAAGACTTCTAAGTACATACACTTAATCAAGTAAAGCATATGGTGTACGTATGTGTTTCTCTGCCAGCTACACTAAGCAGCTGTAGAGAGAGCCATGACACACATTGCAGCCATTATTTTCTACACCAGGCAGTTATTGCCATTAAAAAATGTCATAACATAATTTGAAATGGGGCCGAGTTTCTTGTAAAATATTATGCAAATTGTGAATGGAAATGCACTCTCTCTCTCTCTCTCTCTCAGGATTGTGCAGACATAATTCTAGCTAACTCCTAATGATGTTTGTTGGATAAAATGCAGAGTCAGGAACTGCCAGGGATAGAGTTACCCTTGAAATATACAGCTGAATTCTTTCTATGAATGATGTGGTAGAATTCCTGCACAAATGGAGAAGGAATGACCTCACCCAGTGGTTAAGAGGTAATGAACCTTAAGTCTCAATTGGCCCAAAACTACACCATTTTATTTTATTTGTTATTAATTTATTTAAAATATTTATATAACAACAACAACAACAACAACAACTTTATTTTTATGCCGCCTTTCTCCCCAAAGGGACCCAAGATATCCCATCTTTCCATTTTAAAACACAATGTGAAAAAGAAAAAAGAAGGAAAGGAAACCAAGAACATGCAAACTTAAAGCAGTTGCATATAAACATTAAGCCATGAAAGCACAGGACATTTTAAGATAACAATTACCTCCTCACGGGCAATTCTTAGGGCCGAATCTAAGTCTTGTTGTTGATAGAGCAAATCTGAGGTATTTTCTCCCTCTGAGCTGCCTATCCGAGAGTAGAGTGCACTTTTAGAGATGGAAACATCAGCTGAAACTGTGGGATCTCTCTGTTCATGAAAAAAGAAAAAAAGAGAAATGAAAAAGAAATTGGTTTTTCCTTATAGATATGTTAGCTCACTGAACAACTGAACAAGGGGAAAAACAATGAGGATATGTGACGATACGATGAATGCGAAATGCTCATTTGTATGAACCTTTGACGGTGCCATACAGATTGTAGCATGAATGGATCATACAAGTCCATCAATAGTACTACTTGAAGAACTGTTATTGAACTACTACTGAAGACCACAGAGACGAGAGACCCAGAGAGAAAAGAAGCATCAGCAAAACCAGACATGCTAAATGTGATCTCTCAAAAGTTGTCTTTCAAAAAAGTGTGCTGTCTTCTGACAGAAATCCAAGGGATAGTTAAATGTTTTTGGGGCCCAAGCTATTGTACACAAAACAACTGAAGATACTACATGGGGAGGGTCTGACATGTTCGTGTGAGGCACAGCTAGGTTTAAGAGCGCTTTAGCTCCTAAACACAGGCACTACACATGACACAGCCTTTGCTCAATGAGTTCTGATGGTAACTCTTGTCCTGCCCTAGCATGGCTAGGAGACGTCACAATTTGGGGCTACCTGAGCAGGTGGACTGGGTCCAAATCCCCACTGAGCTCATTTGGGGTCATCACACTGGTAAAACCACTTCTCTCTTACCTTTAAAGCCCTCTTTGTGTCACCTTAAGTCAGTTATGACTTAACAGCACATAATACACACACACACCCCAAGGTGGTCTGGCATTTTTCCTACCCAAACATTCTCTACATCTAACCAAATGCAATGACTGCTTTTGCCACCACCTCCTTTAAGTTTAGGACCATAAAACAACAGGTCAGGTCATACAGGACAACACCTGGCATCTGCTAAGTTACTGATTCTAGTAGTGTTAAAAGAACACTACTGTCCATCCTCTCAGAAATCAGAGGAAGGAAGGATACAGTGAAACACAGATCACAAACTTCTGGATGCTGGCATAGGTTAAAGCCACAAGAAGACTAGTTTTGTAAGTCCACTCAACTACGTAACATCTTTTCATATCACCCAGCTTTTCCAGTTGGAAATACTGGCAATATTAGTATATTAGTATTACCTTTGAGAATACATTACTATTCTATAATCACCTTTGAGAATACATTCGTATTACCCTTAGCTATCGTATATATTTGAATAGAGATGGGGACGAAATGCCAAAATGCCATTTCGTTTTGTTCTTCATTTTTAAAATTGTTTTTGTTTTGTTTTTTGTTTGTTTCGTTTTTTATTTTTCATTTCTTAACTCGTGCCAAATAGCTGACCGGGGCCAGGTTGGCGCTTTTTAAATGTTTTTTGTGTGTTTTATTATTTACTGGTGCTGACCAGCTGGCCCACGGGCAGGGTCGGTGTGGCCTTTTTTCTTTTGTTTTACTTGTGCTGACCAGCTGGCCCGCAAGCTGGGTTGGCGTGTTTTCAAAAAACACACAATTTATTTTGTTAACTTGCGCCAACCAGCTGGTCCGGGGCTGGATCAGCACAGTTTCTCTTTTTTCTTTTACTCATGCCAACCAGCTGGCCTGCAGGCCAGGTCGGTACATTTTTTAACAATTAATTAATTTTTTAAACTTGCGCTGACCAGCTGGCCTGCAGGCCAGGTCGGCGCATTTTATTTATTTATTTATTTATTTATTTATTTATTTATTTATTTATT
>JAHTLZ010000379.1:1427093-1523200 GCA_023846285.1 Phrynocephalus versicolor
TTACTATCCTCAATGAAATCCATTACAGTTAATTGCTTATGCAATCCATTAATCTGTGAAAAGCAAAGCAGACTTGCATAATGCACTGGCAGCCAAAGTAGTGACTTTGTAATAGTAATATATGTAATAGTAATTTCCGAAATACATTTGGAAGTGATTGTGTTCGAGATTAGAGGACAATTCTTGACATGCTCCTTGTCTCTTTTCTGGATAAAAATAGTAGTACCAAAAGTAGCAAGCACCACCACTCAGAGACACGTCAATTAAATTACTGCTAAGAAAAAAAAAGGAGACCTTTGGTTTCCTTAAGCTGTGATCAATCACATGCAAAATGCAGGCATGTCAAAGATACCTCAGCATCTGAGGAGCTGAAAGAAGACAGGGTAATTTGTCTGGCTAGCTTCAGGGCTTCTATCCGCATTGCTGCAAACTCTAACTCCTCCTGTCAGTGGAATGGTTGGTGATGGTGAGCGATGCATGGGGAAAAATGCATTCAATACATGATGCAAACATAAAATGTCCAGATATGTGGAATGAATGTTATATGATGACCACTATTTGGGGGACCAGACACAGCAACTTGATCGACTTCTTACAACATTTAACGGCTAACCTTCATCACATTCTCTGTTAGATGCAAGACAGACAATTCTTATGAGCCTCTTATTTTCCTTCTTCAGACAAATTCAACCCCACCCCTGAATCTGCTAATATTATATATGTCAATAGATGATTCTCTTCCCTTCCCCTTATTTTGCAGTTCCTTGATTGGGGTGGATGGTTAATTTTTGGGCTTAGAGTTGATAAAAGAAATAATAAACCTCGCCACACATTGCCAGGCCCATTAGTTTAAGAAAAACTAAATGTTTTTAATCAAAACTAAATGTTATGGGAGTTGCCCTGAAACAGCAGCAGAATATGATATCAAAATGAGTCCTATTAGAAGAGGAGGGACAATAAAAAAAGAAATAGTTTTTTAAATGATTAGAAGTATTCAAGTTTCATCCCAGAAGTAAATGAAACAAATTCAAATTTTGTTTTGAATTCTATACGTGTGATATTGCAAATTTGTCATAAACTGTGCATTATGTTTTGCTAGGTAAAAACACCAGATTTTTCCAAAAGAAAATTAATATTGAATCATAAAGGGAACCAACTATACTGTACATCTTAAATCAACTGCTTAAGTCTACCAAATTCAATGCAATATTTGTATAAGATCTATAGTTCAACTGGATGAGCTTTGCAAAATAATCCTATCTATGTTTACTCAAAATGTGTTTTCCACTAGATACACCCAGCATTTACCTTACAAAATGATTACTACTGGTGTTACAAGAACAATCTATACACCTCAGGGATAGAGGGGAGTGCTTTAGCTGTGATTGTTCATATCCAGCCTCATATGCACTTTTACTGTAGGTAGGGAAGGCAAGAAACCTAATTTGGAGAACATCTGTACCCTTCCTATTGGATCTTGATTTTTCCAGCCAGGCCATGTGGCAGCCTTTCTTATACAGCAGAATCATCCCTCTTCACACTTGTTTGCCTTCCACACATAGGAGGAAGATGAAGCAAAAAGTGGAACATGTGGGCCTAAGGCACTCCCCGCTACACATGGTGAGCAGGTACAAATTCTTAACACCCAAACAGGCCTATTGGCTCAACAAGCAATGAAGTACAAAAATTCATCTTTTGCCTTGCCTGCACTCTATGGCATAGGCAGAATGCTAGATGTGAGATGCAGTATATATCATACACTATATAAATGACTTATCTGGTATCACAGTAGAAACAGGTATCACACAGGTTATGATGTAAACATGTGGGGATATCTATGTGCAGATCTGGTTCACACACTGGCTTTTGAAACTCATTTGTAAATGGCATTTTTGTCTTTCCATGAGCGTGAATATGAATGCAGAACAACGTGCTTAAAATCATATAAATCTGCCCAAGATATTTCATTACGTTCATTAAGTAATGATATCAGTTTCCTAAAACATTCATAGCAGATAATGGTATGATGGGAAAAGCTTGTGTTGCATTACACAGTACAGTGTTGTTCAGGCAGGAATAACTGCCCTCTACTGGTGTTGACAAACACTGAAGTAAGGACACACCAACAGACTCTTCCGTTACAAACCTGAAGTTTCTGAGCAAATATTGGGGGGTTCTTTTCTGCTAAGTCAGGCTCTAGATACTGTAGCTGATCACACACTGAAGGTGGATGAGATATCCTACTGAGAAGAGCATCAGCAGAAGCAAAGGGGTCTTCAGGTGTCGTCTGGAGGATACAGAAGAAGTAACAGAAGCTGGCACAACTGTTCATGATTCAAACCATGCATCTGCCTCTATAAATAGATGGACAGTGTTCAAGGGAGTACCCACTAAATTGGTAGCAAATAATGCTTTCTTTCAACCATCACACAATTGACCAGGATGGGTCAAGAAAATATCCCCTGCATAACAAAAAGTGAAATAAAATCATAAGCAGTATTTGCAGACTTGAAAGTGAAAAATTATCCAAGGTAAACTATCTTCAATAATTGCTTTCTACTGTCACTATTTAAACTAATGTACTCCTTTCATTTTAGAGAACCTTGACTTATCAGCCAAACCAGCTGCCCAGAGTAGAAGCGTCGTGAAGTGAAACTTACTATGTCCATGCTGTTTGAAGTGCTACCTAAGGTTCTGGGCTCCAATTCTTTTGTTTTTGATTTGTCCAGGGACTGCGATGATGACTCTTGACTAGCAGCCAGGGATCGTGAAGCTGGATGTTGTAGTTTCATTCCAGAGGACAACGGAGCTTCTGTTTCTTCCAAGCTTGACCTATGGTAAGATATAAAGCAATATGTTTTCAAGCAGGACCTCCATTTTGATTCTAGTATGGACCACCAGAGTGACAGTTCTGCTACATCATGGCATATACACTCACAAAAAAGCGATAACACAGAAGCAAAAGCCACAAAGAACATTATTATGAGAACTGATGAAATAAAATCTATGTGTATGCTGACTGAACAGATGAACTTCATGAAGGAAGTCCTAAGAGTTTGAGAAAGTCTTAAGAGTTTGAGAAAAACCAGTCTTTTTATGACTTGCCATATAACTTGTGATCCCAAAATTTCTTCTCAGTTTTCTGTCTTTCTAACTGCCTTTTCTCTCACACATACATCACGTAACTCACACACTCACCTTGTCTTACACATACATTCACTAGCACAATTATTATCTACACTCACTCCTTTACACATGCACAAAACCACACACATACAATATTTTCCATATATAAGACTATATTTTTCTCTAAAACTGTTAGACTAAAAATTGAGGGTTGTCTTATACACGGAAGTAAGCCAAGGAGAGAACCATGTGGTTGTGAAACTAATTTTGGGCCGGAAAGGTTGGGGTTATCTTATACATGGGGGCATCTTATGGACGGAAAAATACAGGTAACTCCTCCCACCTGTGGAACTCCCTGCCAGAAGAAGTGGTGACAGCTGTCAGCCTTGACAGCTTTAAGAAAGGATTGGATAAGTTCATGGAGAACAAGGGTATCAATGGCTATCATTATGGATGCCTAAGGACAACCTCCGGTTTGGAGAGATGGACAGGATATCTCTCAATGCCATTTGCAGGGAATGGTAAGCAGGTGAAGGCATCTGCTTGGGAATACTCTGAAGCAAATGGTGAGCCACTGTGTGAGACAGAATGCTGGACTGGATGAGCTGTGGCTTCATAGAATCATAGAGTTGGAAGAGACCTCAAGGGCCATCTAGTCCAACCCCTTAGGTTCTTAGGTTCACCTTCACACACTTTTATATACATTCTCCCACACATACACCACTGCATTCTATACAAACCCTCTCAGGAAGCAGAAGTAACCTCTTAGCAATGGCTGAGATCCTGTTATGTACATTCTGCATCCTAACCCAGAACATCCTAACCCTTCTGTTCTGAGGCTGCTACTGGTCCCATGAAATCTCTTTCACTATCAGGAACAACTGGCAACCAAAGAAGATGACATGTTTACTGTAAACAGTGACTGCTGATGCTAGTGATTTTCACTAATTACAAATTGCCCCATCCAATCCTTCGGTCCCCACAGATTCCAATGGTGAAGAGGGCTACTCATGATACTTAAGAGCCATGGGGCAGGAGAGGAAAATATTTAATTTTCAAAAAATTGCCCTGGCAACATACACAAACAAGATTTCAGCTCATGTTTTATCTCTATGAAAGAAAGACAGAACTGCACTTATATTTATTATTATTTATGTATTAGATTTATATACCATACCATCTAGCCAGAAGCCAACTCTGGGTGGTTGCTAGCACTGATGGGCAGCTGCTTCAGTTCTTTGCAGTCTAGGGCTTCCCACTTAAGAAGCATATTGTTGAGAGACATACCATGGAGTACTGTTGACTACAGTGACAAAGTCCAGAAATAAGAGTTTTTATAGTTTCTCTCTCAATAATGATAGCCTAGAGAAAGCAAAAAAGCAGCACACCACATCCAAGTACAGCATCTGGTTTATGACCCAGGGAAATCCAGTGGAGCATGAAATCCAGGGGGGGAAAATAAGCTGTAGTAGCAAAAAAATTCATGGA
Source organism: Phrynocephalus versicolor (assembly GCA_023846285.1). Lineage (NCBI taxonomy): Eukaryota > Metazoa > Chordata > Lepidosauria > Squamata > Agamidae > Phrynocephalus > Phrynocephalus versicolor. The sequence continues at coordinate 1,431,708 of JAHTLZ010000379.1, forward strand.
ACCAAGTCAGGCACTGGGGGCCCTCAGGCTGCCCATATGCCTTCTACCACCCTGTCAAACCTATCTGTGACTCAAAACATATACAAGCACAACTAGAAGATTCTGCAAAGTTTACAGAAGGGCTCTATACCACTCAAGAGCTGTAAATTGCCAGTCCTTTTAACAAACTGTATCTCTATTTTGATTTGTTTCCCTGCTATAAGCAAATGGCACTGGTTTGCGAAAAATGAAACCTTTTACATGAACTGCATGATTGGAAATAGTTTATTGGATTGCATGGATAGTCATCTCCACATAACGTAAAGGCTACCTTACAAAAGGTCTCTTTTTTTCTGGACAGCAAGACCCAGAATACCCCAAGCCAGTGTGCTGACTGTGATGGCCAGGGGAGATTGGTAGTCCAAGACAGTAAACTTGCCAATCTCTGGCTGCTCAAACATTGCAGCCACATGGAAGCTGCAGAAGTGTATAAAGAGATCCATTTCTCACTTCATTAGTGCACCATTCTCTAAAAATAATCATTCTTTTTAGAAATGTGTGAAGTACCCGGAACAAGGCGTCGTAGAATCAGATATTCGGACTGGAGGAGACTTGACTGAGCTTTCCTGCTGTGCATCGAACATAAGGTACAACGACTGCTTTGTCTGAGCATCTTCATCCTGCTGTGAGGAGAGAGGGGAGAAAAAAATACATATTACAATGCATATTCTACTGAAACAAAAAGTACTGGCCATGCCACCCATGAAAAACTTAAAGCCAAATACCGGGAAACATGTTGCCTTAAAGCTCTTACATAACAAATTTGATCATTTGAGTTTAAAACAAGCCATTTGATTAAGACCACTGGAGTCATACTATAGCTTGGAAAAGATTCCCCCCCCAGCCCCCTAAATCACTCCAGACAGGGATATTCACACTGGGATTCTGTGACTGGAATCCCCCCAAAATACAACTTTTCCATACTTTTCCAAGATGCCTTGATGCTATCAGGGCAACAGCTATCTCAGGGAATTGATATGTGGCAGGTAAGTGGGTAAAGACCCCTCAGGTTTTTCATTTGCTAATCTACTGAAAGTCCCTTTAACATGCTAGACAGACAAAAGCTTGATTTTGAGGTAAGAAGTGGCTCTGTGCAAAAATGCTTAGCTATATGTAATGCTTGCTTCCTTCTACAACCTTGCCTGCCCAGATTCAATCAACCCTGTGACGCTGCAGAATTCTCCATAGAACACCACAAGGGCCTTTCCTGTGGTCACGATGGATGACCCCGAAATCTCAAGGAACGGGATATGCTGATCTAGCAACCTGGCAATCTGGTATTCAGAAGAAACAAGTGGAAATCCACACATGGAAACTTACAGATATAGAGGAGCCGATTTTCTCCATGTATTCTATTTCGTATGAATTGCCATACTCCAGCTCTGTAACACATGTGAAAGTGTGCTTAGTATGGTGGCGAAAGTATTATTTGAGAAAATACAAAGTCTGGGACCATCCTATTGACACTTTCTTAATGACCATCTAAACAAACAAACAAAAACAATGCTGAAATTATTAGAAACAAGTTGAAAACCGGCTGAGTACCAATCTTTGCATACATAGGTCAACCACAACCCAATGAAGTAAACAAGGAATACATTTTATCTAATACATTCCCTTTGTAGATCTTTATGTTAAATAGGTTTCCTTTGTTCTTTGATACCTTTTCTCAAAATAGCTGAACAGTCAGTCACCCACACCCTTGTCCCCCAGGGTCCTCTTCCTTCCTCTCCAACATCGAAAGGTGCATTTATGTATGCATGATCAATGTTTCAATTCTATATGCGCAGAAAAGAAAATGGCCTTTGCACACTGATGAGCATCCATATGCCATCAATACTGTGGAAATGTGTTTTTCCCCTAGGGCCTGTGGGCCTGTTATTATTTTCTGTTAAAATGACCGAAGGGAAAGATGATGAAGACTGTTTTATCAAAAGACACCAAGGTAGACTCCACGATCCTTGACTACTACACCAAGTAATGGCTTGGAGGGAGGAAAGCTCTCCAATGTTTTTTCAAGAAATATGTATAATTAGGGGTACTATGTCAATTCTAACACATGCCAGGCCACATTCCCCTATATTCAAAACTAGGAAAAGGGAGGAATTTCCTTCCGATATCCAGTGGTACCTTGTAAAAAGGAAGTAATTTGTTCCAAATGAAAATATGTTAAGCATATTTTCCTTTACACAAATTTCCCATAGGAATGCATTGAAAACAAAGTAATCCCTAATTGCACCCATTTTTATGTTGTACAGATTCGCCTCATAGATGATTCTGTTAAGCAATTTTCACCTATCTCCGAAACATTTTATGTTGTACAGATTTTATGTTATACAAACCGTTTGTTATATGAGAGTCCACTGTAATGTAATAGAATGAATGAGCTTATCTTAAGTCTGCTCCTCATAACAACATAAGAACATAACAGCCATGCTGGATTAGGCCAAAGGCCCATCTACTCCAGCTTCCTGTATCTCACAGTGGCCCCACCAAATGTGTCAGGGAGTGCACAAGACTAGATATCTGTCTCTTCATACCACTCCCCTGCATCTGGTCCTTGAGGTATCCCGGTTTTAAGCCTGCAGATTACACATCTCCATGACTATGAGAGCTACTTGTGATGTTAACAGTGATTGGGCTTCTTATCCATTTCCACTCACTAATTTTTTCCATTTTCCATTACACGACCAATACCTAGTTAAATGACATTTAGGATTGGCAGATCATCCAGTTTTTAAATCAATCGGTCAATTTTGATTTTTGAAAGTCAACATAAAAAGTCATACAATGTCATATATGCACTTCCAATAATATATGCCTTTAAATAAGCCTGTCCAACCCCGCAATTAAGATTGAATCAATAAAACAGAGTGCAGTTAATTGAGCATTTATAATCTCAGCTCTTAATCCGCACAGAGTACTCATATTTCTGCCTTTTAAAGGATCATTTAGATGTAACAGATGTGAAATCAAATTGTGTCTGTGGTCCACGACAAACCAGGGTGGCTGAAAATAACCAGGATTTTCCAACTTGTTCAAGTTACATTTATTAACAATACATGACAAAACCTTAGAAGCACCAGTAAAACATTAACAAATATCTAGCACCTCAAACCCATGCATTACTCTGCTTGCTCAAATCTTTTAAGAAACACCATTCTTAAATTATTTTTACTCATCAGTTCCTTTTCATCTATATTTTCTTTGTTTATCAATTATAGCTATATTCCAAATTACTTTAGACCAGTTGCCAAATTGAAATTTGTATTTTACCTCTTAGGTTTTTTTTTACTATCATTAAACTTGCAGCTGTTAATATATTTCTCATTATTTCTTTAACCATCTACCCCTGTTGTTTTTTAAATCAAATATTGACTATAATGCTATTTTAGGGTTTTAACTAGCTTTTTAAAAAACCACTTTCTAAAATTTCATTGTATTTCCACATTCCTGCCACATATGGTAATAAGTATCTACTTCCTGGGTACACCTCCAACATATATTAGAACATTTATTATCCATGCATTCCAATTTGACCAGTGTGAAATATGATTTCCATATCAGCTTATAACAAGTTTCCTTTATTCTTGCTAACATTCATTTAAGTATTCCTTTACTCCATATATGCTCCCACTGATAAAAGGGAAGAGTTTGGTACCTTCACAAGATTCAACATAGTTTTGGAAGGGGAGTTGGGCTTCTTTAATGTGTAAAGGACACAATACTGGGTATCTCTAATAGTCCTGGTCTGTTGCACTGTTTTCTGTTACTTTAAGTGGATTTTTGTTTATATAGCTTTTTATTTTATTTTTGTTTGTATTGTACTGTACTGTATTGCAGTACATTTATTTTGTAATTTTTCGTTGTGTTAAATAAAATTTAAAACATACTTCACACACGAACTTCTATCAACATGCATACATTCCATTCATCAAGTTAGACTTCTGCTTCACTCCTTGCACAGTACAGTACTATAGTTAACATAATTCCTTGCTTCTGTGCTTAGGGTTGCTGAATGTTTAACCCCAGTTAACTCCAAATACAGGCTGGGAATTCCAGATCAGAACACCACAATGGGGCAACCCACTATAGAATTATATATTTTTTTAGGGCTTCCAGAAGGTCCAAGTGCTGGGTAGAAAGGTAAGGAGAATTCCAATGGATAAGCAAAGGCAGGTCCCGTAGCATCAGGCCCCTCCCCTTGAACTGTTCTTTTGCTAGCCTGCTGGAAATCTCCTTATCTTGCTCAGCACACAAAAGGTAGCTTTTGACAACAGGGAGGTGTTCAAACAAGAATCAGAGTGGCACAAATGATAGCCTCACAAAGCAGCCTTTAATTACTCTGAGGTTTCCCACTGTAGCCTAAAGAGGAGTCCAGAGAGAAGGTATGATTATACTTAAATGATCTCACAGGAGGAACTCTTAGCGGCTGTAATTAATAAGGAATCTGAGCCACATGCTACCTAGTAGATGTAACAAGCAGGCAGAATTAGCATTTGCAATCACTTTGAGGGTCCCTCTGTCCTGGGGTGTGGTGGGTCCTGGGGTGTGGTGGCTCAGTGGGCTAGAGCACTGAAAACTGTTGGCTGCAAAGTCAGCAGCTCTGCAGTTCAAATCCTGGGTGCCCCTCAGCAGAGTGAGCTCCCGCTGTTAACACCAGCTCCTGCCAACCTAGCAGCTCGAAAGCATGTCAATGCAAGTAGATAAACAGGGACCACCATAAAAGCAGGAAAACAGTGTTTCCTTGCAGCCATGCTGGCCACATGGCCACAAACTTGCACAACGCTATCTCTTCGGCTTGAATATGGAGATGAACACTGCCCCTAGAGTCAGATACGACTAGCACATATGTGCGGGGAAAACCTTTGCCTTTACCTGTGCTACGTTTGGATCATATGTTAAACCATTACAATATGCAATAAAAGGATGTCAAGGCTAATTGTTTCCTTGCAATATTTTAAATGACTACTGCTATCCCTTAAGAAACTCACTGTATCCTGATTTTATGTATCACATTTTCATTCTAGCTTCCTTGGAAAGTTCGAAACACACGTACCTTGCTTACCCCTACATTTTATTGTCATACCCTTAAGACATTCAGCAGAAGCAGCATTAAGAGTCACAGTCAAAACTCATTTATCAACAGCTACACAACTATACTGTTCAGGAAATGCAAAAAGAGTCTGGAACAATACCAGCTCAAACTAACTTCCTTAAAAGCTTTGAGGGATTCAACCTGACTGGTTCTTTGTAGGTAGGATTTTATAGATTACCACCATGGGGAGAGATAGTATGTTGCAATGATTTACTGGCACCAGGAAGACCTAGATTGAAATGTATGTTGAAGTGCAGCCTAATATGCGGGAAGTAGAGAGGCATAGGTAACGGCAGCACAAACTTAACTCAAGGGATGCAGCGCTTGTAGAAAATTAGGATTAAGCACAAATCTCTTCTACCAACAGAAATCCCTTTCTGTTGGTAGCAGTGCCCTTCTGCAGGAAAACCACAAGGATTCTGTCAACGGATCCACCAGCAGGTTTGCTCATCAGACTAAAGACTGTCTGAAAAAAGAGTGACGCATACATAAGAGAGGAGTAATACCCGACCCAAGCCTCCTCTAGTCCAGGGAGACACTCACAATACTAGCATAAAATTAGGCCACAGTAAGTGGAGTTCTAACTAATTCCCAACTCCCATAAGACTGGAAGGAATTTAGATTCATCAGTGGCTCAGCCGGCTTCAAGTCCGTCCCTGGCCAATGATGGCCAAACTGCAGGAGAGCCAAGACAGAGAAAGAAAAGGGGAGAAAGCAAAGGGCAGCAAAAGGGGGAAAGGGGACAGCTTGCTTTCACTGTCCTTGTTTACTCCTGGCCTCCAACCTTAACAGGTTACTCCTGAAGCAATGCAGGCATCCACAGAAAACAGTTGGCCCATTACCTCTCTTACTATTTAGCTGAATGTGGCACGTTTCTGCTGGGGTTTACCTGCCCTCTTCCCCAAAACTGATTTGACTTTGGCACAGAAGATTGGTTTGGCTTTCCCTCTGGAACCCGAGGTTCTGAAAGACTGTTTTTTAAAGACATGTCTGACAAATGGCACCTACAAGCGATCATAGGAATAATCGAGCAAGAGAAGCATTATATGTAGTGGTGAGATCGGGATCTCAATGCAAGACTTTTAACAATGAACATAAGAACAGCCTGGCTGGAACAGGCCACAGCCCATCCAGTCCAGCATTCTGTCTCACACAGTGGCTCACCATTTGCTTCAGGGTATTCCCAAGCAGATGTCTTCACCTGCTTATGAAAAAAAACTCCATGTAGAAAATAAAATGTTTTATTGGCCAGAATCGTATTGTTGCCGGGGGGGGGGAGAGTTGTACTCCTACGGAGCCTGCGTAAGGGAGCACCCAATTAAGCACATACAATCTTCAGGTGTTTTTAATGAGCCAATCTGTGCATCTGCTGCAGAAACCCAAGGAGCATGTGGGAGCTCAGAAGTCAAAATGTTAAACCCTGCCTGTTTCAAACAGGAAACTGGCCTTAATAGAAAGGAAACAATGAATTCAGCTAAGCATGAAGGAAGACAAAAATAAAACGAGATAATTCAGCACTAAGAAACTGAACAAACATATATTTGGTCCCTTATCACTCTTGATCTGTTTGCTTTTTCCCACATGAACTACAACGTTGACTCCACCATCACCTCCCAGCTTACCTTCTGTGGGAGAGCTGAAGTTGGTTTCATTTACAAAAGTTGACAGATCCGACGGCTGAGGGTAATCTTGCTTATCTGAATCTAGATCCATGGTCATACAAGTCCACTTCTGGTTGCCTGCAGAGGATGCCAGTTTCTCCTCATCTGTTGCATGAACCACAGTGCATACCATAGAAGGTGTTTCGGCAGAAGGCAGAGCTATGGATTCCTAGGAGGAAATTAAAGGTTGAATAACTGCTGTTCTGTAAAGAAAGATACCATTGTCTGTGCCTGGCTTCCTTTCACTTCTTCCTTTTGTTTTGAGTAACCATGCAATGTACACAGGCTCCTTAGACAGGATCTGAGGTTTTCAGATGTCAGGAGAGATGAATGGAGGTTGACCAACAGGAGGGGTTTCAGAATCACTGCCTTAGTTAAAATGAATGGTAGCAAACTTACATTGGTTAATACAAATCCTCTTGCTTCTCATCCTTACTTAGCTCCCACAATTAGTTACAAAAATAAATAAATTCTGAATGGGTTCAGAAAATACAAGATGTGTAAATGTAACCCTGATTTTAACTCTTACTCCTATCCTTACTGCTGCCCTCAATACAAAGGAATTCCTACGGGGGTTAAAAAATGCCCCCAAGCAAACACAAGCTTTTTTTGCATGCACATTAAAAGCAGCCACAATACTGTTGTGAACACAATAATAAGGCAAAGGAGGATCAGATCCAATTGTCATAGAGACCAACTGTGGAAAACTGTTTCTCAGGATGATCCAACTCCCAAATCCTCCAGAGTACTCTTTTGGTTTACTTAAAATTTACCTGATTCCTGCATTTTACTGCCTCTGAGAGTGTTATTTTGGAGCAATGGAGTAAACAATACAAAGCATGATGACCAGTCTGTTTGAGATCATCCATTTTCTGCCTTTTGAGACACCAAGCGGAGAAAGATGCCAGGCAGTCAGGTTCATCTGTATTTCCATCCTGGTTCTTGCTTGGCTAAAATAAAACATTTACCTCATCTCTGAGGGAAATGTAGCCTGATGACTCCTTCTGAACCAGACAATTTGTCATGCATTTAACTTTCCCCATCTTAAGCACACCCAAGCTTTAAAAGGCTTTTAAATAGCTTTCTCCCATTTTTTTGTATATTCAAGTTTATTAAGATAACATCAGTTGCACTATTATAGAATCCCTTTTATTTCTTTAGTTTTCATATTTGCTTTGAACACTTCTGCTTGGAGAAATGCTCAAAAGCATAGATCACAGGTTTAGAATGCTAATTTTTCCCAATAAAAGTACAATTTTCTTTTCTTTTTTCCCCCTTGTCAAAAGATTGTTATCAAAATATCTGAGAAAGAATGTTAGGTCAGAGATCGTATATAAAGACACTGGTTCATTATTCCCCTTCAAGTGGCATCCCACAGAGAATTCTTTCATGTGTCTAATGCATCAGGCAATTGATTCTTGCTAACTGGCAAAGGTGTGCAGATTTGTACTTTTGGACTAAAACTCAAAGTATATCCTAGGCAGCCTATGTGTACCCGTGTACATTTTCTTCAAAGGTGAATAAAAAGGTAAAGGTTCCCTCCTGCACATGCATGCTAGTCGTGTTCGACTCTAGGGGCAGTACTCCTCTCCGTATTCAAGTCTAATAGCCAGTGTTGTGCAAATCCGTGACCATGTGGCCACCGGCATGGCTGCAAGGAAACACTGTTTTATCTTTCTGCTTTTTACAGTGGTACCTATTTATCTACTTGAATTGACATGCTTTTGAACCGCTAAGTTGGCAGGAGCTCGGGTTAACAGCGGGAGCTCACTCCACTGCGGGGCACCTGGGATTCGAACCGCTGAGCTGCCGACTTTGCACCCAACAGTTTTCAGTGTTCTAGCCCACTGAAACACTATGGGAATACATTAAAAAGGGCAATACATTAAAACAAACTAACAAAAAAACTTATAAGATCTCTTTACCTGTGAAGGTGGATCAGACAGTGGAGATCTTTTCGGTGACTTTTTCACCCTAAAAGTATCACTGGAAATTTAAAAAGCAGAAATAGTAAGTACGGCAGGCAACAGAAAACTTGGAGGACATGATAAGCAGTGAAATACAATGTCACCATGGAAGGCTTTCCTATTCCAGAAAGCTACATATATAAACTCCATGGAACAGCATGCAAAGAACTGTCCTTTCGAGTCATGCACTTTCGGACTGAATCATTGCAAGCAAGCAAACAAACAAAAAAGAGCAAACACAATACACTGAGTATGATAATGGAATTAAATGGGGCTGCAACAGAGGGAACCATGATCATTCTAAAATAATGAAAAACAGATTTGTTTATTTTACTACAAGAATGAAAGAAGGCCCTTATGGCTCTAGAGAGATATCATTGTTAATCCATATAGAAGAAATGGGAACAAAACCTTCAGAAACAGATGGATCTCACTAATCAAATAAGTGAGAGATTATGATTTTGCAGCAAAGCAACTAAGTGCCCCGCCCACCATATGATCAAACAGCAAGAATGCCCACCTGTGTAAACCTTTGACTGCAGAATACAACTGCTGTGGCCATCTAATCAAGCATCTGTTGTAAGTACTTGCAAACATTGACAACCCACTTTTCTTTCACACAGCTCTTTTTCTCTTTGTGTTTTCCACCCTTGTCCATGAAACAACCTTGTGAGGTCACTTTTTACTTCCATAAAACCAGACAAGGAAATACTGACTTTATCAAGACCATACAACTAAACTGTGGCCAAGTGAAGACAATCTCAAACCTATATCCAAAGCAATGGATATTAATTTCAACATCCATTTTAACAGGTAGCAAAACTTTCCTCATCAAAGGCATCTAACTGTAATAGAAATGAAACTATGTATTCTACACGAATAACACACTGCTCTAGCTCAAAACCATTTATTGTGCTGCCTTTCCCATCTTCTCCTCTGTAAACGCTAAAAGCAATCACACATGCGAAAAGGACAAACTTTGAGTTGCCAATACAGCACCCACAGGCGCTACTGGGTCTACAGGGAAACACAGAGGCATTCACCAGGCTGTTTTCCTTGTCTTCTGCAAGTATATGGAACAATTTCCTTGGAATTTCCAGGTGGGTGGCTTCCCACTCTAGACATTTTCTAGCAGGGCAGATTTTCCTCTGCTCTCCATATAAATTAATGGACAAATGGTCCCATTTGCTTGCCCTTCCAGAGGGCGGGGTGAACAACTGAGAGATGGAAAAAAAGCAGAATGAGAAAGAAAGCACACACGTTCAGGATGCATGTGCACAGGAAGAAAAAGAGAAGCATCAGGGAAGGGTAGAAAAGAACAGCTTCCTAAATTTTTATTATTGGTCACATCCCACAGTTGCCGATTTGTGGTGCATATAGAACTTCTTCAAAATCCCATATGACCATAAAGGTTGAGGGGGCCTGATTTAAGCAGAACCTACTATTATGTAGTCAGTGGTCAAGATCTGAAATCCAGATTTTTGGGACAGGGAAGGAACTGAGACAGGAAAAGAACCAAAATTAGCCAATGTGTAGAGATGGGCACCTAAACATAATGGCCAGGTCCTACCAGATCTTTGCACTGGGGGAAGAAATCCACCAATGAGCCCTGGAGTTGGTGATTTCTTCCACACAGGCCACTTGCCTCTCCAGAAGGAAATCCTTTTCCCCTCCTTTCACTCCAGCTCCCTCTGGTGCTGAAAAGTCTGCTCAAAAGGGATTTCCAGGCCTCCAGAGCAAACATATTGGATGGGGGAGATCCCCTCTCTCCAAATTTTTACAACAGATTTCTTTCTACAGTGTAAGAATCAGATCTAGGCCATGATCACTGCTAGATCACAATAATTTCAAATTAATTAGCTATACTCCAGACAAAATTTGGCCAAGCAAAGACCTAAAAGTAGAAGCACACGCACAATAAACCTACAGCTTGCCCTATTATTGGTAAAAGAACAACCCACAAAGAATGCCCACTAGAATTGCACTTCATCAAGAAAAGGATAAGGGTGCTTCCAGAGAGATCAAAAATGGTGCAGCAGACACAAAGGATGAGATTGCCACAATCACCAGATTTGGGTCCAGGGATAAAAAGTGGTAACTGTTGGGCAGAGAAGTACAATGCAGGAGTGGATGGACATTATTCCCCAAGCCTTCTTTGCAAGGTTGTACAATTAAGAGTTTGCTTAATAGGAGCCCATGAAGCAAACTCTTAATTATATCGCAACAAACAAACTGTTCATATTTAAATGTGGAAAATATAAAATTGGAAAATAAAAAGCAGACGCATGTTGAAGAGAAATAATATGTCCAAGCTTGTTCCGAAACATGCAGTTCCCCTTAATATTTTGGCTCCAGCACCAGCCAAAATAACAGTACTAAATGTGCAAAGCACTGTGTCTAATAATAACTGGAGGAAAATTCGCATAAAAACAAGGGACGGGGAAGGAGAGAGAAAGGAAAACAAAAGGAAAAATCATGGGGCATTCTGTCCATAACAAGCATAGTTACAGCTAAAATTACTTACAACAGAGAACATACAGACATCACGTCTTCAACCATCCTAAGACAAATAAGACAAAAGAGAGACAGACAGAAGGAACTGACTGACACGACGGAGAGACTCGTTAATTGCATCAGCCGAACATCATCGTGCCTTGCTGCTAATTTAGGAAACTCATGTCTTTCTAAAAACAATCCTGAGAACTTTTAGTCCGTGTTTTAGGATCCCACTGAAATCAACTGAAAGAAAGCGCACATTTACCAGCTTGAATGACCACCGGGTCTGGCTCTTGTTTGGATTTATTTAGAAGGGGGAGTATCACAGAGATTGTGGGGGGGGATTAAGCCCCTTTTCTTCCATCTAATCTGCCTGCTCTCTTCCTCCATAAAAGCTATTTTTCAAGGCTGATGCGTATCTCTACCAAGGAATGCTTTTTCCCCTCTGCAGAGGTGGAGAAAGGAAATACAGTCTTTTGCAAGGAGGAGCGCAGAAAGAGACAAAGATTTTAAACACAGAAACTTCTTAAAGGGTAAGGATTAAGAAGTTTTAACTTCTTTCTTTCACTGGTACTTAGGGTTAGCCTCCTATAACTGCTTTTTATTTTTATGTATATTTATTTATCAACAGAAAGGTGCATACTACTGAAAGCTGACCAAATCGTAGCTTGTGCAAAGGTGCATTCATGTACAGAGGTTTCTAGAAAACACAGACCTAAAAATCTGCTAAATCACATTGCTTCCTTCAGATCTGTTAGACATCCAATTTCCACAACAGTTAGTCAACATGGAAAGATGCTCTAAATTCTCACTGTTTGTACTGAAGAGTTTAAAGTCTTAAATGATACTGTAGAGATTGTATTTAAATACTGTACAAAAGAAGATACAGTAAACCCCCACCTATTGCGGGGGTTAGGGACCGAACCAACCCGTGATAATAGAAAATCCGCAATATGCGGATGCTAGGTTCAATCGGGACTGGGGAACCTAGCTGGGGCCTCCTACACTTACCCGAGGCCTTGCGCTGTCCCGAATGGGCCTTCAATGGGCTTCCGGGGCCTGTTGGAGGCCACAGAAGTGGTTTCCAATGATCTGGAAGTGACTTCCAGTTTGCCAGAAACCACATCTGGAGCCTTTGACAGGCCCAGGAAGCCCATCGGAAGCCTGTTCGGGGCAGCAACAGGCCTGGGGTAAGTGCAGGAGGCCTCAAATGGGCCCATGCAGCTTGCCCCAGGAGCCCTTTGTTTCATATACTGCAGTCCTGCTATATACCAGGACCACAGTATATGAAATGCAAAATGGTGGGGGACGACTGTATGCCATTATCCTCTTTAGCACTTGCCAAATAAAAAGCAGGATGAGTACTTTCACACAAAAACGTAATAAAACAATTTTAACAATCACACAGTAACAGACAGCAGTTACTGCAAAAACTAAAACCAAAAACCAAATCCTAGTGGTTGAGCTGCCCCTACAATGGAAAAAAGATAGCAATGAAGATAAGTGCACCAAACAAAGTCTGAAGTCATAAAATAGCAACTTTTCTAAAGAGAAGCAAGGAAAAACCATGGTTGGAACTAGAGATGGAGACAAAAGGAAAAACAAATCATGTTTTCTGATGAATTTGGCTAATTTGTCAAAATCCATTGATTTGTATTAATCATAAATTGAGTGCCCTGAATGAATACAATTTTAACGAATTTTAGCAATTTTTGATTAATTAATTTGTCAGGCTAAATAAAGGGCCCCAAGGCACATGGAGACAAAAAAATTGTTGGGCAGCATCCTTTGACTCTTCTCTTCCCTTGGTGAAGATTGGATTTCCTCAACCCAGTTTCTAAAGGACACTTTCCTAGGGGTCCCTCACTTTATAGGTGTATAACTCAAATATCTGAAACCCGGTCTTTATCTAACTTAGAGGGCTTGTAGAGGAGAGTTGGCAGAGGCCTCTCTGCAAAATTGGTGTCTCTATATGCCTGGGGGGATACTTTCCGGGGGGGGCTCTTTGGGGGTATGTAGCTCACACTTCTGAAGGGCAATCTTCACCAAACTTGTAGAGCTTGAGAAGGCGAGTCAGAGGAATTTTATCGCTTCGTCAGCCCTGACAAATCACGAATCATGATGAATCACCGTTTTTAAAAATTTGTCCCTGTCTCTAGTCAGAACTCAAAGGAAGGTTTAATAAAAACACCTGTTAAAAAGAAAGTTTAAGAAGTAGAAATCTACTCAGCACCTGAATGGAATCCAGTCTCCACACATACCACCTTGACGCCCATGAGGGAAGAAAGGTAAAAACATTAATGGAACAAGGAAATAAGCAGAGAAAAGGGCTCTGTCACCCTAGGAAAGCAAGCTTCATGTTTCGAAAACATTTGTGCTAGCTTTGTAAAGTTGGATAACCAAATTCATACCATCCTTTCCACTTCCACAAAGACAACAGTAAAACACTGAATAAGAGCCCTAATTTTGGCAGCCAGAAACTTTCCTACCCAAAGAGTTTTAGGTTAACCTTAAGAGGTTTTGTTGTTCACAACTATAATTCTATTTAAAATATTAGGAAAGAGACTTGGTATTCAGGAGTTCATTGTTCATTCATGGGTTTGTTGGTTTTACTGCTGGGAAAGGCCACTTTCGTGATGCTAAAATATATCCGTCCATCTGTCTTTCCATTTACTCATTTATCAAGCCATGCATCCATCCACTCTCGCATGCAAAATAACTGCTGTATAAGATAGGTTCAAATCACAAACTGTTCTAAATCTGATGAACAAATAAAGGAATGCATATAAGTGAAAATAATTTTACTGTTCATGAACAGCCACATTCTTGCACGGTTTCTGTCACCAGCAGAAACAGTCAAAGTAATCAGAAAGAAATGAAGAATCAAAAGCTTAGTTTTATATCCACAGTGAGGACTCCTGGGTTGCCAGTCCACTCTCATAATAGAACCTGAAGTGATGGGTTTCAGTTGATTTGGAATATCTGATCTACCTGCACGAGATGTGCCTCAAGTTATGCCTTCAGTTCAACAACACAAAGCTTGAGCCTCCTGTTTAATATTTGGTTATTTGGCTACATTTAATGGGAAGAAGAAGAAATACATAGTTGTGACTATTTGAGAACAATAAGAATGATTTTTTGAGAATTCTGGTTGATCGTTATGTGTGAATGCAGCCAAGGTCTACCTCAACAACAGACTTTAAGAAGTAGGATTTGAGATCAACAAGAATGATGTCAATGTCTCCAAAGATGAATATCTGTGAATACTGTACGCATTTATTATCAGATTAACTTTCATCATTATTTTTCTTTGATAACAGTCAAGAATGGGTAAAGAGTGCTTTTAATTTAGTAAGGAGCTAGCTTTTAAAGAAGTGCAAGTAAGAGCTTCCTGATTTAACTCAAGCATGTCACCTTCTGAAATGAAATTTTCCAAGGATATGAAAACATGGCAAGAGGCAACATTAAGCTTTGCCTTTTGGAACAAACAGCCTGCAAGGCTGTTTCACCCCACTTGAAAAATTCAACATTAACCTGGGACAGAATAAATTCATAGGGAACTGGCAAACCTTTATCAACTTTTCTTGCCAAAACATTACAGGGCATCACATCTCAGCACCTCATATTTCAATTCAAGGCCTCTACATGGCTAACCCACCAACATTTAAACAAAGGCATGAACTAGCAACAGAAAAGTAAACTCACTTCAAGAACACCTGCGGCTTCTTAATTATGTGATACATCCCACACAAGCGGCAAGCCACTGAAATGAACTGAAGTGCTCAGGACTGGAGAAAAGATTGGCTTATGACTGCACGAACAGCCCCATTCTTATAGAATTTTGAATAAACTGTATTCACATGACTAAAGCGCTGCAGATTAACCTTTAATCCCGTGAACACCTCATGATTTAACTTGGCTCCTTTAACAGAATTGTTGGATTACATATTCAGAAAAGGAAAAAAAACACATCTTAAGGCCTTCATTCACCATGAAGAAATACCACAACTTTTCTTAACTAGGATAGTTATTTGACCCACAAATAACCTTGTGGGTCTGGATGCTGATCACTACCCATCTAAACCGAAGTAACGTTTCTGGAACATTTTACGTTTTACTTGATGAAGACTTTCAGAAGGACGCTTTAAAATGAGAGACACAAGAGTAAATTTGACAGAATCAAAGCCTACTTTTTAAATGCTGAAAAAAAGGCATTCAGATTTTCTTTTGACTCTAAGGTGTTATGCATCTTGTCCAAGGCAATGTTCAAATCTGTAGAGGCCCCACTGACACTTCTTGCAATAAGGACTGTAAAGACTATAAAACGGATACCTCAGCACTTGTGTTTTTCACTGAATTTTCAACCTCCTCCCTGCCTTGCAAGTATTCTGCCTTCAAGAACAATGGATATTACACCTGGCCAAAATTTATAAACACCCCTGACATTTAAAAAAAAGTGAACCCCAGCCCCACTTCAGGAAATGTTCTAACTTTTAAACCTGAAGAAGTATTTTGGAGAGCTCAAGAACTAAAGCATCCATACTAAAAGTGATCCAAAAGAACGCTACTTAATCAGAAATTGTGTTTTCATACATTAAGGCTAGCCTTATGGGCTTAGACACGAAATGTCCTGCAAGAGCAGAAAATATTTAGTTATTTTATTTATGGTGACAGCCTTCTTATTCCCAGGAGAAGGCACAGAGAGAGAGAGAGAGAGAGAGAGAGAGAAAGAGAGAGAGCAGAGAGAGAGAGGAAATAACACTATGTTTTTTAATTGATACAATTTAGATTGTGGGTCTTCTGATGGCAATTTTAGTGTGATGATTTTAATATAAGGTTTTTATTATTGTTTTAATTATTTATTGTTGTTTGATGTTTTTAACTGTTTTAATTCTTTGATTGGAAGCCACCCAGAGACCTTTGGGTAGTGGGCGGCATATAAGTTGTAAAAATAAATAAATAAAATAAATGTAAACCTGTGACTCAGGCAGCAGAATGGCTTGCGTTCACGCTGCTACTCATGTATTATGCAGCATGTTTTCCTATAAAAAATGAAACCTGTACGTGATACTTCACTACACATGTGATACTTCAAACAACAGAAAGGTTACTGGAGAAGGATATCCTGAAACAACCTTGTATGATATTCATAGCACAATGTAAACACCACCACGCTGCCTAAATATAAATATATGAAAGTGCGCAAATGTTTCTTCCACCCTTGATGGGCACGGGGGCTGTTTTAATGCATTTTTTTTTCTTCACACAGACTTACGTCTTGAGTGGTGTTTTCTTCTTTTTTGCAGGTTTATTGAGGCCATCTCCTTCACTCCCGTTGACTTCACTGGCATTAGCTGGTATTTCAAAGGAGGCCGGGGATTTTGTGGGAGAGCTGGCTACCTTTGATGAGGTCTTGAAAGGGTTGATGGATTCCTCACACATGTCTGGATCAAAAGTGTATGCTGCCGGCACCTGCTGAGGCAGTTTAGGTGACTCTTGCATCTTGCAAGTGGAAGAAAAGGGATTGAAGTTGGGGTCTTCCCATTTGTCAATATCAAAAGTGTATGTGCCTTTGGGAAGAGGGATCTCATTTGGATCAATGGCGGTCTTGGCTGGGGTGGTGGGGGCACTATCTAGCTTCTCCCCTGTCTTTTTTGTCTTTGGCCTCCTGAGTGGCATTTTGGCACCCGGCTTTTTGCCCACTTTTTTGGGCAAAGGGGGGCTTCCTTGTGGCTCTTCCCCACTGCCCTTTTCCTCAGAGTAATCAAACTCCAGCCTCACTGCTAAACCTTTCACTGGAGGGTCTTCTTGTCCTCCAGTGTCCGATGGTGTTACCTCCACGGCTTCTGGCGCCGTCGTCAGAGGGGAGGCTTTCTTGCTGGCAGGGGGAGAGTTCTCAACTTTATTCTCCCCAGCACCAAATGTGCTAATCTCCTCAATGTTATTGGGGTCTGAGGTACAGGCTGTTGCTGGAACAGTAGGGGCCTCCTTCTCCTCCTCCTCCTTTCCAGCAGCACTTTGGGCAGGCTGAGTGCACTCAGGTTCACTAGGTTCCAATCTCTCCTCGGACACCTTTTCTGCACTTGGGGTGACCAAATCTTGCTTGGCCTCAGATGGCTCTGGCTCTTTCACGGGTGGAACATCAAGAGACTTTTTCCCCAGCTGTTTTTTCTTTAAGGAACCAGGCCTAGGTTTCTTGGTACGCTTGAGAGTACTGGAAGCACTGCTTGAACCAGTACCAAATGTATCTGTGGCTGAACCAGCTGTCTCGTTATTACCGAGAAAAGATGCTCCATCAAAATCACCAGATTGAAGACTAAGCGACCGAGACAAAGTAGATCTGGAGGTTGGAATGGAATCTGTAGACTTCCTTCGAACATGTGACTTGGAGTCACTGCTTCTGGTCTCTAGACAGCTAGGATCTGCAGCTTGCAAAGAATCGACAACCTCAATGCTATCAAAGTCTAAGTTGTAAGTCCCGCTGCTTGCAATAGGCTTGTCTTCATCAAAAACGGTAGAAAATGAGTGGGGAGGAGGATGGAATGGGCTTTCTTCAGCTGACTCGTTGTATGAAACATCAGTTACTGGAACTGTATCAGAACAAAATCCTATCAAAGCAAAATGGAAAGTGATTAGTCCAAAATGTCTAATTACTCACAGAACAGGTAAATTTAAAGAGCATTACACACAATTATGGAATTATCATAAATTGTCACTATTTTAACTTTTCTTTTAAAATGACTAATTCCTTCATTAATTTGGTCTTTTTAGGTTGTGATAAACGTGATCCTGACCTTCTTACAAGCCCAAATATGGAAATGAAGATAATCTGGAGCCAAAGAAAGAAGAATGGCAGAGAAAGTAAGCCAAGAGGAAAATGACTTTTAAGAAGTGGAGAATCCAATTTGCCCAAAATTAACTCCAGTTTTAAAAACCTGTTCTTACATTTTACAAATGCATTTTAGAAATATGAAAATATTTTGTAGCTGCAGAGATGGTGCAAGTCATCGGATAGCTACTCAGCTACTGTCATAAATGAAAATTTAGATTTAGAGGCAACCCAAACACAATCATCTGGATGTAGTTGGATTGTAGCTCCCATGATATTTTACTCTTGCCTCTGCTGGTCCCAGCTGAAGGAGCTGCTGTTCAAGAACATCTACTGACCTGCATTTTGTTCACCCTGGCTCAGGGAACCTGTTCCATCCTGAGAAACATGACAGTTGCACAAAAATTTATGGAGCACATGCAAATCAAGTTCACTTCTTCTCATACTTTTTCAAGGAAAAATTACACACCATGTTAAATCAGGTAGGATAAGGCATCTTCTCTGAGTTTGGAAGAAGCCTTATGAACAGGTCAAAATGTTATACAGAAGGAGATAAATTATTTTCTTTTTGTGTTGAAACCTTACATTCTGTTCCCTCTTCTTTTGGGTTGATATTGGAAGAAAAATATCACAATGGCACTCTCAAGAAATGATAGAGAATTATTCAAAACTGTCTCATAGAAACATTATTCAGAGCCCAGCACACTACTGCAATTATATTTTGCAAAATACATTACAGTCTGTTCAACTGGCTAGCTCCATTAGTGCTCTGGGACAATTCTGAGCCACCTGCTGAAGTGAACAAACCTATTGTCAGAACTATTTATTGTTGAGAACAGAAGCTCCAGAATGACAGACAAACGTTTTGATGTAAAAGGGATTCCAAAGGCTGTATTAACTTAATAGGAACCATTTTAATTGGCCAGGTCCTTAAACCAACTCTCAGAAGTAGTTTAGCCTGGACCAACTTACAAAGGGTTAAAGAGATGGTGGCAAACCTACAGTGACCTAATGGGCTTCATACTATGGTTTTTTGAGATCAATAACCATTACTGTATACTGATTAATTTGGACTGCCATTGTTACCACCTATCCACCCATACAGTGTATTTTGCTATCTTTGGGCAGAAATAACTAACATTTGCATCTTTTTATAAAAGAAAAAGTAAGGCATATATGATGAAGAGCTGAACTGAAAATAATTTCCATTTTCTATTTACTATTACTAGCTGTCATAATTGATCTTTCTAGTAGATGAGCTGCCAAAACCCTTTCCCCCCTGGCAATTATTTTACTCTGCATGAGGCCCATTAAAGTCCCATGAAACAGCATCGCCAAAAAGCACATTTCAGTACTCCAATAGACAATTATGGTTACTTGACTGTATTGTGCAGGTTGAACTTTGGGCATAATTTATTATGGGAAAGATCACAAAATAAACATTTTGAAGAACTAATCACATATTTTAAATGCCACTGAAAGAGGGGAAAGAATTTACTGTATCTCATATAGATAATGGCTTGTTACAGTTATTTGTAGCTAGCTTTACCATGCACAGTTCTCTGCAATTTTACACATGTTTTCAACAGCCTAAATGTTGTTTTCTTAGAGTGAGCTGTTCCATGAGCTATCACACAAATAGATGAAAACCTAAAACACATGTTGCTGAGTGAAAACAGCCACAAATGTATATTTTGGGAATGTGTTTTCTTTTTATGTAGAGGTGGGAGCAGGACACATACCAAAGATCTTTGGCCTTCCTGTTTCATCAACCAGATTAAGTAACGGATGAGGAATATTTCAGAGCACAACTCTCACAATCTCTTAGCATTTCTCAGACTGGGTAGGGGCTCTGGGAATCTCAAATGACGATACCCGGAGGGGAAAACGTTCTCTATCCACTGACTAGTGATCTACTTCTTGACATCATTTGCCTATGGTCTGTCTGGCCAAAAAGTATTATTCCTAGACCTCAACACAGCTGTTATTCTTTCAAATTGAGAAATTAAGCCTTATTTTCAATGCAACATCATGTAAGGTTGAATTATCTACTTCTGATTCCCTACAGATTAAAGGAGAACATAGGACCTTCTAGTCATAGTCCCACCATTCAGAGTTCTGTGCAACCAAGGAAATGTATTTCCTTGGTTGCAAAGAAATGTTATTTACAGCTGGAAACCATAAGGCTGCAAATGGCAGAAACAGGGTGCAAGCTCCAGTTTGAGTCAATGGTTGAAATCCTGCTGCTTAGCATAATACATTACAATTACAGAAGGTCAACATGATCGGTGGGAATCACAGAGCAGTTGTCTCACCAAATTCTCAATTAAGTTAATATGCCTCCTCTAGTTGTAACCTACTATCCTAAGCCAAGGCAAGCTCAAATATGGGACTGACAAATAGGGACATTACTCAGGAAGAAGCACTCTGTATTTTAATCTTCCCTCTTTTTTGAACTCACATTGCCTCTAAAAATATTAATTGAACATTCTTTATTATAGTCAACATGAATGCTAACATTAAACATTCAGTGGGTGAAATCCAGCTGCAAGTTGCAACTAGGAGAGGCCCATTTGAATCAATGGAATGTGTGGAGGAGTTGACTCACCAAATCCCCACTGACTCAATGGACTTTCTCTAGTTTTGACTTACTGTTGAATGTCAGCCATTACAATTCTCTTGCCTGGACTTGAATATCAGTAAATCATGGCATGCAGAAGAAATAGGATAGAACCAAATATTCATGATATGCTACTTTGGTCCATCTCAGGGCACATCCTGGCAAGGAATTCTCAATGTAGTTTATACTGACTATATGCTCATCTCATGCAAGGTCTAGAAATGCCTGCTGTCTGGGCATCCCATGAGGATCTGAATCAGTAGAAGGAAAAAGAATCTGGACTGACTCAGGGGAACTAATAACATGCATGTCTGGCATATTAGGAAAAGCCGTGCCAAACAGACAATCAGGTCCAACTCCATTCAGAAAAATTATATCTGGATTTTAGTCTTTACGCCATGTTGGTAGCTGCATGCTTTTCAAAAGATGTCATATTTTCAGTATTTTCTTGAGATGGAAAAATTGACTCAATGTGATAACCATTTGTGTGTAAAACTCACCACACATATTTAACTTTTTGCACATACAAATAGCCTGGCCTTCAAAACATCCATAGGGACCCAGGGAGAAGCAAACAAACAAACAACTGCCAGTTGGGTCTGATTTTGAGCTAAGGCACACAAACATTTAACCTTATAATGACAGCTGGCTGCTCTCGACCCAGGGTTCATTCCCAGGCAGTGGTTCAAGGCTTTCTCAACCTTCCAAACTTCTAGGGTTGGCAAAATGAGGACTCAGCTTGTAGTGGGGGTGGGGGTGGGGAGGGCAATGTGCAACCAGCACAATTAACCTGTGAACTGCCCCAAGAGTGCTTTACGAAGCACACTTTGCTTTTTCATTTTCATTTTATGTTATTGCTTGTGATTTTGGCGGTTGGAATATGGAAACCACATGAACCCTTAGATGGGGATGATACCATGAAAAATCAGGCTCCAAAACATTTATTCTAGCTAGATAAATTATAGGAACTTGAATACATTAGAAATGTAAATTAACTGGAAGTATATGCCTCCAGGAAGTGGCAGAACACCTGGATGAGAGGATTATTTCCTGGGCAAACTGTGCCTGAATTACAGGAGATTGTTGTCCCACTGTCTGGAGTTCCCCATTCCCTGTCTCAGCCAGACTGGGCCCAGTCGAACAATAGGGCACCAATCTATGAAACATTTACTCAAGGAGTAAACCATCAAGAGCTTAGTGGCGCAGGAAATTGGATCATCAGGACAACTGTGAACTATCACCCACCAATGCAGATCGAGGGAAACCTTGAACTGGTTTATATGTATAAAAACTGATGTTGAACAAATGTTCAGGGCTCACTCACACCATACAGGGTGAGACCACTGACTTATTTGGCTTGGCTTCAATAAATCAGACTAAATTATTTTAATTTAATTATTGGACACTGGTTCCGAGCCAAGCACAGACTCAAAAATAATCTGTAAAAAACTGGTAACAGGGACATGCCCTTGTCTCCTAGATGGCCTAGGAGTGACAACCTATGTGTCTGTACAAGCACACACTGCCTTCCTGCTGGAACGAACCAGAGAAATGGATGGATGATGTACTTTGAGAAAGCCGATGTATTGACTGCACTAAGACTACATGGAAAGCTTGAAAACCCCACTCATTTGTTAGGGGTGATATTATGACATTATTGTAAGAATCCCCTCACATGCATTGTCAGAAGGAAGAAGGACAATGGTCACTGCAGGGAGTCTTAAACAACAGGCAATGGAGCTTTGAGGATAGAGACTCCTTAGCTCCTGCCCTTTGGACATCAGAAGTGAGTCAGAAATGAAGTGAATGTTGTCCTTTCCCTTCAAAGCAGCCTGAACAAAAGGGTTTCACTGCTCTTGACATTTAAGCACAGTGGCTGGAGTTTTGTGGTCATATTATGTAACATACAGGCCTTTATAGGCAGAGCCTATCGAATATTTGAGTGTGGCTTTGAATGCTGTCATCAGTCAGATATTTGAGGATAACAGAATCGTAATGTTAAAAAAGTCCATTTCCCTCCATTTAAGATTATATAGGCAAATATTTCAGTGCTGTATTCTGTGTTCACCTTTCTGTATCACAAGTCTTCTCTTACAAGTACAGTATCATCATTAAGAGATTTCAAATGAATACTCCAATCTAGCATAAAAGGCTTAAAAGCTTAAAAGCACACTGATTTAGCATGTGATGTAGCTATTTAATAGCTGCAGTATTTCACTGAGTGGGTCTCTTCATGCCTAGTATGCTTAAATATTCAAGCTCCCCTCCCTCTGACACCCACACTCATGAAGAAGAACCATTCTGAAGAGACACAGCACAGCACATGTTCACTTACACCTCTCTGTTCTCCCTTCAAGATCTAAAAGTTCTCACTGTAATGCAAAATTGTTTATTCCTACACCTCCTCTACCCTTGTTGCCCTTAGTGACTCAGAACAAGGATTAGCATTGTCAACCAGCTTTGTGCCCAAGTTCTTGTCCCAAAGCCCAGCGGAGGCCTCACTAGGACCTGAATGGCTGGAAGCTCCTTTTCTTAAATCAAACAAATAAACAGAAAAATGGCTGGACGAGGAATGAGGCGGATGGGCTTGGAGGCTGTAAAATGTGAGGAGAAGGTGTAGATCAGGGATGTCCAAACTTTTTGCAAGTAGGGCCAGATTGGGTGAGGTGAAAATGTGTGTGGGGGCCGACCATTCATCCACATTTGGCCCCCAGGCTGGACTTTGGACAGGTCTCTATAACATGCAAGGAGGCGGGGAGGACTCTGCAGCAACGGAGCCAGGGGCAGGTTGGCTGGGCAGGTGGCTGGGGTGGTGGTGGACAGAGGCAGGGAGGGCAGGCAAGCCATAAATGTAAAAGCTGATTCCTCCATCCAGTGTGGGGAGGGGCCAGCTGACGGGGATGCGTGACAGGCTAAGCCGGTGGGGAGAAGAGGTTGCAGGCTGCTCAAAATTTGAAAACGGGCCACATTTGGCCCCCGGGCCTGACTTTGGACATGCCTGGTGTTGATGCTTGATCCACCCTGATCTGGAATGTAAAAGTATATAAGCTAAGACTTGCAATTCACCGCCATCACTGCAAAATCATTTAAACCCCTCTTATTACCCAGCTTGCCGGGGGTGGGGACAATGAGTACCCAGCTTGCTTGGGGGGGGGGGGAGACAATGTGTAGCCTGCATCGTGTAATTTAAACCATAAACCGCCCAGAGACTACTTGAAGTGGTATGGGGAAGTATATAAGCAGAACACTTTGCTTTGTTTTTTATTGTCTACTGCACAATTAGAAAATTGTTGTTTTCTTGGTTCTCTTTGTTTCATAACAATTGGGCAATGAATTCTGGTAAAATAATCAACGCAGGTTTTCTAAGCCACTCTGGGACAAGTTTTTATCTACAGGATAAACTCTAGGAACTTTATCAAGCATTAGATTTACCGGAAAGAGGAGATGGTGGGAATATAAATAAATAAAGGTGGGGATAGAACTTGTAGAGATTAGACCGAGATAAAACACCGAAATTGCCTGGGTTGTATTGAAAGACCATAAAGATATTCACTAACCCAGTGGAATGTTCAAAATAAAAAACTGCTAACGCAGCATAGTTCATTAATGACAGCCAAAAACAAAGGCACTTTCTTTTGACTAAGTGCAGGTGGAGTGAAAGGGAAAAAAGGAAGATGGAAAGGGACAGAAAGGATGCAGAGGAGAGAATCTGAATAATCAGGGGGTTAAGAGTGAATAGCAGTCTAGTTTTGTAATTACAGACCAAATCTATTTAGCATATGCAAGCTTCCTCTCCCCCTCATTTACATGTCTGCAGCAAATGTGGAAATTAATTTCTTTTTTTCCAGATAACAATAAATTTTTTAAAGCTATTTGCTACTGAAAGGAAAACGGCAAATGAGAAGTGTGGGGGTGGGGTGGGGAGTCTGGAAAATTCCAATAATAAAGGTTTTTGTGTGGTGATTGTGTGAGCAGCAGGCACTGTTCTTAAAATGTGTAGAGCAAACTGGGAACAGCAATTCTCAAAATCCACTTTCATATATCAAGAATGGAAGAGCAAACTAAACAAAAAAGCAGTCTGTTTTAACTAGTTTATCTGTAGCTTCTCTGGACTTTATAGGGAAAACTGAAATGGTGGTGGGAAATTTAGCTGAGGCAGCCTGATGATATCCAGAAGGCATCCCGGTTCAGGCAGGGATGAAACAGGTCCCATGACCATTCCAGGCATATCAAAAATGTCCTAGGCCACAGTCACCTACAGTGTCCTGAGTCCTGCTGGGCTGGGGAGCAGGGTGAGGGAGTAATAGTTCCCAGGTGCCGATTTTGCCTTTGCTGCCCTGGCAGCCAAGACCATTGGGACACCAAGCAGCCACCGCCATGAATGGCACCACAGCGCTTCTCCACCACCGCAAGCTGCCACCGCCAATCCTGCATGCTGAGGAATGCCAGACCACAGCTGTCCCACCCTCGATCCCAAGACAAAGGCATCCTGCCCTCGACACCAATACCAATGGGATGCCAAAGCTGCCATTGCCGCCATGAGTGCTACCAGCACTGCAGCTCTTCTCCATGCCCGGAACCAATCCACTACCGCAAATTGCCACTGCCAGGGCAGGTTTCGGAAACACCAACACTCCGGCACCCCAGCCAGGCCAGCGACCACTACACACCTAAGCCGGCCAGCAACCAGGTAAACGTGGTCGGCAGGAGCTAAACTGCAGCTCAAACAGTGAACAAGTGCACCAAGGGTGGATGGGGGGGTCAACCACCCGACAGCAAGGCAGAAAACAAGGTGGAAAACAAAGGAGGGTAAAGAGTAGCCCTACACACCACGATGCCAGCATTGGCATAGGACCAGCAAAGGAAGAACTAAAAATAAAAAAAACAAAAGCAAAAACAAAAACAAACAAAAAAGGCTCATGACAGAGGCAAACTCCCTCTGCCGACCGCCATCTTGCTGGAAATCTTGCCAGAAGAATTCCATCTTCTAAAGAGAGGCTGTCGATAATGCATAATTTGGCCCTCAGAGTGGACAAAATCTAACTCATTAATCTAACTATTGTTTCAGTGCCAGGCTTTGTTGCAATGATGATGATGATGATGATGATGATGATGATGATGATGATGATGATGATGATGATGATGATGATGATGATGATGATGTAGGAACTGACTCATTAATCATGGTGGATATATGGTGGAAATTTTATAGTGAATAAACAGTATTCGGTCCATATATGCTGCGTAAGAGCAAAAAGAGACAGGTGGCTGTAAAAGATTTTCTCAGTGGGCTTTCTTGGGTCCCAGAACCAATCCCCCATGGATACAGGGGTGCTACTGTACCTACAACCAGGAAGGTACCCCTTAACAGCTAGTTTGGAAAAACACAATCTTCACCAATCTTGGGGAGAAATGTAGAGGAGAGGCATAGCCCAACTAATTGACAAATGGATTCAGTTAGACTGACTGCTATTAAACAAGAAAAAGACAAAATAAAGTAGCGATCAATAAATGTATGTTGTTGATGAGATGGGTTTTGTTGGGGAATTGGATTATTCCTTTCCTCCACAGCTACTTCTTATAAGTGATCACCCTAGGACACAGTGTAATGGAGCTACCAATAGAGATGGGCAGGAATTAAAAAATGAATTGCAAAACTCATCAAAAATGGCTATTTTTCAATTTGTATTCATCCAAATTGATGCCCCCTGACAAACACAAATCAATGAGTTTTTGAAGATTTTGGATTTCATTTCATTTTTTTCCATTTCATTCTTGCCTCTAAAACCCTATACAATGGGCTCCCAGGCACCGAGAGGCATCAAAATTGCAGAGAGGATTCCCCTGGCTTGCCTCTACAAGCCCTGCCAGTTTGATGAAGAATGGGTTTTGGACATCCAAGTTATTTCTGTATCCGCAGGGAGTCCCGGAACCAATCCCCCATGGATACAGGGGTGCAACTGTACCTACCACCAGGAAGGTACCCCTTAACAGCTGGCTTGGAAAAACACAGTCTTCACCAATCTTGGGGAGAAATGTAGAGGAGAGGCAGGCAAAACTTTTTTCATAGCCCAACTAATTAACAAATGGATTCCTCGATTTGTCAGGGGGACAAAAAAAATCATACATTAGTTATTCATGATGCATCATGAACTGAAACCAATAAACTCTTTTCCAATTCATATCCATCTCTAGCTATTGCTACTGAAGTGCCACTTCAGTTGCTCATTTGAAGCTACTGATACAACAATCAGAACACTGACCTACTTCTATACTAACTGGCAGCAGCATCCTTCTAGATTCCCACTCTGATTTTTTTCCTCACCTCTACTCGGAGATGCTGGGGCACTTTGTACAAGCAAACTCACTGTTGGGGGGCAGGGAAACTCAATGTCTGCTCCACGTCTATGCAGAGAATTTGTCCCCACCTCCATTTATTCTGCAGCTGATACCTGTGTCCTCTGGAGGAAGCTGAGGTTTTACTTCCTGTTCTTCTATGTCAAACGCTGCAATTTCAGGTGGCGGCAGTGGCAGTGGAGGTGCGGCCTTCACAGGAGTTGTGGATTCTGGTGTCTCAAATGCTTCTTCGGAGTCTGAACTCCTAAGTGCAAGAAAGAAGAGGAAGAGGAGGAGAGGAGGAGTTAATACTTTTTGAAAGGGACAAACAGTCCCAAACAGACAACTTATTCATCGGCATTTTTGAGTTGCTGTTAAGCTTCAAATGTGCAGCATGATTTCCAGAGCAGAATATCATGTTTGTAGGTTCACTCTAGTGAAATCTTGACAGTAAAGATTTCAAGGTGCCATCAAAGCAAACATGCACACAGGACAAAGTAAATGCTGCCTGAAAAAGCCACCACAAAAGAGGCTTCAGCACAGGCAAACAAAAACAATGTCAATGGGCCTTTTAATGGAAGGTTGGAGTTTTTCCTTGCTATGAGCAGAAGCAAACCTAAAACAAACAAAAAAAAAAGATATTCTAATGAGATGTTGGCAATGCTCTCCTAAATTGCAAAGAAATCTACCTTGTTATGTGGCTCAGTCTGAGTTCCTATAAAGCAAAAGAACATCCGCTTTAAGGATAAGGAACATTGGATGCTGTCCAGTCCTTCCAATTGTCTTGTTCTGCACAGCACCCTCCCTCCGTCAGACCCACATATGCTGCCTATATTTTGTTAAAAAAACCTACAGGCTTGATACACTATACGCACATTGTTATTGTTTAATAGGCTCATATATTATTGTCAGGTATTCCAGGAGAAAGTATTGCTGTGTATTTTCATCTGATGAGAGAACACTGTAAATGTAGTGTTTTAGTTATAATTTCTAGAATTGCTATTGATCCCAATGCTCGGTTTGAATTTCAGGTGCACTGCCTTCCAAAGCAGACCCATGGAGCTTGATGAATCTCTTCCTTCACCCCACCAAAACAATGAAATAACCCAATGTTACCCTAATATCTGAAATAGCAAACTCGACCTCATTTAGATTTTTTTTCCATTTAAGATCTATTTTTTTTTAAAAAAATGTGTGTGACGTAATATTCAGCTTACAATCCAACTTCCACTATATATATTCTCCATGTTATATAGGAAAGAAAAAGAAAAAGGAGATACTGCAATGACAACAAGAAGGAACATGTTGACAGCAAGTAGAAATGGGGGCACAATCTGGAGCAAGCAATATGAAATGTGAAATGGAACTGAATCATCTTTGTAAAGAGAGTTGAAGGGTTGGTGATGGGAATCAGGGCAGAAGACACAAAGATCTAAGAGACTAAATTTTAGCAGACACTTATTTGAGGGTGCCATCTTTAACCTAAGCTGAAATGGAAAGAAATATTATACATGAATACAAAGAGTAACTTAAATAAACAATGCACTTTAACAAATAGTTAGAAAGCATTCCAGCCGGTCCAAGGGCAGCGTTTCCTTCCGGTCTTTGATAAAATGAATTCAGCGGCATGTCAGTTTCCTGAGTGACCAGTCTGAGTTGCCTAATTCCAGTGATTCCCACTGCATAGGGGGAAAATGAGGGGAAATCTATTTGCAGCAGGGAAGGCACACTGTAAGCTACCTTGATTTTACCACCTTCAAGGACAGAAAAAAATGTAGGTGCTTTGAAGCAAGGAATTATTGGACTCACAAGACAGGATTCCCCTTAAGCAATGCTGGATTTGTATTCCAATTACTGCTCACTTAAAATCACTTTCCCTGTGTGAGCGATGAGTGAAAAGCTCCTAGTGTTTCTCCTGACAGTTCAGGCAGTTTGATGGACTGGAATCCCTTGTGTTATTTCTAGTGAATGCAAATGAGGACCTCATGCTATTATCAAAAGCATGCAGCTCTTATGAGCTGGAAACTCTCCTTCCCTCCAGAACATCCTTGCTTTATTACTACACACGTGCAAAGCCAAAACATTTCTAGTGAATACTGTTCTTGCATTTTCCTTCAGGATGCATACGTTTAAGGCTTGTTGCAAACAGAAGCACACATACAGACACATACAGACACATGCCAGCAAATATACTCACACACACACACACACTGCTTTTTGCTGAAATGTTCTAGCTGCCTATGATTGTTTTCCAAAACACGGCCTTTGTTTCCAGGTTGAATCCACATTCATGCCAAGTATAAAGGCCGAGGCTGCAGCTTTTATTGTTCTCCTGCTTTCTAACCTGCACTCTGCCCCTCCCCCAGCTCCCTAATATATCAACACTAGAGAATCATTTCGTTACCTAACAAAATGAATAACGAATTGATCCATCAAAGAAAAATGAAACAAAGCAAAACGGAAATTTCCGCTTCGTTCGTTTCGTTTTTCGTTTTCCCACAGGAATGCATTGAAGCAATGAAGCAAACTAGAAACCAGGAATATCTCACAGCTACAGATCCCTTCTTTCAGGGAAAGCGAAACACTGTCCAGGTAACTCCTTGGCAGTGGTGCACACATCACCATATTTCACAAAACTGTCCCACTGAATCATCAAAACCTATAACACTTAAAAACTATGGCAGGCAATACATTCTAAAGCCAAACATTTTGTATTATGTTATGTTTCAAGAGTTAAGGATGTAATTTGATACATCTAAATCTGTGCCCTATGGCTTGTTTGTGCGATATGTTGCGGATCAATAAAGTAACCAGGAACCACATCAATATATTTCTAGTATTATTTGATGGATTATTGGTAACAGCATCAGGAAATTAATGAGAAATGTCGGTCCACAACAGCAAAGCAAAAACCGTATCCCCTGACACCTATGTAAGCTATAAATACCGATGCAGATATAGATAAACATATTGACTTCTGATTGTTAAAGAAAAAAATATCTTTCTCTCCATAGACACGATGGTCTTTCAGAATTAACTTGACTATGGCAGATTTATTATCATATCTAATTGTTGTGGTCTTGAAATAGTACAGTCAGAGTTCTCTGTGATGGCAGAATGTATATCCCATCCTTTCTTAGAATAGAATCCTGGATGGAGCACTAGACAACTACTCATCAGTGTTAAATAGTACAGTAACTTCTAAATTTCTTGCCACGGCTGTGGTAAAAGAAGCTAAAGTAACAGCCTTTTAATTGCAACAGATACATTTATTGTTTCTCTCAAAAGTAATCACTACCGGTAGTATAGTATAACTTCCTAGATCTCTACACTGCACATTGTGTTTATGGCACACACTAATGACTGGCAACCCCCTATTGAACATGCAGTATTAGTCTTCTGAACACTATACTCATGTCAGCAGTAGACAGACTGGACGACCTAATTGTATGATGTTTTGGGCCACTAAAGTCAATAAAAATTAGGCCATTCAGTCAAGTGGTCAGAGCTACAGCCTCTTCCAAACAAAAACAGAATAGCACACAGCAGGAATACAAGACACAGGAAAATCAGAAAATAAGTAATATTAAAGATCCTGTAGCACCCTTTGAGGAGCAGCGCTAGTGTATGAAAGTAAATGTGCTTTAAAATTATTTAAAATTGTTATTTTTAGATCAAAGGAATCTCAGTGATATGCTTTCTCATGACGCTCTGCTCTGAATTTAAACCCCCTATCCTCTGATCATGTTTATTTCCCTTTAAAAGTATTTAGGTCAGGAATATTTGCATGAGCACAGATATATTAATGGAAACATTTTAGTATCCTGCTGGAAGCTGCATGAATGAAGCTAGGCAAAATAGAACAGCATGGTTCGTACAGTGTGACACAGAAGACATTCCTCCCACTGTTAAAAAATACTGTCACAACAGCCGCCTACATCTTTTATGCAAAAATGGCATTTTGATATGAAAAGGTAATGTACTGGAAACCTATTCATGTCATGAAATATATAGCCCTATCAGTCCAATATTCTGTTCTCTCGAATTCACATAAATCAGTGTTTTAAGAACATATGAATACACCATGTTCATTGGTCTTGTACATGCTAGTGCTAGGACGATAATACTTGGTAGTTCAAAGGCCACATATGGGTATGAAAATTATAGGACAAGTTGTATATACTACAGAAATAAACAAGAAAGGGCTTCAATAAACAAATCACCTCACTTATTAAATACCACACCATCATGAAAATGCATTACAATGTGGTAAAAGAGGTTGTGCACAATTTACTTAACGAGACAAAGCATTGGCCCTTGTTTTAACATTCACTTCTCAAAAGAGGATTCTTATTTTCACCCATAAAATACACCCTTACTGAAAAGTTTGCAAAATAAGCAGTTCTCCAACAGTAAAGGAAAAACGTCAAATATGAAACCAAATGAATTAGGAAGTTCTATTCCTATAATCTGGAGTAGGAACTGGCAAACCACACCAGTATTCCTGCCAAGAAAACTCCATGAACATGGAGTCACAAAGAGTCGGTCACGACTGTAATGACACAACACACACACACACACACACACACACACACACACACACATTCCCGCAATCCATTTCCACACTATTTGATTACGAAGCACTTGAAGCAACTTAATGCTGGTCAACCTATAGAGTTCCTTCTAGTCCAGTCATAATAGGGCTCCTTGCCCCAGAACATTGCAGGGGAGAAGAGAGAAAATTTACAGCTCCTCCAGGTTTATCAAGAATATTTTTTATAAGAGGAGGGGAAGATAAGTTGCTTTCTTTTTAGCCTCCCATCCCATTAACAAAGTATGCGCATAAGCCAGCATGAAGGCACATTTAGCAATGTCATCTTGTAAGATATACATATCCTGTTATGAGACCACCAGTACTTCTAATGCCACGACACAAACTAGCCAAAGACTTGCAGGTGCCGTGGCACTGATGTCAGCTGTAGGACCTTGCCAGCTTGACTGCTTTTTCTTGAAAAGCACAAGGAATGAGTGTAGTACTCACAACTACATCAAGCTAAGCCAGGCTGATGAAAAGCACCAGTTCCCTACCCGGGTTGGTTGTATCTTTCAGTTGGCCAATCTCTTCTCAAGAGTCTGTATAAATACACAGAGATTTTATACAAAAAAAAAAAAACATAAAGCACAAATGCTACACAATTGTTCAAAGGGAAATAATGAAAGATGGCACAAAGGAAAAGGCAAAAATAAATTATCTGTTTCGCACTCCTTAAATACGGTGGACCCTCATATAATCAACAGTTTGTTTAATAGAAAATCCGCCTAAAGAAAAAAGATTTCTGGAGATAGGGGGAAATCACTTAACAGAATATGGGGTACAACAGAAAGCCTACGGGGTACAACAGAAAGACGGTCATGATTAGGGATTAATCCGTTTTCAATGCATTCCTATGGGAAATTTGTCCAAAGAAAAATTTGCTTAACAGAATTTCATTTGGAATGAATTAATTTCTTTATACAAGGTACCACTTGTATAACATTACATTTCCAGGGCACACCTTGGCCTGGAATGTATCGGTTGAACCAGTGGTGTCTGTCAAATGAATCTGTCTCTTGACAGAGAAGCAAACTGTGGAAATAAACACTAGCCTAGACATGGTGGACCTCTGGTCCATCTCCTGTTTATGACCCATAGGGTTTATCCAGGGAGAGCTAGTAAACCAACCTCTTTGTTGTGCCTTGGTGTTTTTCCTCCTGGCAGCAAAAAGTTATCATGTGCAGCCAGCATCTTTTATACATTTTTTTCTGAGCAAGAAAATAATTCAAAGAGCAATGGAGCTCTTAACACATCTGCCACATGATTTCCCCACTGACTGCACTTGGATAAGTCATCACAAAATATGGGTTGGTTGCCTTAGTAGATTTCATAATAGTTACCTCCCAACTCCAGTTAATACATATTCCTGGCAAAACAATGGAAAGACAATAATTTCAGAACCACAAGAGTACAAGAATCTGCCAGAACATGGAACTCCTCTCACTGTGTTGCTCTACTAACAACTATTTTAACTGGGCATAAAGGATGAAACTACAGCAATGTCTGTCAGTCTTACTTCCATCAGCCACATGCAATACTGACAATCCTATGTGTGTTGGAAGATATGATGGGTTTTTAGTCAAGCATGTTGGAGGAAATTGGAGAAGCCAACGCTATGCCCCATGAAAAAGCTGCACTGAAAGGTGTGCCCCCATGCTCATCCAGACTGGCTAATTATGGTTAATTTCTAGCCTCGAAGAGTAATTTATGGAACTGCTTGCAAAAACTGACTGGAAGTATTACCGAATACACTTGCATTTTTGAACAACATGGTAGATGTTTAAAGTTTCTGAATTTTCTCTCCTGCTCAAATGGGAGGATTCAAACTGATGGCTTAATATGTCATGTTCCAATGTTCCAGGGAAATAAAGATATCTCAAGTCCATTGTTGGGCTGGACACAAAAGCCCTATAAATCTGACAAGGTGGATGACTCGCTTCAGTGGAACTCTGAGCTTTTGAAATCCAATGCATCAAACAGGCAAGATTTTAGCCTTTGCAGCCAAAAAGATACAGCATCTAGTTCATTATAGAAAGCATCTTGGAATCCAAAGCCTCCTATAAAACAAAAAAATAAAAAACAGAGGCTGTGAATTATGAGCCCTAATTATGGGGGGAGGGGGCTGGGATGGAGTCTATTGCCCATTTCTGCTGAATCTGTTTTGCATCCCCCACAGTGCAGTAAATTGTGCATAGCAGCTGCATCACAGAATCAGGTTATAATTTAAGCATGCACACATTTATTGGATTCCTTTGTCAGCCATAGAAAATGACAGCATTTCAAAAGTCCCAAGAGTATTCAAGCTGCATTAAAACTGACCTTTCCTTCAACTCTATAGATATGCATATGATACATGGAATACATTTTGAGTTTTACCCATTCATCATATTTGGACTTAATCTGTCCTAAAGATTCCCTTGCGTAGATTAGAAAAATGTAGACCTCTAGGGAAATGTATGAATGCTTCAAAAGAAGAAATTAAATTCACCATTGACACCATTTCAAGTTGCATGTAATTCCATTCTTCTAGTTCTATTGCACTCAAGCATTTATACTGGAGCATTTGACAGAGGAAATCCAAACATTGAAGAATTGTATTCTCTCATAATTATAGTGTTTCATCATTTCACAGAGCAGAAAACCATCCTTTATTTTACAATGACTGACCTACTGATTCTGCTCCTTCCTATAAGGAATAAAAGGACTGACCTTCATGAATTGATGGGCCAGTAATTTATCAGATACCATTTACAGGCATCTGATTAGCCCATTCCCTTTCTTCCCACAGGGAGACATGACAGAACTGTGTCTTCAGCAGCCTTTGTCAAAGAGTGGGCAGGGAGGTATACAGGATGTTCCCGTTACGGCCCAGAAACCCATTTGCCTGATAGGTCCTCTGGGACATGCAACGAAATGCAACCATGCCCTTGTAGGACTTTTCAGTGACAAGAGCATCTATCCTACAATTAAATCAACCATCAAAATAAGCCCACATGGTGAGAAGAATTGCAAAGCCAGTCACAACAGAGGATAGAAAAAATGGGGAGTGGGTAAGTAAAATAGATAACTAAAGGAAACAACAATGGCAACAACAACCACCACTTTAGAACTGCCGAGCTGGAAGGAGCTCTATGGATCATTGAGTTCAGCCCCTGTCACGGAGACAGGGTGGAGAATTGAACTTCCAACCTCTGGCTCCACAGTCAGAAACCTAAGCCCTTGAGCTATTGTTGTTGGCGTGTGCTCCAATACATGGTGACCCTACGGATGAACACTTTTGTCTTGTTCTCAGCTAGCTGGCTCAGCTCTTGGAGAATCATGCCTGTGGTCTATCTGAGGTAGCCAGTCCATCTCATAGTTGGTCTTCCTGGCGGAGCTTATCTCTCAAAGGTCAACCGGGTCCAGAACCACGAGACTGGCGCAGGCGTGCTCACTGAGGGTGGCCACACCCAGAGAGGCGCAGAAATCACGTACGTGAGACCGCGCCTTCTCTGTGGTGGGCCCCATGCTTTGGAATCATCTCCCCAGTGAGCTGCGCCTGTAGAGTCCCTGCCCGTCTTCAAGAAGGTCCTGAAGACCCACCTCTTCAGGGAGGCGTTTGGCGACCTTCTCAGTTAGTTTTTTTCTTTTTTCTTTTCCCTTGCTTTATTATGCATGGGCCTTGCCGCCATCTTGCTCCCCCTGCATTAACTATGCCTGGTCTTGTTTTTCTGTCCATGTTTTTATTACCTGGTTTTATCGTTGTGAGCCGCCCAGAGTTCCCAGTGGTAAGATGGGTGGGATACAAGACTAATAAATAAATAACGAATAAATAACTAATTCCTCTTTCCTTGCTGCTTCCCACCTTTCTAAGCATTCTTGTCTTTTACAGGGAATCCTGTAAAGCAGGGCAGCCTAAGTCTTGACATTTCCAGAGCAACATTCCCTCTAATTTCCAACTCCGCTAGGCAGGGCTTTGCTCTTTGCATGCACAACTCCAGCCTCCAGGAGGGGATTCCAGCAGCGACTGGAACCAAAGGGGCTGGAAACACTCAGGGTGGATGCTTGGAGGAGGAGGAGCACTGCACAGAGGGGAACAGAGGAAGTCATGCACCTTAAAGTGAACCTTGCTCCAGAGACAGTTCAGGCTTAATTTGATCTAGGCCCTCTTTGTTTGTCTTTCTGGCAGTCCAGGGTATCCACAAAGCTCTCCTGCAGCACCACATTTCATATGAACCATTCCCCCCCCACCCCAACCCCTCAGTTTTCTTAACAGTCCAGCTTTCACACCCATACATGGTGGCTGTAAAAGCAAAAGTGCAGTTATCTTGATCTTCTCCAATTATGCATCCCTAGTCCTTTAGTGACTGCAGCCCTTGGCACCACATTTCTTAGGGATTGCTATATATGTTAACAAAGCGTTCATTCAAAATTCACACACACACACACACACACACACACACACACACACACACACACACACACACACACACACACACACCATTAATGCTGGTGCAATTCCTCCAGTACAGAACAGTCATAGTCATGCCTGGTTTTTACATGTGTAAGAGCACAGTAAACCTCTTTGCCTGTGGCTGTTCTTTAAAAATAGATATTCCTTGGCTGCCAATGGCAAACACCACACAGTATTCTTCTGTTTTAATTGTACCTCCAACTGACCCCTTGAAGTGCCTCAAGTCAGCCTAACACAGGACTTGTTTTCCCCAAGGGGAAGCTATCTTTTAGGCCAGCCTTTTGAGTTAAAAATGTTTGTTGTAGCCTAGACATCCCAAGCAAAAAACACTGCAGGTGAGGAACAAGGCAAAGGAAGTAGTCCTGAGAGCGAAAAGGTTTAATTACATCACTACAACAAAGTGGGACCTGGATGACCCATTCTCTGATGGAATGCATTCCTGCTGCAGCTTTCTATCACAGCTAGGCTGCCTGTCCTGGTTTTAGCTCGCATTCTTACCAATTTAATTGCCAATAAGTGGCTGTGGTTGATTTTATCAGGGAACAGTTTCATTATACAGTAGTTTAATCTGGTCAGTGGATTCTTCTCCACCTAATGAGCACATCACTCCTAATTTAATAGCTCCCTATAGAAATTGTCAGTTTTTATTCTTCTCAGAATTCTTCAGTGTAATCTGAGCTAAAACCAACTACATCCTGTAAGTGTCTCACTTCCAAGAATAGCCGCATTCGTGTGTTTTTTAAAGGACATAAGATAAGTAACTCCCAAAAGTACAATAAATTCTCCCAGCGTATTTATCCTTCATTCTAATGGATTTTACAATACAGTTCTCTAAACCGTACTTTCTGAAATATGGGATTTCTCAAGATGAAGCTAAACAATTCAAGGTCTCTGTTCTGGTCCCCCCCCCATATGTCCATCTTTCCGTTCTTTCTGTACTGCAATCAAAATAGCGAACAAGGGTGTATCAGCTGCAGGATTACATGAATGGGGCCTCCACAAGTGCAACGTTGATTCCAAATGCTACTGGCATTTTCAATTTCCATTATGCCATTCATTTCTGAAATGTGCATCCTGATGTGTCCCTGGATCCTTTCGCAGCCTCTGACACCACAAGGATGGCTAGCACTGAAGCTTCCTAGCTCCTCCTATTCCCATCTGCTTAGTTCTCTGGTGCTACATGTCCCTACATCCGATGTTTTCTACTTTCTTGCTGGTTCTTGATACCTCTCACTCACCCACTGCCTTTGACACTTTCTACACTACCTTTTTTAAAAATGATACAGGAAGTGCCATATCAGAAAACCGCCTGCCCTGCATTAGAGCATACAGCCACCAGATCATTTCTAAACAGAGAAATTAAAAAGGGCAGATTTTGGACTGGAAAGGCAAGCACAACAGAGA
Source organism: Phrynocephalus versicolor (assembly GCA_023846285.1). NCBI lineage: Eukaryota > Metazoa > Chordata > Lepidosauria > Squamata > Agamidae > Phrynocephalus > Phrynocephalus versicolor. The sequence continues at coordinate 1,469,205 of JAHTLZ010000379.1, forward strand.
AATGTACACACAACATGGCAGGGAGAGAGACAAAGAGAGAAAGCTTGAGGAGGGACAATGACGTCCAGAAAATGATCCCCAAACCACACTAGGTACCTGTTCATACCAGTATAAGAGTTGATATCACCTAGATAGGAGGAAAAGAGAACTAAGAATTTGAAGGTAACTTTTTAAAAGAACAAACACCCATCTGGATTAGCCCATGTGATCTAATGTGTGACCACATACTCAGCGTTCTATATGTCAAATATCCGGAAATGTCACTCCTGTTTTTGAAATTAAAAATGTACTGAATTAGATGGAACTCCTATTCCACTTTTCTCACACAGTAGCCAATCAATTGCCTGTAGGCAGCCACCAACCAAATGGTCTTGAGTAGAACTGTCCAAAGTTCCACACTAGTACCTTGCCTTAATACAGGAGGCAATCATTATTTATAGGTAGCCACTGAGTCAACTGCTCTGTAAATTCTAGAACAGCATATTAACTAAGCAACAGGATTTCCAATATTTATATTCACAGGAACATAGATTAGAATCCATAATACACCTATGACAGTTTAATGAAAGGAAATCTGCTCCTCGAATGCACCCATTGTGGGTGGTTAAAGGGTGATAGACCCCCAATACCCCCCTCTCTCTCTGGGACAGAATCATATTACAATTATCAACCAATATTAAGTGCATTTTAAATGTGGAACAACCCGTTCCTTGATGACAAGGAATCTGAATCTGTCAAAGCTTGTCCAAATCTAGTTTTCACAGCCTCTCTCACCAAATCCCATATATGGCGGCAATATCTGTATTTGCAGGCAAGCATGCTAGTTTATCTATAACCACATGTGTACAGATTCAAGGCATACTACATTAAATGAATAGTGACATTGTGGCAAGGTAAGCAATTTGGATAAACACTATGGTGGCCAGGGCCCCTTTCCCCTCCTGTGCTGATGAACCCAGGATCTCCCCCATTCAACTCTTATTTCGCCATGTCTGTTCTTTTCTTCCATCTCACCACATCACTTCTCTTTAGTTTTGTACATCTGGCTTGTGTACTACAGGTATATAGCCTGCCCATTTTTACCATTTGTATTTTTCAGTTTACTTTTTGGGCTCTGCTTAAGACCTAGCTCCAAGTCCTGAAGATGTTATTCTAAATAAAGAAAGCATGGAAGAAACGCAAGTGCTGAATGAAGACTATGGAACCAGATTCAGGAAATATCACCCTTCTGCATTTGCTTAATAACCTTATGCCCCTGTCTCTACATGCTCCTAATGGTATAATCTCAGATAATTCTCCTATTAACTGTACTAAAGCAAGTCCCAGACCCAAACTCTCTTACCATCCTGACGATATTTTATGCATATCTTCCATTTCTGTTTTTAAAATCCAGTCCTGGCGTATATGTCTTGATCTTGCAATGGTTATAATAAATTACACTCATGGGAGCTTGCAAGTTGAGAAACTCATTGATGAGTTTTTCCTTGAGCCTCACTGGATAATGACCGTCTGTTCTCTACCAAAGCCAAAAGGATATCCTCTTTAAAAACCATTTCAGAATATTTTCAGTTTAGGAAGCAGCCACAGAAGGGTGTAGCTTTTATCAGTCCATATACAACAGGCTGCAACACTGAATTATCTTTGCCATAGAAGTAGCCAAGCCATTTGTTTATTTGAGATAAGGAGAGGCAAAGGATCTTTAAGAGTCCTTGTCAATGTGTTGGTTAATCCCCTGTGCCTGGAATGCACCTGCCCTAGAAGAAGCAAGTGTCAATTTATTTTACAGCTTATCCTAAAAAGAAAGAAAGAAAGAAAGAAAGAAAACATACACACAGAATATGCATTGCTTGCAGTTTTTCTCCATCTGCTATTAGACAGACATTCCCCTGCAATAAACCACATTTAATGGAGACAGGAAGAAGGGACCTATTTTACTCCAGTGCAATAAAGCAATCATTGGCAGCCTAGGCACTGGCCTCAGCACAAGAAAGCTCAGGAGTATTTCAACATAAATGCACCTGTAAGACTTAGAACATCACAAGGACAAAAGCAATTATATATTAAACAGTGTGTTTTTCTCCCCATCTTCAAGAGCTACAATGCAAGGTTACATTTCTTTTCCAAAGTCGACATATGATGGCTCTTAAAGGAATAGGATTTGGGCTGTCAGGTCTAGATCGTCAAAGGGCTCCTATGTCTTTATGACATTACATTTAAAACAAGACACTTATTTGAGGCCTAGTCATCTGAATACATTTAGGTTTGAAAGGATGGTAGGGCATGCAGGTAAGGTCTGTGCCTCCATCTCCAATTCACCCTGGTACTTCTTAAAGGTTTGCACCAGCTGAAGCAAGTTCTGTGTTGCCTTTGGTTGAAGGTGTTTACGGAAGTTCCATGATGGGAACCAGGCTGGATTCAATCATTCTGCTTTATGCCTGAATCCAACTGGGCTCCCACTGCCTTGCAGGAATGGGAGATGACGTGTTTAATGGAATTTCCCTATTTATGGAATTTGTAAGACAAAAAACTACATCTGGCAATACTAATATCTCCTTTTTTGATGGTGAAAATATTCTGGAGAGTAGAGCAGATGGAGCTGGCTATTATCTGCACAATGTCCCAATACCAAACCACATCAGAAAAGGAATGCGAACAATGGACAGAGAGCCTATGGATTTTCTCCTGCAAATGTCTCAGGCTGTTGTGATCCTTGTTAGGTCTGCCTTGAGTTGGGGGAGATTTAAACACGCCACTGCAGGTAAGTAGACAGAAAACACTTCTAGCATTGCCTTTCACCCATCAATGCTCCAAAACTCCTATGAAAGCTACATGTTTTTAACAAGTTCTATCCTGGCAACACATTCCTATACATGCCTAGTAATAAGTAAGCACATTCTGTTTGGTCGTTCTACACCTCTCGAGAACTTTCAGTACCACTGACCATGATGTAATTCTGAGATACCTGTCTGATATGGGACTGTTTTGAGGATGGTTCTAGATCTAGAGCAGCAATTCTTGGTAGTAGTCTCTGACCACTCCTGTTTGAGATATGGACCAATGGTCTCGGGCGCCGTGTAAAATGATGTGCTGTTTAAAATTAATTGTACTGTATAATATCTATATCAAATTACTACTGTTCAGGAGTCTGGAGTTGGAAACAGTAATATAAATATGATAGTCTCTCTTCCTTCCATTTTAAGAAAGCTATTTTGAATCAATGGCAGGCATAAAAAATGGAGATGGAGAAAAATACTTAATCCAGAAAAAGCAGAGACACTTTTAGTCAACAGTAACACAGTTGAATAAATTGGCATCTGCCCTATTTCAAACAGGGTTTCATTAAATTTTAAAACCCTGGTAGCTACTTTGGATTTACTGCTTTATATGTTAGAAGCAGAATTGCCTTAACTATGTTTTCTTCAGTGAGGATGTCATGCTTAACCATAGTTAATGCAAACCAAGTTTGACAAAACCCACCCTAAATATCTTCAAATTTCATTCAGTATTCAATAAAAAGCTACAGCTAGAATAACTGATTAGTGTGCAATACAAAACAGCCAATTCTCTCCATTGCCTAGATATGTTGAGAGAGAGAGAGAGTTTAATCAGAAGACATTAATCTTGATGGCAGAATGACAAGAACTGCAACAATAGACCAATGAATAATAATCTCTCTCTAAAATATGCTGCACATCTGCTGAAGTCTCTAAAGAGATGAGAGGAAATAACCAAGCTATATTTAGAATAAGTATCAGTGTCTAAAGCACAAAAAATCATCAGGGGTATACTGATTATACTTATACTTAAAACTGTTTAACTACTTAGTTTCCATTTCTTTGAAAAGTCTGGATTTGTTCACAGCGAATATTCTGCTAAAAGTAGTGCAACAATGAAGCCCACAGTTCTTCAGTATTTGTTTATTACTTTGTGTTCTAAGTTGATTTCCCACTTGGGCTTTCTACTTCCTGGACTGCTCTCCAAAGACTAGAATTTTTAAATTGAGAAGGCTCAAAACTTTAACAACAAAATGTTCATAGAACCACAGAATAATGGAGTTGGAATGGGCCTATGGAGCCATCAAGGCCAAACCTCTGTTCAGTACAGGAATCCAAACCAAAGTCCAACTTTCTCTTGATTGCCTTCAGTTTTGGAACACCCACCACCTCCTGAAGTAATTGGTTCCATCATCCTACTGCTTTAACTGTCAGGATTTCCCCCCATGACATTCAGCCCAAATCTGGCTTGCTGCAACTTGAGCCAATTAGCTAACACTCTGAATGATTAAGAACAAACCCTGTCTGTCCTCTATGACAACCTTTCAAATGCACAGTACTTGAAGAACACTTTCAGGCATTTGTAAGAGCGTCCCTTAATTTACACTCCTTCAGAAGTGTTACATCCTCCACTCTGGTTTGACCTTACCATAGTAACTGCCACAAGTACCAAAAACACTTGCACCTTGGGGAAGGCAGGGAAACAAGTGCAACTATATTGCATTCTTCTCCACTTGTTCTACTGGCCAAGGTTAATGGCAACTGCAGTCCAACAACACCTGGAGGCTACCACGCTGAAGCAAGAGGGCAAATGTTCACCACCTAATCAAAAGAACACCCTGTTTCACCTATTTCTCCCCTTCACATTTCTCAGACTTCTTCGCCATAGCCATTTCAATCTGGACATATGCCCAGAAAGGTAAAAACACAAACTATGAAGAAAGAAAATGAATTTGTCTCTACACAACCTCACTAATGACAGAAAAATGATCTGAGTCAGCCACAAGGCACTAGTCTGATGAGAGGATGTTCTGTACTAGCCAAGAACATTGCAGCAACCAAGAAGGTACAATCAGTTGCTGCTAGATGGTGAAGGTCAATTTCATCATCTAGGTGAAATTGGCTCCTTAAGGGTAGGGCCTTTTCACTTATATCCCACCTTTCCTAAAATGAGCTCAAGGAAAAATGTGCAACTCTCCTCTTAAAATCATCCTCATAGCAATGGCCATGTGAGAATCTAAATCCAGATTTCTCATGTCCTCTTCTACCTCTCTAAATGAAGGATGTAGTAACACAAGGTTGACCTCTCTTTAAATGAAGGATGGATAGTACACAACCTGTGGGCAACTTCTGACTCTCAGCATGGACGCCCCCTCAAACAAAGAATTTGTCTCAAGAAGTCCCCCTTTGCCTGCCAGGAGAGAGTGTGGGGGCTTATACCATGTTTTGAGGGCTCCCTAGCATGCCACCTGTCCCTTGTTTTTTGAAAATTTTGGCCACTGAAAGGCACAGGAAGGCCCTTTCAGGTAATATGTTCCACACATTTGTACAGACATTTCATTTTGAGGGGCAGGGCTCATACGAGTGAGTATGGCCCTTAAAAGTCCAAGGAGGCAAGGAGGGAATCACCCACCTTCTAGACACCACTCACCTCTGCTTTAGACTAATTTGAGAGGAAATAGTCTGGGCCTCAATGGAAAAGTTTTACCTTAAAAAAATCACCAGATGTCCAGGTTACTATGACCTTTTCATAAGAAGAAAGCTTTGAAAACACCAAGGCATACTGTATGCTGGTGACCAGATGATCACCAGATGATCACCAGATGTTCAGGTTAAACAGAAAGTTAAGTTCAACAGTCCTGCATTTCTTGTGAATCACTCCGAACATATGGTTAGCCATGGTTAGAAAAATAAAGATGACCGTTTCTCTGACTCAGCACATTTTGAGTGTTATTTGTACACAGTGGTACTCCGACTTAAGAGCAGCTCGACTTAAGAGCAATTCGACTTAAGAGCGGAAAACTGTTGGCGTTTTAACTTCCGCCTTACAAATTTTATATATGGTCTGCTTGACAATTTTTTTTCATTTTTGGGGTTTTAACTTTTTTTTCAATTTTTTTAGATAGGTACTCTGACTTAAGAGTAGTTCAACTTAAGAGCATGTATTCAGAACGGATTAAATTCGTAACTTGAGGTAGCACTGTATTTGTATTTGTATATTTTGCACAGACCATGGAATTCCGGTTACCATTGCAGAAAGTATGTCCTTCCTGGCTCCTTAAGGGTAGGGCCCTTTCACTTATTTCCCACATTTCTTAAAATGAGGTCCAGGAAAACTCCATCTGTGTAACTCTCCTCTGCAGTTCATCCTCACAGCAATGGCCATGTGAGACTCTAAATCCAGATTTTCCATGTCTTCTTCTACCTCTCTAGCTGAGGAGTAGGCAAAGTGAGGCCTTTGGACCACCTGGGACTTTCAAGGACATTTTGCACCCTTCCCTCCACATAATCCCACATCCCCATGCAGAAAAATTATGGAGCCTCCGCAAGCTGTGCTTCTCCAGTTCAGTGAATTGTAGGATTCCTGCCTACAAAGTCACAGCTTTTTTTAAAAAATAAATATATTTTTTCCGAAATCAGAAGTAGATATTGGGTTACCTTACATTTTTGAACACCTGCATGGCCTCTGGAGGTCACTGCAAGCACAGGATTGGTCCCTGGAGCTGCTGCCACTGCCCATCCCTGCTCTGCCCATCATTGCCCAATCGTGCAGATGACTTTCCCCATGCAATCTAGATTCATGATTGGCAGGGGTGTCTTCTGATTGTGGCTAAAGCACCAAATCAGCAGTAGAAGGTGAGTCTAGACCACATGGCTCCATGACCCTATCAGACCAGAGTGGAGAATGTAAAGAGTCCCCCCATGTATTATTTTAACATGGGAGTGCAGCAAGATCTGCCATATGCACCTCCCCCTTGCTACACATTAAAAGGCTGAGAGTGGGTTGAATTATTTTGGAAGAAGAGATATAGGCACATCCCATCCTATATTTATAAGATATCGACTATGAGCACACTATAACTTGGAAAAGTTACATTTTTGGACTAGGGAGGGTGGAAGCTATAATACAGAAGATGAATCTTTGTATTACTGTAAGTGTAGGGAAAGACAAGACAAGAAACACTATTTTGCTATAGGAAGTCAACAATTACACTACAGTATGGAGCATGGATAATCTCACCCACTGAAGAGACTGCTTTGCACACACAGCTCCAACTTTCTCAGCAGGACCCTGACATTCCTGCTAGCAGGTATAATGCCAGGCTACACCTGTTGACTGTGGAAAATATTGCTCTTTGTTTATGAAAAATCATACCAGCTCAATCTCTTGTGCTTCCTGTGAATGTGGAAAATGTCATCCTAACCCACAAGCGATGTCTTTAGTATGCCTTAGCATGTAGGAGGCGAGGATTGTGAGTTGTCCCCACACACACACACACACAAACACTTTCCAATCCATTTCCTGATGACTCTCTACTGTCTGGTGCTACAAAATAATTAGCAAACTCGATAATGGCTGCTGTTTTTACTGGAGCAGATGAAAGCCCACAAGCAAGGGTTGTCTTTGATCCTAAATAATTCTGAATTTCAAAGTAAACCTCATTCTGTTTACAACCAGGAGTCTTATCATGCTGTTATATAAGAAGCTTATAACCTCCTAGAGTAGGGAACAGCTACAATTTTGGCATTCTTTATAGATTTTAAAAAATCATAGAAAAGAAGTTCAGTCTAATAATTACAACTACCCTTTTGCGACATGGTTAGAAGATACCATGCATATGCTATAGATCAGCATCAAGCATTTTGTTCTTCAGGTGGTTTTGTCTCCCAAAAGCCCTAATTAGCATGACCACGTATGAGGAATCATAGGAATGACAGAAAAAAAAAACCATATAGAGAGCTAACATTTCCCCACCACTGTTTAGAATATATTACAGTGGACCCTTGTATAACAAACAGCTTGTATAACATAAAATTTGTACAACATAAAAATTCCAGAGATAGGGGAAATTTGCTTAACATAATCGCCTATGGGGAAAATCCATACAACATAAAATGGGATTACTGCATTTTCAATGCATTCCTATGGGAATTTGTATAAAGGAAAATTTGCTTAACATAATTTCATTTGGAACGAATTAATTCCTTTATACAAGGTACCACTGTATATGCTTTCTAGTATCAGAACAAACTGCACAGCTACAAATCTCATGGCCCTATCTGGATTCTGACTGTCATAACTGAAGCCTGGCCAAAATGCACTTTGGTTTCATGGTTCACACTAGCTTTTCTTCAATGGCACACAGCAACCCTAGAAGATATATCCTCTTCTTAGAACTGCATAGCTGGAGTGACCGTATATGGATCATTGAACGCAGTCCCCATCATGAAGGCACGTTAGGAATCAACCTCCCAACCTCTTGTTCCACAGCCAGACATCTAAGCCACTGAACTATCCATATTGCAACGCCCAAAATGGATCTCCCTGAAACAATAAATTGCTTCATTATACTGTACTGGCTGTTTTTAAAAAACAACTGGAGCTTAATCAATACCCTGTGAAGGAAACCCATTGAGCAACTGAATCTGGTTCATTACTATGTTGACTCTGCTTTTTTTTTTTTTTGAAGCACCAAAAAGTAAGCTGTCTGCGACTATTCAACAAATTCACTGTTACCTCAGCCTTCTCCAGCCATGCACCTCCCCAATGTTTTGCACTTCAGTCTCCATGATCCTCTCACCACTGGCCATGTTCAATGACATTGGCTGGAGATGCATCAGGTTGTGGAAAGATGGCTGAACAACCCTGCCAACCACCTTCACCTAGCCGGCTATCTGTAATATGGAAGCCGTGTGGTACTATCTTACTTTACAGACATATTATTAAACCTATTGAGAATACATGGAAATCATATATATTATACTTAGGGAAGACACTGCAGATTTGTAAAGCAGTACAACTGGCACATTCTGGAAGGCTTAAATGGGACAGGGGCAGATTATCAGAGAGTTTATCTGGTAGTCAAGGTTCCCTACCCAAATCAAGGTTAGGATTCAAGTGAAACAAGTTACTGACAAAAGGAATTTATGCTTTTTCTGGCATGAAAAAAGAATAAATTTCCACAGCTGGAAATCAGGGGTGATGAAAGATTAGCAAGAAAGGGGGTAATTAGAGTAAGAAAATGTGTACCTTTTGGCACATATTCCAAACCACTTCTCTTCCACTGGAAATGGAATGTGTATGCCTGCATACACCACAAAGATTACAAGAAAAGAAGGAACTGAATGTTGAGGCCACTTTGCCAAGCCTACTCCATTATTTCCATCATAAATAGAATGTTCCAACACATATTACACATTTTACATGCAGTTACCACCATTTCTTTGCTGTCATCCTTTTTACTTCCTTTTGGCTTCCAGCTGCCAAGCTTTCTGCATTTTCATGTCTTGCCTCCTGATTGCTTCAGTGAGAGAAAATAGTTCACCTCAAAGTAGTGGCAACTCCAGTTTACAGATCCAGTCATTCACTAATATGTAAACCTATACAAAATTAAAAGGGGCACTCCTCTGAGTTAACACTGGGCAAGGGGCTACAATCCTATGCTGATGTTTATTTTGCTTAGACTCAAGGCCACATTAACAATGACCATTATATACTGTAACATTCAAAAATCTGCCATCTGCTTTGAGAGGAAAACTTGATGTGTGTGAATGGGACAAGCCCATTTAGGTATAAAGATTCAAATCACAACCCACTTCTACACAAGCTCCCCCACCCCAACATATCAAACATAAGTAAAATTGCTACATAATTTTTACAGTCTATTAGTATCCATTATAATTTTCCTTCTTCCAACTATGAAGCTGGTGTTCCAATCAAGCTGGAGACATATATGGATACATGTATAGTACGCAGCTCCGAGTATGTGAAACATAATCTTCTGGGAGCCTTTCCTATCCAGTTCAAGTTCACTTTACTGAAGCTTGTACAACAGCGTATTTGAGAAAACTGTGTTCCCCCTCTCCCTTTCAGTTTGCTGTTTATCTTTATATGCTCTTGAGTTAAGTGACCAAATGACAGACCACAACCTATGAATGACAAGAGAAGCTCTCCTGTAGCTGCCTGCTAAAGATCCTGAAAAGAAAAATGGACCGCCCATACAGATAATCAAAGAGTGTCATATTAACATTAAGAAGAAAATGTTGGAGGTTGGACTGGCATTTAACCTAGACCATTTAAAAAACCAAGTTTGTGTTTTACCTTCAGCTAGCAATCTCAACCCCATGTGTGACTAAACTGCCTCTAGAAGAGATACTGGAGAATAGTGATGGGTGGACAAGTAGTTGCATTTGATTTATAAGAGTAACCATTAATGTAAGGAAAGGGGATAATTATGTATGACATATAGTTTGGACAGGGGACATATTCACATCATGCCTCAGTATCCTCAGTAGAATTTTATTGCGAATATTCGGAGGTGCAAAGGTTTGTATTTTTGGTCTACAATGCCAAATTCTCCATGAATCATGGTTCCCAGGGAGTTTGTGAAGTTGCAGGTCCAAAATTTGAATCTGCACACTGCTTACAAACAATATCCGTAATCATCATCCATCTACCCTCTTCCTCCACGCATCTCATGACAACAGTTAATTCCTTCCTTCCTACTTGTCTTACTGGAAAAAGAAACAACGAAATGCAGCAGTTTTGTTTTGTTCACAATCTCTCCAGGGGTAGACAAATAAAATCAAGTCTTACATTGTGAATAAAGTACTTACACTGTTCCTTAAGTAAAAAATGGGTCCATAAAGAGAAAACACTTGGAAAAATATTTTGTTCTTTTAGAATCATGAGTGACATATTGCTATACTACAGAAAGGTACAGTATCTTTAGGCATATGGATATATTTTGAAAGAGGGGATGAATGCATTCAGAAAAGAAAACAATCTCTAACTCCCCACATATACACCTTGCTGTAGCATCACTCAGCAGAATGAGGAGTCGTGATAATAAATATCCTCTTGTCAGAAGCTGTATCAAAAGTACCTGCCATTGTTCTCAAATACTCATCAATCCAAGTGATTGCTCACTGTAATAGGGACAAACTATTTCACTTTGAAATCTCTATACAAACATGAAGGAAATAAACAGTGATATTTTAATTTCTGTCTTCATGCTGTTCCGGCATTAAAGGCCTTATTCAGGATGATTAACAAGCAAAGAAGGAGTTAAATATTACCATTGCTCTGTAGGTCTTTAATTACAATGGAACTAAACCATCTTTTATCAATACTTCCAAACAGGTTTTCCCCCAAATGGCCAAACATTATTGATAAAGACCTAAATAAATGAATTAATAAATTAATAAATATTTGATCCTCATTCAAATTTCTTACATTGTTCAATAATGGGTTGGCAACAGAGTAAAGGATGAAAAAGTAATCCAACATGCATTTAAAATGATGAATTATCATTTTTCATTGTGTAAAAAAAAGCTTTGCATGGATCTTCAAAATAAATAAATAAATAAAAATCCATAGATAGTGTTAACAACAAAGCCAACAAATACTGGAAAAGTAGAATCTGTCCATTCATTTCTAACTTGGGAGATGGATCTCTGGGAATAAACAGAGAAAAGAAAGAAGGCTTCACAAATCTTCAGAATGCATGCAATAAAGGATAGTGCATTCAAAATGAAAGTTGATCTGATCGAGCTTGGGTTGTATATTCATTCAAAGTACATTGTTTAAGCCATGCATTTAATCCATGTGTGTGCAGATGGATTAAAGTTACCCCAAACCACATATTCTGAATACCCAGTACTACGTATATTAAATCAGCCAGGCCTGAGACAAGAAGAAAAGGCCTTTCCTGGAATTCCAGTTAAAATATGTTCTTTTACGTCTGATGATACATCTGGTTAGCACTCTGAACATAGGCATAAAAGAACGATTTGACCTATAGAATGAATAACATTCGCCTTCGGCACTCCAATAAAGAGCAATGCATGATTTCAGAAATCTCAGAGGTTACTAAAAAAAGGTATACAGAAGAAACAAAACTGCCCACACTGTCTGTGCATGGCCAGAATAAGATATCATCTCGAAATACAATGCATAAATGGTTACACTTATTTATTTATTTCTCAGGAAAACAAACAATGAGAGAACACTTCATTTAGACAAGTGAGATGAGAAGTAAGAGAAACATCAGTACAGGGAGCTCAGGGGCAGGAAGGAGGAAAGCCCGGGGGGGGGCGGGGGTGGAATCCAGTGAAATCAACCTACAAGCTCTGCATTTTAAACAGAACCAGGGGCATCTTTTTCACGGAAAGCCGAGTGACGGGTTTGATTGATCACATCTATAGAACGCATCCGAAAGAAAGAAATGGAACACGCAGCCACCGCTCTGCCTAATACAAAAGGGAGTGAAGATGCTGGCCGACATTCCTACATGCGATGAATGTTTAAAAGAAAGGGAGGAAAAAGATTAATCCGCATCGAAAACCCGATGAAACCCTGATGCCAAGTCTCTCCCGCTGAAACATAACGAACGCTACACAAAGATGTCACAGATGCCTGTGCCTTTAAATAGACCCCTCTACCTTTCCTCACCACAGTTTCAATCCTCTTTGTACAGTGTGGAGGGTGGTGTGTAGGGGGGGGGAGAGAAGGAGTAAAGCCATCCCATACTTACATTGCCTCGGATGGCTCCTGGATCAGGCTACTTGTCTGTGCCTGCTGCAGGGACTGGGACCCTCCCATCCTCAGTGTACCCGTGTCCTGGAGCTTGAGCAGCAAGCCGGGCCAGCTTCCTTGTTAATTCCACCAGCGAGAAGCCCAGGGAGATGGGATGTTGAAGCTGCAGTGCTGCAGTGCAGATGAAAACAGCTGCTTGCATCAGGGGCAGCAACAGCCGAGATCCACTTTAACAGCAGTGTCTCTCCTCTGAACTGTTTGTTGCCAGGCTCCCTCGTAGACCCTCTCCCCCTCACACGTTTTCGCTTCCCTTTCACTCGAATGAAAATTGATTTAAAACAAATAAAGGTGCCAGCTATTGTGTCAGGCCGGGGAACAGCCGGCAGCATTGAGCCTAGATAGCAGGCAAGTGCCTTTGCAAGATCTATTGGCTGTTCCAAGTGGCTTGCTGGGGGAAGAAGGGGGGGAGGGGGTTGTGGGGGGGGGGAAGAGAGAAAAATTAAGACCCTCCCTTTAAGCACACATTGTCAGCTACCGTGGATCCCTAAGGACCTCCAGGCAGGACCATTATTTTGTGTTGACTCAGCTGATTTGCAATGCAAATAGATTTGCATATGCTGTCCTGTATGGGTGCTTTATTTTGACCGCATGCACAGCACACATTTAAGAGCTGGAAACAGTACAGGAGATTAATATATAGGATTGGTTTTAAAAGCCCTGCTTCCCTCCCCTCCTTTTGAACAAAAGAGTACATCCCTCTTTCAGGAATGGAATCTTCCACCAGGAAAGTAGGCAGAATGTCATGAAAAGCCAAGGTAAACAAGGCAATGTGTGAATATACAGGGGAGCAGTTTGGTGCAGAGATATTATTATACTTAATCTTGCATAAAGGCAAGATGATAGGCTGATGGAGGGAAGAACGGAAGAAAGAGAGAGAGGACTCTTTTCCCCCTGATCTAGTGCACTAACCGATGTAATAGCTAAATAGTCAGAAAGCAATGAGAGTGGAAATTATTAATTTATCTGCTTTTTCAGACTGACAACTTGCGTCTTTGATTAGCACTTCCATGCTTTCACAATATTATCTTGTGAAATTTAGGGTGGCAACTGAGAACCGAGAATGTTAGCATACCTTCTGCTTTTCTATATTTGGTCAATCAGAGAAACTGCACAAAAACTAGACTTCAAGGTATTTCAAAGTAGCAAACTATCAGCACCCACTGCAGTATATTTACAAACAAAACTAATACAAACCACAGAATAGGTGCCACAATGTTGCCAAATAGGAAAGCTAAAGGTTTTGCACCACAGATGACATTTGAAAACTCTCTTATGCTTGCAAGCGCCTCTTTAAAACACAGGTGAACAAAGATCTGTATGGTTTAACAAGGTATCTGTCATGTCAAATCATTGCCAGTAAAAAAAAGTTTGGTGTGGTTTTATAAACCATTGTTAAGTATTATCTTTTGTTAACTATGGTTTTCTGTAACGTGTTATTTGGTATGACATCTTATCTACCAATCGCTGGTGGTTTCTCTGCCCTTGCAGGGCACTGCACATTAATACAGTACTGAGCACCAGAAGCTCAATCCTGAAAAAAATGAGAAAGAAACCAGGAGTTCTAAACCATTGTTTGCTTGTTGCCTGGAAGAACATTTCATGATTTGATACACAATGACCAACAGAGCAGAGGACCACAGATCTGAGGCAAAGGATGCACAAGAGAAGACCGTTGTGAAGAGCTGAGGAATTGCTTAATTTCTGTTGCCCCTTAGTGCTTTAATGTGCAAGAAGGATTAATAACAGCAGACAAACATCATGAAGGTTTTTTTCAACATGTATCAAGTTAGGATACCAATCGAGCTGTCATGCTGAGACCGATTCCTAACCATTTTTTTGTAGAGAGATTTTAAAATCACAAAGCCCCTCTGAATGGTTTTCTTATCCTCACAATGGTATTTAGCAGATATACATCACTGTTCTTGCACAAAAAAGAATCACATTATGTGCATGCTACCCCATATGTTGCATGAGAGATGAGCCAAATATGCACAACTTCCTGCAAGAAATATGTGGTGTTTTTTAAAACATGTCCTCTCAAGAGATGTTAAGAAGAGAATAGATTTTCATTTGTTTGCTGCATACAGCAACATGCAAATAGGTTCATATCCTAATTCAGGACGCGTGCACTAAGCATACAACCCACCTAGCTACAAACTCTCTGATGCAATATACCTCACTGTATTTAAACAATGCCTTTCTCCCAAGACTGAGTCTCACATCAACTTGCAATTAAATTAAAAGACTAGTGTAAAAGATGTAAAGCCACCATCTAAAAATGCACTGGAAAAAGACCAGACAACACAAGTTGTACGCATGAACTAAAAGCCCCCCCCCCCACAGCAAGAAAGTTGCCAAAGGCCAGCCATATTAGGACAACACCCCAACCTTGCCAAAGCAACAAGTTTTGGCACTCCACAAAATGATGTCATAGCCTGTTTTCTTTTGGGGGTGGGGGTGGTGACAAAGATAGGTTTATGTGCATTCATCCTCCACAGTGCCATACACCTGATTCTGGGACCTGTCCAAACTGCTAATTTTTTTTTTTGGGGGGGGGGCTTTTTTCTTGGGAGCTAAAGAAAACAAATATCTACAAGGTCTGTTTATAGCATTTTAAAAACAAGTCACATAAATTACAGAAGACACAAACCCTAAAATTGTGAAAACATGTATGAGTACAGTTGTAAATAATCCTAAACACTCTTAAATTCAGCCACATGCCACACTGAACACAGTGAGATATATTTCCAAAAACTCCCAAGGGAGTTTAACAAATAATTTACCACAGTAAAATCGCTACTGTCCATTGTTTCTGTCTCCAAGGGTTATGTGAAAGTTGTCACAAGGAGCACCTTTGACAATCCTCCATTGTCAAAACAGCTTGGCAGGTGAAGTCATTGCCTTAACTTTCTATTCCTATTCACCGGGATAAAGATTTAGTTCCTATCTTTTTGTTTTATGCTTCTTGATCAGCAGCACTCATTCTCACAATGCAGACATGATGACTGTAGTAAATGGTCTGCCAGAAGGTTTCTTATCACCTGTGTCTTATCAGTAGTGGTGAAGAGAAAGAGATAATTTAAACCTGAGAAAGTCTGGTTATCCAGCAACACAAAGGTTATTTGTTCATGTCTACCTCAACATATTCAAGTTACTGACTGTTAATGGATTGTTGGGTCAAAACCCACTGCCACCAAAAAGCCTAAAAAGTATAAACCACAAAGGTCTATCTAGATTGAATCAAATATGATAGTGTACTTTTGTAAAAACCCACTGCCACCAAAAAGCCTAAAAATATAAACCACAAAGGTCTATCTAGTTTGGATCAAATATGATAGTGTACTTTTAAAGTAAAACAAATGGAACTTGTGAAAAACTGACAAGATATAGAAATGTAACACACAGCAAAATGTGCCCCTAGTATCAGTTTGTTCAAACAGCTCTCATTACCAGATGAATCCTTAAATGAAGAATACATTACTTCAGGAAAGCCTTCATTTAATTATATTCCCCACCCCACCCCTTCATGGAAGACAATTCATTATTTTACAAGCACTCTCTAGTCAGCTTAAGGCTGGGATTTTGGCTCCCTGCTGTGCCTCCTTGACAGGGGCTGGACCTCATAGGGTCTATGCCAGATCTGCAGTTCTAAGATTATTATAATGTATAATTCTGACCAGGTTTTAAGCATGGCCATGGAAATTGCCATGGATAAAGTAAGGCCACGTGCCATGCTATTTCCTGGAAAGGTCCTCTAAAATGGGGCAGCCTCCATTCATGTGTCTTTCTTCAAGGTATCTCTTCCACCTGTGGGCTATGAACGAACAAACTACTGTACTAAGCTCAACCCCAAGTTGCCAAAATTGATGCCTTCTATTTTAAACAAGGTCTGCCATGCCATGACCAGTCATTAAGGAATATGAACACATTTCAGTCAGGAGAAACTCTCCATACCTTACATTCTATATGTCACCAACCTAATACTGCCAAAATTAAGATTGTTGTACTTCACTTTAGCCTATGAGTCCCATTCACATTTTTCTCAAAGCAGTTTTCATACTGTTTTAAATATACAATTTCCCATGATCTCTCACTAGTGACTGTGTTAGCTTAGCCTGATGGGAAGCTGCAGATCAAGCCACACTGGTTGAGTCTTTGCCAACAGATAATGTATGCCAGCAGAACATGTTCAGTACAAAACCACTGCCTTTCTGGAACACCACTAGAACACAGGCAGCTCTGTTTTGAACTCCACAATCTGCTTAATTTTGCATGTGCCAAACTTTTTCAAAGTACAGCAGCACATTAAGAAAGCCCATCATTCAGAAAGAGAACATATGATTTATTTTTTTCAAAAAAAAAAAAAACCCTGTAGGAGCACCAGGACTATAGAAAACCTTTTTCTGAGTCCATGGGAATCATTCCCAGTCAGGATTGAACACAACGAAATAAATGGACCATCAGTCCCAACTAGGTATTAACACAGCCTCAGATGTTCTGCTCAGCTCTTACAAGTGTGCATGTCAAAAACAGTAATGCACAGCATGAAGGAGCTTGCATTGTTTATACAGGCCCACGGGATTCTAGCCTTAATTTAGGAAAATCTAGGCAGAAAAATGTCTGGAAAAGGTCAAGATTGTTCAGAGAAAATAAAAAAGGGATTACCACTTGCATTATAGTTGTCAATGTAATTCAGTACATGCTTTTTATATTCAGATTCCAGTTCATTTTTTGCAAATGTAAGTATAACACGTTATTGTCTTTCACAACTTTACTTCGATTTGGACACAAAGGTTACATCTTCTATTAACAATGCTCATGCTTTCCAACTTCTTGCTTTCCATCTTCTCCGATCTATTCAGTTGTCAGCAAAGGTTACATCTCCTCCTAAGGGCCAACGCAATACAGTATATAGTATCTCTTGGATAGCAATTTCTGCTATAATCACTGGGCAATGGCTTTATTAATGGCTTCGATACTATTATCCAAAACTATTTATTGGACAGTATTTTTTTACAATTTTCCTAAATGTAAACACCAGTTGAAATGGAATATTAAGTCACAATGAGAGTAAACCCCATTGAGTCAGTGAGGATTTAGTGGGCGAACACCTTGGTAAATTCCATCGACTTAGCGGGCCTATTTTAGTTCTGATGTGCTACTCAATTTCAGCCATTGTGTCTTTGCCAAAGAAAAATAGCTCCATCATCTCTGCAGCTGCTCTTTTCACCTGGAAGCGGAGTCGTGGCAACTGGACTTCTTTTCTTGAGAGAATGATCTCAATCTTTCAAGAAAGGAAGTCCAGTTGCCATGACACAACTTCCAGATGAACTCACCTGGATGACTGAGAATTTTCACAGACATATTACTCTTTTAATATTTACATCATGCTGCACTCACATCTGAATCACACATGTCAGAGGTATTTCAACTTGTTTTTTCTTTAAGATTACTTGTTCCATCTTTAAAAAGCCATGCTACAGTGAGAACTGAAAAATGAGATAGGTACTGGAACCTCTTCCTAATGCCATGCATAGCATACCAATATAAAACTATATTGACCACAGATCGCTAAACCTGGAGACCAGCAATAATCTTTGAATGAATCTAAAGATAAGTCTCTGGCAGGTTTTTGGTTCTGTAAATATTCTAGAGGCCATTTGGAACACAGTAGCTTGGAAAACTAGTTTTAAGTCTAAAAGCAAGGCATGTGTGTGTGTGTGTTGTGTCGTTACAGTCGTGATCGACCCTTCGTGACTCCATGTCCATGGAGTTTTCTTGGCAGGAATACTGGAGTGGCGCCTACAGCACCTGGTATTCCCTGGTGGTCTCCCATCCAAGTACTAACCAGGGCCGACTCTGCTTAGCTTCCAAAATCAGGCGAGATCGGATATGCTTAGGGCATCTAGGCATATGTTCAATTTATATGACATGAGTTGGGTGTGTGGGGACTTCTCTCTCTCCTCCCATTTAAATTTCTCCAACATCTGAAGGAACATTTTGGATGAGATGGAAGAAAAAGAGAGACGGGGGAGCATGGCTTAGGCAATTATGCCCCATGGCATAAAGTCATACACAATACCCACTTGTATTTCGTTCCTATTGGCTCAGTTATATTACTGTATAACTAAGCATTCTGAGCATAGCTCAGAACAAATAGGCCTTAAGGAGCTACAACAAATTGCCAATTCCATTAAATCAGTGATTCTGCAGTAATGAGTGTGATCAAAGACAGCTCCATAGGTAATAATGCCTCCTCATTGCCTGCTTCAGCAGAAAACTCAGTTCTCTCTGTCCCTGCCGATAACTGAGTGAGAGACCAGTTGCCTATGTAAGAATTTACGTAGTGCAGGTTCACCCACTAAAAAGACATGGTGCTCCTTGGGTGCACTGCATACCAAAGGTTGAGCCAAGTAGACAAGAGGGTCTTGGGAAATGGTGACTTTGAAGCTTCAGACTAATCACTGTTCGAAGAAGAAATAAGCAACCCTTTGGACGAAAGTACAGTAGTGCAATCCGAGAGGCTTCTATTCAGAAGTAAGACCCTATTAAATTCAAAAGGGATTACTTTTCTCTAAGTAGGAAAAAGATCATACTGTAGTTGGAGTGGCAATAACTTATATTAAGCAATTGGCAAATGCCTTCTTTATTACCAGCGAGATTGCCCAGCTGCAAAAGAGGTTGGATGTGTTCTTTATTGTTTCATTAAATTAAGATAGGGGAAGGCCGATTGGGGATTAAGAGGGCTCTTCCAGTGCTACTGGAGATTGATTGCCTGAAGGCTTAGTATTTCAAAAGGATACATGATAGTGTCCTCAGTGCACTGCACTTCTATGTAAATAGACCTTACTGGACCTCTGCAAGTCATTTTCCCAAAAGATCAGGCAACTCTCCTGACAAAACTAACCTCTGGTGCAATTACTGGCTCAACAGTCATGCTCACTTCCCATGGAGCGTCTTTTGCTTAAGAAGGGACACAATCATAAGCGAAGCAGGGGCTGTGGCTTAGTATGAACCTTCATTTTTATAGTATGCTGAAATGGATTATGTGAAATGGGAGCTTCAAACATGCACTTGTAAAACATCTCCCTGTAACGGCCAGAGGCAAACATCTGTGGTACAAAATCTGTAATTCCAGATTTTGTAACATGCACCTGCAAAACAAGGCATTATTTTCAGCTTCACAAAGAACATGATGAGGGGTGATTGATTTCACATATCAAGAAATGATATCTACCAAAATCTGATTATTTCACGGTGCACTCATATTGCAGGATACCACCACCAATTCTCTCCTTTCTCTGACTCTCTCTGTTTCTCTCCCTCTCCCCCCCCCACCTCTCTCTCTCTCACACACACAGAGAGAAGTTAAATATGCATTACTGACAGTTTTTCTCAGCGCACAAGTACCACAGATAAAACCTTGCTTAATTATCTAGGTGGAGATTTGCACATAATCCACAAAGAAACTTCCTATTAGAAAATGGTAACAACACCCATCTATATTACAGCAAAGGGAGAATCTACACTGCAGGAATAATGCAGCAGACTTCTGTATTTGGGCTGACGTCACATATGTCTATCACATATTTTTTATCATTGTAAAAGAATACATTCAACACACATTTTTTCCAATTTTCTGATAAAACCAAAAAGCAGCTTTTTGGGGGGAGGGGGACTTGCTTCTCCCCCCCACCACCAATTTTTCCAGTTTTTTTCCAAGAGTCCTCATTTCTAATGGAGAAGGTATTGCATATATGGATTATGTACATGTGAACACAGGCATGCATGCACATGCAGGCACAGTTTACATACTGCTTTCTATGTGTAGCAATGGGCATGGACATGTGGGCCTACACTTCCCCATTTGTATTAAAAGAGCAGGTGTTATCCACAAAATGGTGACAACGCACCTTCGTATCTGTGTAGTTCAGCAGAACCCTGAATGAATGGAGTCATTCTTCCCTATTCTGCTTGTGTGACAGAATCATATACAACAGATGAATCAGACCCACAGACGGAAACAGAACCAGTGTAGAATACAGGCTGTATTTGTTAGGCAAGGACTGGCATATGAACTCAGGTTCAAATCTGCATTTACACACGAGGCTAACTTAGGTGGGCGTATCTATTACTTATTGTAAGAGACTAGTATCCTGCCTTCTGTCTGGGAGAACGTGGGAAAGGATAGAGACGCAGAATAGCATTAAATAATTTTAAATAAATAAATAAATAAATAAATAAATAAATAAATAAATAAATAAATAAATAAATAAATAAAAAGAACAGGTTTTTTTAAAAAACTCAGGTAGCCAATATCCTTCTTCTTAACCTGAGAGAAGGTAGCTATGAGGATAAAATGGAGCAAAACAAGGAACAAATATTATCTTCATCTCCTTGAAGGAGAAATGGGATGTTAAAGTAATGCCTAAATATGATAACAGACTGCCGTGTAAAAAGTGTTTTAATAGTTTACAACTTCAATGGCGGCTAACTACCAATGTTAGCAAGCCAAGTCATTCTCTGAGGACAGGGCTGTTCCTACCAATCCAGCTGTAAAAATGCTACAGCTGTCGTTAAAAGATGAAATGACAAGGACTGCAAAGTAGTTTACTGAAGGTTATCCTTCTGAGATGTCAAACCACAATGGCGCTAAATGTGGGACATCAGTTTCATAGGCAATCCCTTTGTGTTTCTTATTTGACAGGACCTGACACATTATTCCACTTTCCTTAGAACTGTGGGATCTTTAGGAGACAACTTTTATTACAACGGCAAATAACCATTAGGGGGGTAATGTGTTTGCTTTTATGAGAGTGTAGAAATGTCATTAGATATTTTTGCCCTGTGACAGAAAAGTCCCATTGGAAATACTGAAGATTTTACTTATTCAAGTAAAATCAAGATACGGAGAATTTAGCTGAAGGAAGAAGACACAGCAATATTTTTGCTCTTATAAAGGGATATTCCCCAACAACCGTCATATTAAGAAGAGTATTTTTTTTCATGTTTAAACATGATTATATAAACAGGAAGGCACATTTCCACTATACAAGAAGCCACGGATCTGAAGGAATCATGACAAGTACAGATGCCTCCAAATCCTTGACTTAATGGTGGATCTACTATATCATCTGTCAACAAGCAGCCTTCTTTCAGTAGCTTTTTTTCTTAAGTAAACAGACCAGGGGGCAGGGAGAAGCCAGAAATAAACCATGGGTCTTCCTCAGTTTTGTTGGGAGGGAATAAGCAGAAAAGAGAAGCTGCCAGCGGCTGGAATGCACAATAAACCAGCACTGGATCTCTGTGGTTTGTTTCATCACGGCCAGCCCACTGGCAGTATTCAAGCTATGTGCTCCAGCATGCTGCCTATTCATGACAACATGCATCATTGGAATACTCCCAATGAAAAAGCTAAATCCAGTTACAGAGAAGTTTATTTGATGGTATGAACCAGATATGGAAGCTACCCTATGCTACTACCACTCATGAAAGCTCCAGCAGGCAAATTAAGTGAGTCTACCAAATAAAGAAATAGAAAAATCTGTCTCACGAGAAGAAATGCTGTTTTAAGCTGTTAAGAGATCAAGCGTCTGCTTATTCGAAAGGAAATAAATGGGCAAACAGCCTCAAAAGGTTACAAGGGACTCACGTTGAGTGTTGCACAAACTTTGATAGAGAATTCGATTTTACTAGATAGATTACTACAATGTTTCATTGTTTGGTCTTCTTGTGTCTCAGTTCATTCCTCTAACAGAAATACAAGAAACTTGAATGAGTAAAAAAGAAATTATTATTCATTTTTAGCCGACAAACTCTTTATTTCTTCAAAGCAAAAAAACCAAGAAATTTAGTTTATATAGATTTTGGGGGGCAGAGGCAGATGCCAGTGGGATTGCTTCAAGCTATTCTGTGGCTAATAACACAGAATAGAAATATAATCGATAAAATAAATTTATTTCTTCTTTGAACTTCTCTGTCCATTTGACTTCATTTTCCTGGCGTAGCAGCTTTATTCCTCCTCCCTGCTTCACACTGGTTTCAGTAACAGTTCCATATTATGTTGATGCTTCTTCTTCTCTCTCTCTACAATCTCCCTCTTCTCACAATAGTCCTTCTATATTTACCTGTTTGTAATTGCATTCTATTACGGTACTAACATACTCTTTAAACCACCTGGTCAGCTTTCTCTCTGCCTCACTTTCTGTTTGAAGTGTCTTTCATAAGTGGTTCTCTGTTTTCCTTTACAAAACCTGCCCAGCTTTTAACAATCTCATTTTTCATCTTAGTCATATTCATATGCTTATCACCTACTTTACACAGAAGCAAAGTCCCACTGAGTGGAATGTAACTGAATCCTTTTCTCATTTGTTGATTCGGCCCAACAGTTGCTCATGGTTCTTTCCGTTAAAAATTTTCTGCCTATATCCACTACTCCTTTATATACACAACTAAAGATCAGATTTGGTTTTTACCCCTCTGCATTTGATAATAAAGACAGCAAGAAGTTACAGAGCTTAGAAAACCTCCTTATTTGAACTGGACTTCCTAGAATAGCCCAATCAGTATGGCCAGCAGTTTTGGAAATAAATCAAAGGAAAGGGTGCTTTGAAAATCTTAAAAGTAAACACAGCAAAGTTTACAAATCCTGATGTTTAGTTCTGACACTTCTTCTGGAATCATCACAATCCTTTCTCCTTGCTTCTTATATCTACACCCATAAGAAAAAGAAACCCAGGCCAAGGCAAAGTAATATTATAATATAGCCATATATGTATAGAGTACAGTACTGAGTACATATTACCACTAAGCGCTTGGGGGGACACTGATTAATTACTCTTAGACAAACCACATCAATCAACCCCCATGATGCTACAGATGTAGAAAAACACTACGTCCACCAACAAAAGCGAGCACTGATATTTTAGTTTTCTTACAACACATTTCAGAGGGCATTCAACACATGCTTCACATATTCTACATCATTCATCTAGCCCTAAGACATCTGACCTCCTGCTGCTATTCGCTGAAGTGGAAGCAGTGACAACATATCACTTTATTGTGATCCCTATTTGTGCTAATTGATGCATGATGGATGCTTGCTTTTTTCCTCCTGTAGATTCTGGAAATGAGTAGGGATGTTGTCACAAGCTGCCAGCTTGAATTGGTAGGGTGGAGGAAATCCTGTCCTCCAGGGAATGCATGGTTCAATATACTGTTTCTTAGCATGATGTGACCTTTCCATTAAAAAGGGTGTGCATTCATAAGTCTCATAGCTGTTAATTGGCATTAAGATGGATGCCTCCCCTTTTTTGCACCAGAGTTAGACATTAGGAGTATCTAATTTCTGCAGGGTTCAAGGAAGGCGAGGGGGCAGATGATGGTCAAAGTGAAACTATTTGATTTCAGTTAGAAAATATTTTGAAACGCCAGCTTTCAGAACTCAGCTTAGTAATCACAGAAACATTTGGACAAAGGGTTAATGGAAACAAAATAAATGGGCACTTCTGGAATTACCATGATGTACTAATGAGCCCTTACTTGTTTAGATCATATACAGTGGTACCCCGACTTAAGAGCAGAAAACGGTTGGCATTTTAACTGCCACCTTACAAATTTTAGATATGGTCTCCTCGACTTACAATTTTTTTTCATTTTTTTAATTTTTAACTTTTTTATTTTTAGATAGGCACCTCGACTTAAGAGTAGTTCGACTTAAGAGCATGCATTCGGAACGGATTAAATTCGTAAGTCGAGGTACCACTGTATGTACTTGATCTCTTTGTTAGCTAAGGTGATTTTGCAGCAGGAAGTAAATAATGACATGCCATCCGTCCCATGTTTTAGTACTGTGAAATCTACAGTATGTCATGAAAGGCTATTAGCTAAATAAAGAAGTTTTAGGTTGCCATTTGGCCTTTCCTAGATCAAACTAAATAGATTTGCGCATTATCAAAATGTTATTTTTGATCATTATCAAAGACATGGCTTCTCAGTTTAATTAAAATGGAAGATGAAAAAGGTTCCTATTAGGTTTACGAAAGCTGTTATGCATTCTGTGTCACAGTAACACAATCAAAACAAACAAGTTCAGGCCTTATCTGTACCCCAGATATCACTGATGTACTGATTCCATATGAAAGGAATACAACATTTTAAATCCCTTGCAATCTCATGACTGTAAGAAACTGTAAGAAAACCTTATTCTGAAGTTGTTGTTTTTTTTAAAAAAAAAAACATATGTGGATTAGAAGAAAAATCACACAAGGCTGAGATTTATCCCATCAGTAAAGCTTTCATCGCACAGTCTATCAACTATATGCATAGATCACAATCTTTAGCTGACGCACTGAGAGAGGATAAATTAGTTATTCTACAATCTACTAACTAATATAGCTATGTCAAATACTAATGCATGACAACATCTGCAATGTGGGACCAATATCATACACATAGACAGAAGTACGATACAACCAAGACTGAACATTCCTTAGCATACACAGTACCTCTTGGTTTTCTCTGTCAAACTCTCACCCTCCGGGGAAGATGGTTCTACCTTGGTAGCCGGCTTGAGAGTTAAAGACTGAAAATCAGGAGCAGGGGTGATACTGTCTGTATCTTGACAACAACCAGACAGGGAAATGCTGCAAAATAATTAGTTATTATTTTTTTTTAAAAGTAATATGTTTTTAAAATATATAAAAAAAACCATACATGTTAAATTTTTTTAACATCATTTCTCCTTGGCTCCAGCCAATGTGGCCAATGGTCAAGAATCTTGCAAACCTCAGTGCAAAACATTTAAAAAAAAACAAAAGAGAGATGCTAACACTGGAGTGTGAATATTTATTTAAAATAAATAATCGTATCTTTCAAGGATCTTTCCTCACTCCAGAGAGTTTCCTGGCATACCTTAGCAGGTGTGCCAGGAAGAAACTTCCATAAACATCAGGATCTGTAAACCTTCAGAGGTGCTCTCTCAAATGAGCCCTCCATCCCTTGTGAAAGCCAGTTAGCAAGTCAAACACTGAGAGCCCACTTTATGCTGAAAACATCCCAACGATCAGCTGTGGGGATCAACTATAACCAAACAATGTTCTAAATGTGTTAGACCAGAATTGCCCATATGGCCATGGTCAGTGCTACCAGCATAGGTAGTCCAACACATCCAAATGACAGCCCATTGGAGAAGTGTAGATTATAAGGATTTAAAATCAAGGGAACTTTACAGGACAGGTGATTCTACTTTAAGAACTCTGTGGAGATGCAGTTCTCTGTATCCTATCTTAACCGAAGGAGGTGTTGGTTTTCAACAGAATTACAAAATAGTGGGGAATCTCATACAGGGTTATTCTGACAGAGCTCTGTTTCATCCAGAACTAAGATTGGAAAGCTCTGTATGTGATGAGTTACAAGTACATACATTACATTTTCACTGAAGAGTTTTAACATTACTGAGCAGGTGGAACAAGGAAGTTAAAAACCAACACATGTATTTCTGTTATCAGACTGCCCTCTATTGTTCACAGAGCAAACAGCACTGGATGCTAAACAAGACGGATTCACAGCAACCATACAAGCCATCATCAAATGTGCCCACAGCTCAGACTGTTCAAAGAAATAAAATTAAAAATATAACAATTTATAGATAAAAAGCAATTAAATTATTATTTTTAAACTAATTAAAAGTTTTATAAACGAATATGAAATATTTAAAACTTTAAATACATACTTGGCGAAAGGACACACAACGGGCTCAATGAATATCAGGAAAAACTTCCTTAACTGTTAAAACAGTACAACAACAGAACCAATTACCTCAAGAGGTGATGAATACTCCAACACTAGAGGTCTTCAAAATAAATTTGTATTCCTGCATGGGGCGGGAAGTTCGAGTTGACGGTTTATAGCCCCCTTCCAAATTCACTACTCTATGATTCTATGAAAAGCTAGCATCCAGGACTCAGTTATTCTCATTAAAAGCCTGCATGGCAGGATGGGTCTTAAGATGTCAGCAGATGGATAAAAGGGAGGGTTTCAGCCTAACCTCTCAAGGGCTACCATTCCAGAACTTGGGAGCATCCACCAAAAAGATCTTCCCTTATGTCCCTATCAAATGTGGCTGTTATGGCCACGGGACAGAGAAGGCTCTCCTCTGACAATATCAAGGCCTAGGAAGGCTCATATGGAGAGATACAGTTATTCAGATAGCCTGGGCCCAATTGTGCCCAGAAATGGACTGGTAGTTAGCGCGGTCATTGTAGCAGGTGCATTATACATTCCTTGTCACTGGCACCAGTCTGGCAGCTGCATTTGGAACCAGCTGAAATTTTCAAGACATCTTCAAAGGCAGCCCTCTGTAGAGCAAGTTATAGTAATCCAAGCAGAATGCAACTGAGGTATGAGTCACTGTAGCCAAATCAGACATCTGAAGGAATGAGGACAGCTGGTACACCACTTTTAACAGTGCAAATGCAACCCTGGGCATCCAGGACAAGGGATGAATCCAGGACTATACACTAGTATTTCAATGGCAGACCTGAGTTTTCAGTGGAAGAGGAACCCCATCTAGCATAAACTGCATTCTTAATCCCTAATCTGAACTTTAATCGACTGCAAGCACTCTGGCTTGTCTGGATTAATTTCCAGCTCATTACTGATACCAAACACTGGTTTAGAACTCAGAACAGGAAAGACAGCGTTGGGTATCACCAGGCTACTGGTGACACTGAACCCCAGAACTCTGGACAGTGTCTCCCAACAATTTCTTCCAGATGCTCAGCAGCACAGAGTACAAAGCCAAATCTTGAAAGACATCACAGGCCAGTGCCCAGAGTGTTCAACAGGAGTGTCCTGGCACCACCCTCTCAGAAGTACCAGAGCCACTCTAAACCAATTCCTCCCAGTTCTATCCCAGAGAGATGACCCAGAAGGATACCATGGATACTGCTCAGAGTGATACAGGCAATAAATAAGGTGGTTCATAAATTAAATTCAAATACATTACGTTAAATTAAACGAAGGAATACTGAAAGCCACTGAGATGTCCAGCAGAACCAAGAGGAACAAACTGCCCAAAACTGTTTCCATCTCATAGTCAGGCCTGAAGCCAGAGTGAAATGAATCTAGAGACAATCTGCTTCATCCTGGAATCCTTGCAGCTGTGAAACCAATACACACTCGACTATCTTATCCAGAAATGGAATATTTGAGACTAGTCAACATTGGTCCCATAAAGTGGGATGTGAGAAGCACTTTTAAAATAATGGCCACATTTCGGTCTCCATCAAACACGCTAGGATTCTACCTTCCTACAATCTTGCTCATTTGGCCATTCCCCACTGGCTCCTTTTATAAGCTAGGAAGGTCAAGGATCTAGCATACATGTGGTGGCTCTCACCTTCCCAAGAATCCTACCCACAGCCTCAGCTGTGCACCAACTGAAATGTATCCATGATTATAACAGGATAAGCAGGGGCCAAAATTAATCTACACAGGATCTATACTACTGACAGCACCCAAGTCAGAGTGGATCCAAGTGACTTTGCCTGCAAAGTGTCATGCAAATTCCTCACACTGGGTTACCAGTAATACTTGCACACGTCTCCTTGCTTGTCATCTGATTCCTCACTGGATGTTTGTATCTTCAATTAAATGAGCATTTTGTCAAAAGGAGAAGGGCTGATGATGAATATGGATATGGAATGGGTAAGAACTAACAACTTGTTATCTGGAAAAACTGAAAGTTGATAGGTTTTTTTTTCCAGATAGCAAAAGCAAAGTGTTCTGCTTATATACCGCCCCATGCCACTTCAAGTAGTCTTTGGGCGGTTTACAGTTTTTAATTACAGTCTGCAG
Source organism: Phrynocephalus versicolor (assembly GCA_023846285.1). Taxonomy (NCBI): domain Eukaryota; kingdom Metazoa; phylum Chordata; class Lepidosauria; order Squamata; family Agamidae; genus Phrynocephalus; species Phrynocephalus versicolor. Next base: position 1,497,654 of record JAHTLZ010000379.1, read on the forward strand.
GCTATACATTGCTCTCCTTCCCCCCAGCAAGCTGGGTACTCATTTTATCGACCTCAGAAGGATGAAAGGCTAAGTCAACCCTGAGCCGGCTACTGGGGATTGAACCCCAGGTCATGAGCACAGTTTTACCTACAGTAAAGGCATTTAACCACTGTGCCATGGGGCTTAGCAGAGTTGTTCTTGTTATGTACTGTCAGTTCACTTCGAACTCATTGTGACCCTCATAATGAGCAATCTCCAAAATGTCCAGTCCTCAACTCAACAGCTGAACTTTTATTTCAGTATATGTTCTGCCAAAATTATTATCGCAGAAGGTGCCCTCTCTGTCCAAAATATAGAAATGCACATATAAAGCCCCAGTTTGACCAGGAAACATAATTAGAAATACAGCATGTTGGCTCCTAGGACAATAGTGTTGGATGGATGGAAGATTTTTCTGCAATATGGCTTCCTCCATTATATAACCATAAAGTCAACATTTCTTACAAGTGGAGAGAAGAAGCAGTCTTGCAGATGACTTCTAAGCCTTTAGGGTGTGCTACAGACTTGCTTCATAAAGAACACATTTCAAGGTGATAAAATAAACTTTGTTTTTGTAGAGATCTTTCGAGACAAGCATGGAAGAAAGGAACACAATTGGAATTCATCCCCAACAATGCTACAGGCTCCATCTATTCAGGAGTTTGTGACATGCAAACTTCCAAGTTGCAAGGTAAATTCATTCTCTCACAATGGGTTGATTGTAAATAAAGCCAAAAATGACCTTCCATGGCATTTGTAGTTTTAAAATGTAGTTTTAAATGGCTAACCCAGGACTTGAAGCTAATTTGAGGGCAAAAATCTGATTTACAACCTCATCCACCCCACACACTCCAATACAATTTTGAGGCCTGCAGTATTTTTCAATCTTCCAGAAACTCTGATATCAAGAAATTATCAGAGAAGGTGGAAAAATGATGGATACTGAATGAACCATGTCTTACATAATCCTGACAGAATTCATCCTTCATTTAAAAAGAGTAAGCTTTCAATGCACGCTCACACCTGGGTGTTTGCTGCAAGACATCCATATAGGAGAAACTCTCTCTTCCAATCTGAGAGGTACTATAGGGCTTCTAACTACTACATACAATGGCCAGTGTAGCTTCAGTTGACTGTTCAAAAGCTTGTATGCCATCTGTATTGATCTGTTTGTTATCCAAAATAGAAGAATTAAATTCAATATGTTTTAAGAAATATTGCAGCATTGCTATGTTTTTAATGCTCCAAGTCAATACAAGAGACCTGTGTACCTTGGCCAAAACAACAGGCAGATCTTTTAGCATGCCAAGCTGGGGAGGGAGGAAATGACTGCAGACTGAACAATGGTCATGCTATCTGACTAGATCTTGAGGAATTTTTTGCTTTTCCCCAGGTCCTCATCAACAATGTTGTACCATCTTTGCATGAAGAATAATTTTGTAGGACTCAAAAGCACACTTTGTTTCTATTTTTTCAAGTAATCCAAGAAACGTATTATGCAATGCAGAACTTTCTAAAAAGAAAACAACTGTGCAGTTGTCAGTCAGTACTTTGAAGCCACCCTAATTACAATGATCTCAAAGATATTTCTCTCATTGACCTTTCCTGAACCTTTCCTTATAATTGCAAGAATACTTGTTCCCATGGTATTCTCCAGTTCCATGCTAAGACTCTGAAACTATTTCTGACATTGGATTAGCTAACGTACATGACCATATTATTAGCACGGAAACACACAATTAATTTTTTTAACAATCTTACCCACTGCTTATTTCTTAGCTTCCTCTAGGCCTGTTTTTTCTTATTCTAAATTTCCTATAGACCTTATATGGCAATAAGTTGAAATACACAATAACTAGAAAAATGCAGACTGTGTAATTCCAGAGGTACAGTTACAGAGTCCTAAAATTAAACACAGAACACATTTTGAGATAACATGTAGACTGCCAGGAAACCAAGCAGAATAGCTCATATTACAATATACAAATGAATAGCTCATATTACAATATGCAAATGAAATTATAGATTGATATTCTCTCCATATTCTCTCTTTTTTTAATGAACTAGTATCATTTCTCCCAAAATAGGTAATTATACAATCAAGCTTGTTCAGAAAGCAATAAAAGGTTCTTGCAGTACTTTCAGGGTTAATGTGTTTGGTGAGAACCACTTCTTGGTAGGAGGCAGGAAATAGAGATGTTAGGGTAGAATGACATGGATAAGGGATATTTTCCCTTATAAACCATTTCACTCTGCTGCAGCAGCCACTCTCCGTTACCATTTACCAAAACCATTTCATGAACAACCAGTTCTTAAATTATTAAAATCCTTTTTTTAAAGGAGGTGCGCCTAGATGCCCTAAGCAAATCCAATCTTGCCTGATTTCGGAAGATAAGCAGGGTCGGCCCTGGCTAGTACTTGGATGGGAGACCACCAGGGAATACCAGGTGCTGTAGGCGCCCGGAGTAGGAACTGGCAAGCCACTCCAGTACTCCTGCCAAGAAAACTCCATGGACATGGAGTCACGTAGAGTCGGTCACGACTGTAACGACACAACACACACACACAAAAGGAGGTGCAGATTTAAAGTCCCCCGCTCTCTCTTTCTCTCTCCCTCCCTCTCTTTCTCTCCCCCTCCCTCCCTCCCTCCCTCCCTTCCTCCCTCACACACACACACACACACACACACACACACACACATCAAATCTGTTTTGATCCATCCAAGAATGATTCTACCTTATATGATACTGCTCAGGCTGGAGAAAATAAAGCTATACAAGCTATTAAACAGGACGGTATGAAGTCTCCTTCCTTGGGCAGGGTGTTGGACTAGAAGACCGTCAAGGTTCCTTCAATGAGTCTATGATTCTATATATCACAGATGATCCATCACATGAAGAAGGAATTCCTCTACTGCTGTCTGCTTGTGCCATGGTACAATCTTTTCTTCCTTTACATAATTTGCAAACTAGCTTGTTTTGTGACTAGTCTTGAAATGCATTCTATTCTTCCACAGAAAGCCTCAAGTCACACTTCTTGGACACTAATAGAATTTCAAATCTAATGAGGGTTTTGAGGCCTTTGTGTACAAATGAGAAAACAGGTATAGCTTTTTAAGGCAAGAACCCAGTATCAGAAGTATGCTCAAATTGTTGATCCAGCAAATGTGTCTCCCCAAATAAAAGAAGATGGAGCCTGTCAACCTGTCCACAGCTAAAAATGAAGGCTAGGAAGCCTTGAGCCCAACTTTCTTTCATCTTTTTCTTCTGGACAGCCGATTTTGGAACTCCACCTTTCTAAAAATTGTGCGTTTCATTTTTGTACAATCCTGGATCTTGGATTGAGTTGTGGAATTACAAATACATCACGAGTATGCTTTTGGGAGTGTGCAGCTCTGATCTAGATCAATCTTGTAAGGATCCACAAAACTTCTTGCTGATATCCTTGCAGCAGATCCAAGTATCTCAACATGGGCCAACCACAAAGTGATGTGTGTGGAGAATTCTAGTCTAACACAGATGGCTTATCATCACAGATGCTCTCCTAGCGCTTCCCTCTTAGCTGAGTCCACGTCTTATGTCAGAGCCCTGGCTGGAAGCAAAGCAACCGAGGGAAAAGGCTGCTGGGAGGAAAGTCCTCTCATGTTATCTACTCTCCTGCATGCCTCTGATACCCCTTAAACAACGGTCCCACACATTTCCTACCTGTTTGTGGCAAAGGACAGTTTAAGAAGAAGCAGATCTGCTGCCCTTACATATAATGTGGCCTCAACTGCACAGAACTGCTGTTTTGGAACTAACCCCTGTGTGTACACAAACATTTGATTAAGCACTCTAAATTGCCTTCAACCCTACCTGTCAAGAAAAACCCTTTCAACAAAAGCAGACTTGAAAAATACTCAGTTGAAAGGAGTACTTGTACTGCCCAGGCAACTAGAAAAGTATTATACTTAATAGAGATGGGCATGAAACTTCAGTTTGGAAGTCTGGCCCAATTTGTGACCACTCTCACGTAGGTGTTATGCAGGCACAATGCCCTCTTGCCTCCCCTGCATGCTTGCCCACTCCTCAGCCGATGCGTGCTTCCTTCTCTGCCTCCCCAACCTGACTGGCCACTCACCTTTTGCAGCCTGCTCCACCCTCTTCTGCCCCATCAGTCCCCTCAGTCCCAGCCAGCATAATCTGCCCTCTGTTAGCTTCCTCCTCAGTGGGGCTTCCAACCAGCCCAGTGCTGGGAGGGGCACCTTTGTCGACCCGCCCGGGGTAGACACGGTTGCCCACTAGCCAGGCTGGCCAATGGGGGTTTGCCAGAACACCTGGGAGGACTGGCCAGCTGCCAACTGCTGGGTCACCTGACCTCACAGTAAAGCCCCATGTAAAGGGCAAGTGGCCAAAAGGGTAGAAGTAGGAAACAGGACCTTGTACAAGGGCAGCCCTTAAATTCCCAAATTAAGCATACAAGTAGATATGACAGAACAGCGTGATTTATGGCCCTAGCCGTAAAGGGCTTGGGGAGGGCTGCCCACAATTTTTCCATTTCTGCGGGGCACTACTTCTCTAGTTGACGCCCTCCTTTATGTCATTTGTAAATACCAGAGAGCCACTTGCCCTTTCAGGTTCCCCCTTCTAGGATAACAGTAGGAGAAATAGTCTGATACAATGTTAATAAATTGTGGCCCACTATTAATCCCAGAAACGTATCTCCTCTCTTTATTTCGGGCTGGGTGGACAAATGCAGCACTGCACAAATTCCTGCACCGCCTCCTCATCTGAGTGGGCAGCCACAAACTGGGCCAGACCTCTGAACCAAGATTTGTGCCTCTCTCTAATACTTAATAATTATACTCTGTTGCATAAAACATTTTTATTGGGTACCCTCCAGATCCTTTCTCCAAACTTTGGTCACCCCACATGTTTTCGGAGTAAACTCCCCAAGCTACAAACAATTAGCTCTGTCACCTACAATTGCTGGGACTTGCAGACCAAAATGCTTCAAAGTATAGGAATCATTACCCCAGATGTTTTCAGACATCAATTTCCATCACGATCTACCAGCATAGCCATTCATCAGAGATGAAACAAGTTGTGGTGGAAAGCCCCAAGCAGTTACTACCTTGGGAAGGACTGTAGTGAACAATAATTGGGCTAGATTCATGAATATTATGGGCTTGATTGGAGACAGGGTAGATGGTAGTGGTCTGTAACTAACTCTCAGCATCCTGATGGTAGATTATGCTGGCTGTGACTGATGGGAATAGCAAGCCAACAAAATTTCAAGAGCCACAGGGCTGCAAGCACCCTGATATAAGAAATAACTGTGGGTCTTATTCATGTTAAATCTGAATCCTGGAAAAGATCCACAGTAGTATCTAAATGCCCATAAACAGTCTGGTATGGAAAGGGAGCGTAGGAGGGAAAAGGAATTTAGTGTATGCCCAAAGACAGATGATAGCCACTTCAGAACAGTTGCTCTCAAGCTCAGATGGAAGGCGGGTACAGACACAGAATGCTCAAAACTGCCACCCTTTATTTTCTAGTCATTCATTGTTTTACTTGGTTAGCTCTAGGCACTTTCTCATGTTGACTTTCAGATCCATTAATCAAATATGATGTGGCACAATGTTAAAACAACATGCAATAGAGGGGAAACACAACTCACAAGGTCAGTTATGCACTGGATGTTCTGCCTATCTACACTTATTCTATGTATTAATAAAAATACAGCTAAACAGAGGAATGAAGAATGGTCTTGAAAAGCAGATAAAATAAATAACAAAACAGAATGGTATCACACAGAAGGAGACACTGGGGCTAGGGAGAGGCAGTTAGGTCACTCTTGGAAAGGGATATTGGTGGCTCTTCAACTGTCTCCTAGTTCACAGAGTCTGGGGGTCCAACAAATGGATATGAAAAATACGTTTCTCCTCCTGCTATATATTCATTTTCCATTGGCAAATCATAAACAAATCACATTAAATGCAACATATGTAGGTGGGGGATGCATATGTTAAGACAAACAGACATGGTCCAACACTTTAAAGAGCATTTGCTCTTTGAAAACAAGACTGAGCTAAATCCATGGTGCAATGTGACCTCTGTGGCCTTGGCAGCAGTCATCCTAGGTCTACTGTTCAATGTCAAGTTGTTAGATGCAAAAGAGTAACCCAAGTGGAAATGAGGAGGCCAGTTTTGCCTACCTTGGTTCCCCATGCAGAGAAGCAGGAAGCATGGAATCACCTTGTGATGAACAGAGTCACATCTCTCCCAGGTGGGCAGTTTGTCTGAATGTCAAGATCAGAGGTGTCCAAACGTTTTGCAAGGAGGGCCAGATTTGGCAACGTGAAAATGTGAGGGGGCCGACCATTCAGCTGCATTTGTCCCCCGGGACGGACTTTGGACACGTCTCTATAACATGTAAGGAGGTAGGGAGGACGCTGCAGCAGAGGAGCCGGGGGGCAGGTAGGCTGGGCAGGTGGCTGGGGGGATGGACAGAGGCAGGGAGGGCAGGCAAACTGTAAAACTGCAAGCTGGTGCCTCCATCTGGTATGGGGAAGGGCCAGCTGGCAGGGATGCATGACACACTCTTGACCATTGCTAAGTCATGTTGAGGGATGTGGTCATAGGAATACATGAATTAATACATCCCATCTGGACTATTATACACAGGACAGTCTTTGAAAAGTGTTCACACATTTCAGCTGCACCAAAATGTTGCAGCCAGACTACCAACTGTGACTAACTAAGGGAAACAAGTGGTCTGTTTGGTACTATAGCTTCACAGAGTACTAGCCACTTTCTAGACACAACCTGAAATGCTGGTTGTGACACAGAAAGCTCTATGGTGCTTGAGACCAGATTATTTTAAATACCATATTCTCACCCACACAACGAGCCATGTTTTAAAACTTCATACAAGGCTTGGTCTTTATCTTATCACTCTCAGAAACACACCCAATGGAGGTATAAGAGTAAGTTTTCTTGGCAGCCACATCCAGGCTGTAGAACCACCTGTCAAGGGAAGAGAGGTGGACTCTCCTTTCTGTTACTCCTTTTCTGACAAATGAAGTCATTTTATTTAGATAAGCCTACAACGAGGACTTTAAACTCCTTGTGGGCTCATTATATAATTTAATTGTATTTCTGCTTCCCTTTCAATTTAATTAACCTGCATTGAAACATATAAAGCAAAGCAAAGCAAAGTGTTCGCCTTATATGATGCCCCGTACTACTTCAAGTAGTCTCTGGGCGGTTTACAGTTTAATTACAGTATGCAGGCTACACATTGCCCCCCCCCCAGCATGCTGGGTACTCATTTTACCGACCTCGGAAGGATGGAAGGCTGAGTCAACCATGAGCTGGCTGTGTGGGGTTGAACCCCAGGTCCTAAGCACAGTTTTACCTGAAGTACAGGCATTTAACCACTGTGCCATGGGGTTATCAATAGATAACAACCATTATTTTTCACAATTATATTTCTAAAATACTTGAATTGTCTGGCTATGTAATTTTCATTTGGAAGACTATCTGTATGTCTCGGTGAATTAGGCAGGTGTGCTTCAGAAACAGATTCAAGAGTTCCAGAAGCATCAGACAGGAAATACTGAATCCGTGTCAGTCCCAGTCTCTTATACACAAATGGGAATAAGCACTGGTCGAGTCAGTGGGACTTATCACTGAATAGGCATGCACATGGCTAGTCTAATGCCTAGGTGCCCAAGGAATTGCACATACATTCCCCCTTTGGAAAGTGCTACCCCTTTATCCAAAGTCAAAGTAAGCCTTTTCCCCCTTGCTCCATCTCCATTTGGGTCTTCAAAGTGAAAGGTAGAATTCAAATCAGATTAAAGAATGTGACCACTTCTAGGTCCTCGGAAGTGAACATTTAGATATTCCAAGCCCAGGTCACACACAACTCAGAGGAAACATAACCCTCTGGTTGCTCACCTTGTTTCTCCTCCAGAAAAATATATCTCACCTTCCTCTATTAACCCAAGGTTACATTTTTCTGGCTGCTGGCCTGCCTTTCACACCTAGAAGCGATGACAATGTTTATATTTAGCACCATGAGCACTGCCCTACCATACGTTTTCACAATGTTTAATCAATACTAAGTTTATATATCCTCTGTCATACAGGACTGTCCTCTATTCAAGGACACAACGACGTAAGAGAATGCAGAGGTTTCTGTTTTCACCAAAACATCATACAGGCCGAATTTGGCTATTCATGACCATAGCCTTGTAATCTCACAATTTCTACCATTTTGATCTATAAAGGAACAAATGTAGTCCTAAACTCCAGCTTCCCCTTCAAACAAAACAAAGCCCACAGCTCTTAATTTTTTTAAAAAAATGACTTCAACTACAGTATGAGCTGTTACTCTATTCTATGTGTAAGCTTCAATCCTATGGTTACCTCAGAGTAATCCTCATAGATCTAACTAAGATTTAACTCTGAGTAGGCATGTGAAAGATTTTGCTCTTCGGGCATAAGCTTATGTATATTTAGTACACTTCATTTACATCAGAGCAAATATTTCAAAGCACGCATGCCTTGAATGAAGTGCCATGGCATAATAACTTCATGCATACTTCAACGTTCTCTAGATTGGACTGATCAAATAAAAAAACACTGAACACCAAAAACAGACTATCGTTGTTATGTTATCTCAGTTCTAAAAGCTGAATGTCTGGTTAACATATGCATCATAATGAAATGATAAAGTCCCCAAGTGTTTGAAGGGACAAGAGTACTCCAAAATGTAACTGGGGTAGATTGTCTCATTGTTCTCCATAAATTTAAAATTTATCATTAAGAACAAAGCTCCAACATCAAGGAGAAGGATTCTATGTATGTTCTGCCCTACATCTTCTACTATGATATAGGAAAAGGGGAATGCCATTTTAAAAACCAGTTTCTTTCACTTCCAGCCTACAATGGGAAGTATCAAAATCAGCAAGATCATTTTGTTACATGTGCAACCAGGGAGGGAGGGAGGAACAAACAAACAAACAAACAAACAAACAAACAAACAAACAAACAAACAAACAAACAAACAAACAAACAAACAAACAAACAAACAAACAAACAGAAAGGCCTGCGAACATCCTCTCGAGAGTTCCAGATTCTTGGTCAGCCAGTTGTGAGCCTTGTTACTCCTCTAAGGTAGCTATTTTGGAAAGCATCCTAAGATTTACAACAGAGGTCAATTTATCAACAACCTGAGTTTGAGCCATATTATGTTAGATAGTGCTTAAAACCAGAATTTGGGCAGCTCATTTCTTTGGAATCCAAGTGGCAGGATTCTCCAACTACTACAGCCAGTAACTTCTGTCCAACTTTTCCAAGCTCTAATTAAGATACCAGAGGGCCCATAGATTCATATACAGTACTATACTTTTTCTATCTTTTATACAAAATTCTCCACCTTCCCTTTTAGAAATTATTGAAACTACAGTTACCTAGAATCCAAGACTTCAATCAAAGATTTGACTATAATTTCAAAAAATTGGAAGGCGGAGCACAAAAGCCAAATTACGGTAGTTATTTCCCATTTCTGAACCAAAAATATTTTGCCAATACAGTATTGAGGCTTCACCTAAATATCTTTTTTAAAGAACTCCACCATAAAAACCATGATCTAGCCCAGGCCTGCCCAAAGTCCGGCCCGGGGGGGGGGCAAATCTGGCCCATCAGGCCATTCTGAGTGGCCCTCGGCTGGCTGGCCCACCCCCTCCCTCCCTCCCCCTCCTTCACCCCATGTTTTTTTTTTAAAAAAAAAAAAACTTCCGCCAACACTGACACCACCTGGAAGCTTGAGGGGCTGGGCGGGCCGGCTGGCTGGTGAGCAGAAGCTTGTGGGGCTGGGTGTGCAGGCGAGGGGGTGGGCCGCCACCACCAGCACCGCCGGGAAGCTTAGGCGGCTGGGCGGTCTGCCGCCACCGGCACCACAGGGGAATGTGTGGGGGTGGGCAGGCCATCGAGCCTCTGCCACCGCCAAGGAGCTTTGGGATGGGCTGGCGGGTGAGCCGTCGCCACAGCTGGGGAGCTTGGGGGGTGCAAGGTCGCACAGATCACCTCTTCCAAGGGGTGACCTGTGGCCACGGCTCCCTGTGCTTCCTTTCGTCCACACCTTCCTTCTTTCCTCCCTCCCTTGTTCCCCCCCCTCCCTCCCCCCCTCCGCCCCCCCCTTCTTTCCTGTGGGTGGGGTTGCATGGGGTCAGTGGGTAGGGCTTATGGGTCAGTGGGTGGGGCTTGCAGTGGGGTGGCAGGGTCGGGGAGCAACCGGCCCCTGACACATTCTCAGCCACCAAATCTGGCCCTTCTTACAAAAAGTTTGGGCACCCCTGATCTAGCCTCTTCAATCACAACACAAAACAGAACTCCACAAAAAACCTATACTGTCCATCCACAACACTATAGTATAATCTGGGAGTCTTTTTAAAAAGAAGTTTGAACGTGTACTTGTTTGTTTTTACAAACAGCATCAGCTGTGCACATCATCACATTACTTAAGAACAACTGTTTCAGTCATTTATTTATTAAAATTGGGGAGGGGGAATGGAACGACACCAACATCCTCTCTCAGCTGCAAGGGTATGCAACTGTGCAACACAGCCTCAATGCTGTGCACCTGCAACCAGTGTTGCTTCCCATATGGAACCCTACAAACATAGGGCAGGGTCCCAACCCAGCACTGGTAGAAAATTAGAGGAACTGTTGAAGGACACCCAAAATACTTCCAGAGATCTCTGGTAGAAATGACAGTAGCAGGAAAATTGCCCTCCATAAAAACAGTCTTTTGTTATATGAAGATACTTCTTGTTATGGGAGTTCTGGGCCACTTTCCTAATTTTATGGCTGCTATCTGCACAGGAAATAGCAATGGCAGGAATCACCCCTACATATCATCATGGCAATCCCAATTTAGGATAACCCTTGCCATGGTTTTCTAGGTATAGGCTGGAATCCCATTGTATAACGTTATGCCAGCCATGTATCTTGGATGATGTCATCAGCCACAGCTGATGAGTATTCAATGTTTCCTATTCCTCTACTTCTAGTTTTAGGTATCCCTAGGGATTCTTTTTCCCCTGGGTAAGTCTCCGGGAGCTGTGGAATGGAGGAAGGAACTCTTTCTTGCTGGGAAATTACTGCTCTTGGTTGAGGTTCTGCATAACCAGGGGAGGAAAACAACCTTTCATACAGGCTTGAGCACAATGGAGAAATGCAACAAATACATAAAATAAAATAACCACTGTGCCTTTTGTGCAGTGGTTCTGACCCACTGCCCCCTCCCCAAAAGTGGCAATTAGTTAGTAAAGATGAAGGCAGTCCGATATACTGGATTTAAATACATGTTCACACATCTATTTTCAGCCTATGACAGGGACAGGGGCTGAGGCATAGAGAATGAATAAAACTTGGAGACTTGACTTGGTCACTTGCTGCTGTTACCTCCAACTTATAAAGACACTATGAGCGACTTCCCAAAGATCCTCTAGTACACAGCTCCACTCAGCTCTTGCAGACTCAAGGCCCTGACTTTCTCTATGGAGTCAATCCATTTTCTATCTGAGCTCCCTCTTTTCCCACTGACTTTTAATTTTCCTAGGATTACTGTGTTTCTAGTGAGTCCTGACCTCACTGTACAATAGCCTTATCAAGTGTAGGATATGTACATTCGGAATACCACTCAAGGTTTATCCACGCAATTTCCATGAGATAAACAAATGTAAGAGAAAAGAACTATGAATGCACCAGATCTGTGGCAACTCAGGCAATCTTCTCCCCAGCCATGGAAAGCAGCATCACCCTGTTCAGTTTCAGTCTCTGTGTATTTGCATTTTCAGATCAGTATTTCCTCTGCATACATTTATGAATATGATGCTGAGGTATCAACAACTTCTGTCAGAGTAACTGCTGTAGAGTTAGCTTCCCATCATAACACTCGAGTGAGTGAATTGTCTTATTCCCGTCAAAGTCTAAAAAATGAAAATGGCTTTAATGGCATGGAGTGCTGGAAAACACACACACACACACACACACACACACACACACACACCATGCTGAGTGGCACGTTCTCACTCGAGTTGGGGGATGGAGCAATAGGCTCGAGACAGTTGCCCCTGAGAGACGAAAACAAAGATATAATATCTTGACTGGACAGATGGAGAGGACAGGGTCTGAAGCTCCTATTACACCCTGCCATCTGGAAGACATTTAGCACAAAATGACCTATTTTTTTTTTTTTTACTTACACACACAATGAGAAGGACAAGTCATCTTTCACAGACTAGCATTCATACACAAAAATAAAACAGGCCTGCAAAGAGTGTTAGACAAAAGTTGTGGGGATTTTATTTTAAAGGCGCTTAAAAGTTGCAGTTGCTGAAGGCTCTATGTTGGTGTTCCAATACCCATTGCCTGACAGTCTCAAATATCTTCAGGGAAAATCGAATTAATGGGCAAAATTACAAAGGAAGCACTGTGTATTAAAAAAAGAGAGGCATTTCTAGTTCTTAAGGTACATGCCACAAAAAGGTACTGGCTAATTTTGTATTACATACAAAAGCAAGCACGGCAATATGAGCATATAAGTGAACCTCAGATGTGGAAATGATCACCACTCAAGCTCAGTGCAGATGTCTGCCAATGGATATCAAAAATGTGCACTTGTGTCCTCCAAAATCATCCCTCCCACTGCCTTGAATTCCAAGGGGCTAAATAGCATGGTTTCAGTTATACACTGATGTCAATCAAGCAAGCAAGTAAATGCACAATAAATACTGTTCCTCTGGTCAGAAACCCCTGAGTTTAATACTAAAGTTGTCAAAGTGTTCTACGTGCCTCCAAAACACGTAGGGGATCATAAGTACCTTTAAGAATCATCATACTCAGTACTGGGAGGAAAGAATTGTCAATGCTATAGAAGAGAACCCTGATAGAGAGAACCACTGTGTGTAAGTGTGTGCTTGTTAATCAACAGTTTATGCTTTGCAGTTACATTTTTGAGGGCTGAAGAGTTATACATGGATTTTAAACTACACTGGGATCTGGCACCCATAACCTCAGCATCAGTGAAGGGAGAAATATAATTTTCTTACACAGATTTCACTTCAGTGTAATAAAAAAGTCCAAGAAGTGCAAGTACAAATTAACCTTTAAAATTCAAATGGAATGATGTTTCTAGGAGGAGAGTCCAACTTCCACTTCTCACTGTATGTACAACGTAACGAAAGACCTGTGCATGAATGCTCTTCCTGGTTTTTAATTTTTGAATTCATGTGTTGGGTTTCGTTTCACAATTGCTTCTTCCCAATTCTGCATGTTCAGAGGGCGGCAGACAGTTATCATGTCATCAGCCTCTTCCATTCTTTGTCATTCTAGCCAAAGCGTATGTACTGGGAAAGAAGGGCATTACGTAACTCCCTATAATCACCATCTGCTAGCGATGCTTTTAAGACATCCATCTGGAAAATACATGATTCTTCAGCCTGGTGTCTGATGAAATAGGATAAGTAGGGAAGTGACCCATCACAAATTGCCCCTCTTTCTTGAGGATTCACTTGGGACTTCTTTGCAATCACAGGAAATTGCTGGACAGCAAGGAAGGCAATGCATCTCACCAGCACTGCCTCTGCTACAAAGCAGATCCAGGAATGCATGCAGATGAATTGCAACCAATTCCAAATTAGTAAATTCCCTAACATTGCATCTAGACTCTTTAGTTTCTAAAGATAAGTGAATTTATCATAGCTAGTTCCACATCGCTGTTGGTTTCTCTTTTATTCATCTATAACAGTGTTGGTGAACCTATGGCACGGGTGCCAGAGGTGGCACTCGGAGCCCTTTCTGTGGGCACCTGACATTGTCCCTTCACAGCCACCTGTATTCAGGTTAAATTGCTGTATTGGCACTTTGCAAAAAAAATTGGTGGGTTTTGAATTGCATTTTGGGCACTTGGTCTCTAAAAGGTTCACCATCACTGATCTATAAGATGAATCTTAAAAGCTGCCTCAGAAAGCTCAGTGGTTTCCATATCTGACTTTAGATCCAGAAGTTGAGAGTTCAGATCCTCATTGTGCTTCCAGGGAGAAGAACCAGCCTGTGTGACCTTGGGCAAGTTGCACAGTCTCATAGTGCTCCCGGAAGAAGGGAATGATAAACTATATCCATATTTTCTATTGAGAAAACCCAGGAAAATGTTACCACACACCAGAACTGATTTGATGTCATGCAATTTTTTTTTTTACTAAAAGTTGTCATGACTGATAGTTAGGATAACTGCACAGATCCTAAAACTAGCATCAAGCAGTCCTGGAGTTTCAACAGTTAGTATCAATTCTTGATAACGTATTGTTTTTAACTCTGCCCTGCAACCCAGGAGAGAGGGAAGATTCTTATGTTCCTTTGCATTTGAAAGTCACACAATTAAACCAACATGAACACTTGACAGATGAAGACACCATGGCTCTCTGGATGTAAGAGTGGATATCCAAATGAGAAGATGGCATATTTTTCATGTGTTGTAGCCCTTGCTAAATAATTTCCCCTTTGACCTTTCAGAGAAGGATGTTAGCTTCAGCGTCTGCGTGTTAAGAAAAGGGCCCCGGGGGGGGGGGCGGGTAGCAAAGACGCCTCAACTTTCTGGGAAGGGATGACTTTGCCCTATTAAAAATGCCTTTTATGCAAATATAGTGGTGGGAGGTTCCACAGGTAACTTGGCTATTATAAAAAGGGATCACAACTGAAGAAAGGTTGTGAACCACTTTGCTAGGGCAACACAACAGGCAGACTTCCACATGTTACACTACTGAGACATACACTGCTAAAAAATTCCTATTTTCTACAACATTTTAAAATGCCTTCTATTATCTGGAATGCTATTTCTTTTGTAGCTAAGTCAAACACAGCAGCAATAATGTGCTATCAAGTTGATTTAAATTTAAGATGACCCTTCCACTAGAGTTTTCTAGGTATGAAAGGCAAAGGAGGCATCTACCACAAAGCTCTTCAGGTGGCGCTTGCCAAGAATGATTTTAAAAAAGGTATAACCAACTCTGAGCCAACTCAGCTCTCTTCCTGTGTATGCACCAGTGGCGTTTGTCTGTGCCCATCTTCAGCTGTGTTTATTACAGCCACGGGAAGGAGCATGTGTGTATTAAATGGCTTGTTTCAGAACCATCCTGAGACCTGCACCCATTGCCACAAGGATATTTCCAGTCATTCAGATTCCCACAGTAAAAAACCACTGATGGCTCATATCCTTGGTTGTCATTCCTTGAATGAAACTGTTCAAGTGACAATGACTGATAGCCTTGGAGACACAACTAATTTCTCACAACACATACCTTGATTCTGTCAGATCAGGAGAAACTTGACCAGTTGCACGCTCATTGGAGAGAACTGTGGTTAATGGCTGGTCAGAAGTCTCTCCATCTGGCTCCCTCCTGATGACATCCACGGGGAGAGAGGAACTGCATCAAACAAAAGGTAGAGGGAAGCATTAAGGAATTCTTTTGAAACTAATTCTATGAGTACCTATCCAAGTAACTATGCCTTAGACAATTATAAAACAATAATCATGTGCCATCAAGTCAATTCTGACTTATGGTGGTCCTTTTCAGGTGAAGCATCAGAAGTGGTTTACCATTCCCTTCTTCTGGGGACATCATAGGACTCTGCATCTTGGCCAGGGCCACCCTGGCTGGCTCTGCTCAAAGGAAGTAGAGAAGGGAACTGAATTGTCAACCTCCAACTGCCCTATCAGAGACTCAAACCACTGAACTATCCAACCAGCCATAATATCACGACAAGCCTAGCAAGGATTTCAAAACTGCAGCAGAGATCACTTCCCCAAACTTCTGAACCAGTGTTGCCAGCTGTGGGCTAAGAGGAGATGAAACTTCCCACAATGGTCCCTGAAGACTATTTAAACATAAAGAAATAGAAGATTTATGATTTCGACATGAATGTCACCCATGGCCACAACAAAAGGATTCTGACACATAGACCACAGTGACACATTTTGAGAAGCATAGCATCAGAGTAAATATGGTCTTCCTCTAAAATACTTTGAGGGTGATATCACAAAGACGTTAAGGGATTCTAAGATGGGAAATCCTTCATAAATAAATTGAAGTCTACTCCACAAGCATCATGTCATAGTTTCCCCCTACCCCTTTTATCTCACACCAAAGCAGAATAAAGCAACTGCTTACTTACCACTCCATAGTGCTTAAAGCACTCTCTGGACCATTTACAATTTAAATATGAAGGCTACACATTGCTCCCCCACCCCCCAGTGAACTGGGTAATCATTTTACCAACCATGGAAGGACAGAAGGCTGATTCAACTGTAAGTCAAGTACTTGGGATTGAACCCTGGGTTGTGGGCAGTTTGGCTGCAGTACAGCAGTTTTGCCACTGTGCCACAAGGCTCCAGCCTATGAGGTACAGTAGAACCCCAAAAAGACCTCACTGGCCCAAAGAAAATATTCTTTTTAAAGAGTTTTGAACTAGCACCCATACACTCTAAGTTCTCCAGGAATACTAAGGATGCTCAGGGCAACAACTACAGTCTTTATCGTCCAGGGCAAACATTGAATTATGTGTGCCACCCAGCAAAATAAATAAAACAAACACTATTTTGTTTGTTTGTTTTTTAGTGTCAGCCTCCTAGCCCAGCATCTCCCCTTGTTGTGGCCCTGGGGATGCTTAAAGGCTTAAAGGCTGATTACGAAGAAGCAAAAGTGGCATACAGTACATTCAAGAAATTTGATGTTTTTGAAGTACACAATTAACCAAATTCCCAACAAATGTGAAGTTTGTTTTAGCCCTTCAGATACAACCATGGTAGAAAAGACATTACAATATAACAGCTTTAAAACCATCACGAGAGAGCTTGCTACAAAGTATATCCAGTCACTCTGTAGTATTTGAGCAGGCTAAACCTAAAGGCATGAAGAAGGAGGCAAGTTTTGACTTTACTAGCTTTTATTCAGTGGTTACCTATCTGATGTTTCGAACACCTTTAGAGAGGCCACCTAGTCCTTCTCTTTATTTACTTTCACCAAGTGAATAGTTGTGCATCTACCAAAGGAAGGCCCCTGTCTGTGTTTAGCTTCTCCATCCAAGCACAGATCCAATTTTCTAGGGCTTTAGCTCACTTGGAGAACCCGTGGGCAAAAAAGAACTTCATCTCTGCAGAAACATCACATTCTAGGCAGAGAAAGCAACAAGATAGCAGATAGGTGCTCTAAAGTTACCAGAGAGAGTCAAGTAACTAACAAGCACTCATATTTTAGCCAGCATGGATAATCTTCACAGGTTGATGGCTCTCTGACTTTCAGGCATATCTCTTTGGGTGAGCAAAACTATGGCAAAGAGAGTGGAGGTATCTGGCTCTCCGACCTTCTACATTTCGTTCACCCAACCACTGAGCGACTGAAAAGGACTCTCACAAAGATGCCAAATGTATTGAATGAATTAATCAATAAATAAATGCTCTATGCAAACAGAACTTCTGTGTGTTGTGGGGGCGGAACAGTCTCTCGTGACAGTCAAAGAATGAGAACATTCCTAATTACCTTATACATTCTTAGGACTGCATGTAAGCATAAAACTGTGTCCAGGTTGTACTTAAAGGTGTGTGTCTTACAGGGACTGAAACACTTAGGAGATATGTTTCACATTTTGCATGCCATCTGCTAGTGGAGAACACTAACTACGTTTGAAAGATCCATGGGCTCAGCTTGCAAATCAAGCACTGTCAGGGGCAATGCTTTGATCAACAACCAAACACTCCTTTCTCATGTGCCATAGTTTTCAGGTATCTGGGTCAAGCTTGCAGAGAATGTACAACTGAAGTTTGCTTTAAATATTTGGAGCAGCTCACTTGGTGGTGGTGGGGAGAAGAAGAAACATGGTACTTTTTTAACATTTGAGGGAAAGTCATATAACAATGATATGAAAGCATCAGCCCAAGAGATTACTGAATATGACAGACCATGGACGTATTTAGAAGTCCCCAACATTTCTGAATAAGAAGCACAATCACAGTGTTTATAACATACTGTATTACTCTTCCCAAAGTAATTGCAATCAATATTAATTTGTCTTACTAATATATACCACCACTAATACAAGGCTGCCCATTCAGAGAGTTCGTGTATATAGAAATTAAGAATATTTTCTCACTCACCAATGGCCATTTTTTTGTTTTTTGATAACCATCAATTTAAACAATTTAGTCATCTGGAAATTAGGGGTTGTATAAATTATGAGACTTATACATAGGCTTGGCTTCCAAAACGAGTCAATAATGAAGAGAGGAACTAGGGCAGACTAAAAATATCAGATGCAGTTGTACCAAATTATCCATGTTACTGCTATGCCAGAGATATGGAACTAATCAGCGAGACCAAAACATTTTTCAGATGTTGATAATTCACATCACTCAAAAGCATTAGCTTCCAAAACATAGTTTTAGCAATACGGTGACACTAGAGAAATTGGCATGGGGAGGTGGTATTTAGGACAGGAGATTAACAAAGGACAATGAGACGTAACCATGTGCTCAGATGCCCCAATAAAGACACTGTCATCAAAAATATGGGAGATGATCGAACTTATGCAGAGAACATATATAACACCAGTCAAACTCAGCTATATACGTAGAAATGTAACAATTAACACTCACTGGCGTTAACTAGGGAGGGGCGGAAGAGTGCATTTGCCCTGGGGTGCGCAGCAATCTGGGGGCACCTGGAGGGGGAGCAGGAGGTGGAAGCCATGCGCCATCCCACCAGCAGTCCTCCTTTCGCCCCGCTAAGGCTTGGTGATCCTTAGTCGGGGGAAAGGAGGAGAGGGAAGCAGGCAATGTTTTTTCCCCAAGCAGCACCTCCATCAATTGCTCCCCACTCCACCTACCCACCACCCCCACTAAGGCTTGGCAATCGTTAACCTGAGGAAAGGAGGCAACAGAAGCATGTGATGGAGGTGATGCTTGGGGGGGGGGGGTCACCTGCTTGGCACTATCCATGCGCTGTGCAATTTGTACAGGAGAGCCTGTTCTGGGAAACCCCCAAAGGGGGCGTGAGAAAGAGGGACTCTTCTTCCTCTCCCTCACTGTTCCCCCAGGATTAGGCACCCCTTGCTCGGGTGGGTGAAATGCAGTTGGGGGGGCGGGGGGGGGACAAAACCGACTTGGTCCCCGGGTGCTCCAAACCATAGCTACGTCTCTGTTTACAGTTAGATAAAAAGTAATGGTTTGGAGAAAACATCTAAACATCGGCTGGTCTTTCCTTTACGCTGCCCCTAACATATGTGATAAGATATGAAGGGGGGAAACACAAAGCTTTTGTCTGGGCCTTGCTCTCATTTTTTAAAAATTACTTGTTAGCGAGAGTCAGCTAGTTAAGTATTTAAAGACATCCCTGGCCATTTTGTTTCTGTCCCAACGCATATCATTTGGTTTTGGCAAACATATGACTTAATCTGGCAGGAGAGAATTATCCACTACTGCTCTGCCAGTTCCATAAAGGACTGCTGTAATTATTATTATCATAAAACAATTTGCCTAAATGTGTATTTGTTCACGCTATTTAAGAGAGTGAAGGCCAGTGCAACTCAAAGATCCAGACTAGCAATAAATGTATGTTGTAAAATTGGCCTGGAACCATTTTCCTTATCAAAATCCTAACTATACAGTCTTAATCTGACTCAGTTTGTTTCCAACTTCTAGCAGTTCTAACTCGTACTATACCATTGCTATTTGCTGAAAATAAAACTTTTGTGAAGAGAAGGAGCCGAGTGAATGTTAGTGGCTGGAATTATTGGGTATCTGCTGAAGTCCAGGTTAGTGTCCACTGTCAGTTCTCTGGTGCACCGTTTTATTCCTTCATGACTGCCTGCTCACATTTGGGAGGCTTGCAGTAAATTACAGAGAAAATATGGCATTGCACATCCAAAATATGTTATCCTATGTGCTGTCAAGTCAGAACTTATTTAGAGTGACTCTAAGAGTGCTTCCAATGTATTTGAGATATTTAAGGGATGTTTTATCTGTCAACACAGAAAGGATGATAGAAATTATGAGGTAGGGGAAAAGAATATCTTCTAATTGCTTCTGTGCGTCCCCTTCTGAACTGTTTAAAGGGATCTCAGCCACAGAGACAAGCGCTTGTTTCCGCGGCCGGGAGCCCTTTCCAAAGATCGCTCGCCGCTTGCCCACACTCTCCTGGGGGTTGCAGGCGTGCAGCAAGCGATGTTTAAAGGGCTCTCGGCCGCGGAGCCAAGCGCTTGGCTCCATGGCTGAGAACCTTTTTTAGACTTGTGCCCACCCACCCAAACTTCATCCGCATATTGCAGATTTTCAATGATCGTGGGTCGGGTGGGTCCCTAACCTCCGTGATAGGTAGGGGGTTACTGTATTATTGTTTAGTACACCAACACAGCAATTCCCCCAAACACCAGAGAACAAAGCAAAGAAAAGTGTCCTGCTGATATACCACCCCATAGCACTTGAAGCACTCTCTGGGTGGTTTACAATTTTAATTATGCAGGCTACACTGCCCCCCCCCAAGCAGGATGGGTACTCATTTTACTAACATCGGAAGGACAGAAGGCTAAGTCAACCATGAAGCGGCTACCTGGGATTGAACCCTGGTCCATGAGCATAGTTTTAGCAACAGTACAGGCATTAACCACTGCGCCACAAGGCTCCTCCAGATGTGGAGACGTGATTTGTACATTTATTCTTCAGTCTAATTTGTATTAAACCAACAAGAGAAGTCCACGATCTATTCATAGAATCATAGAGTTGGAAGAGACCTCAAGGGCCATCTAGTCCAACCCCTTGCCATGCAGGAACCACTTCACAATATTTCCGACAGATGGCCATCCAGCCTCTGCTTAAAAACCACCAAAGAAGGAGACTCCACCACCCTCCGTGGCAGCATATTCCACTGCTGAACAGCTCTAACTGTCATGAAGTTCTTCCTAATGTTCAAATGGAATCTCTTTTCCTCTAGTTTGAAACCATTGCCCCGAGTCCTAGTCTCTGAAGCCATGGAAAACAAACCTGTTCCCTCTTCCTTCAGCTAAAAAGTAAGAAATGGACTTGGCATTGCTAAGAAACATTATCTCTACTTAAACTTGAGCTAATGGCTTCAATTGTTGTTTTTAAACAGAAGAATAATTAGAGTCTAACTTTTCATCAGCTATGTTATTGAAAGAAACCATAGATGATTGATTTCTTAATGTGTAGTACTTTAGAATACCAAGTTTCAAGTTATTTGTAAAACAAAACCATGCCTTCAAAAAAGAAGGAAAAATAGAAATACCTCTAGTGCAGGACTGCCCAAAGTCTGGCCCGGGGGCCAAATCCGGCCAGTCAGGCCATTCTGAGTGGCCCACGGCTGGCTGGCCCACCCCTCTCTCCCTCCCCCTCCTTCGCCCCATGTTTTTTTTAAAAAAAACTTCTGCCAACACTGACACCACCTGGAAGCTTGAGGGGCTGGGCAGGCCGGCTGGCTGGTGAGCAGAAGCTTGTGGGGCTGGGTGGGCAGGCGAGGGGGTGGGCCGCCACCACCAGCACTGCCAGGAAGCTTGGGCGGCTGGGCGGTCTGCTGCGACTGGCACCACATGGGAATGTGTGGGGGTTGACAGGCCAGCGAGCCTCTGCCACCGCCAAGGAGCTTTGGGATGGGCTGGTGGGCGAGCCGTCGCCACAGCTGGGGAGCTTGGGGGGGGGGTGCAAGGTCGCACAGATCACCTCTTCCAAGGGGTGACCTGTGGCCACGGCTCCCTGTGCTTCCTTTCATCCCCACCTTCCTTCTTTCCTCCCTCCCTTGGTCCCCACCTCCCTCCCTCCCTTCCTTGTTCCCCACCTTCCTTCCTTCTTCTCTTGGTTTCTACCTTCCTCCCTCCCTCCCTTG
Source organism: Phrynocephalus versicolor (assembly GCA_023846285.1). NCBI lineage: Eukaryota > Metazoa > Chordata > Lepidosauria > Squamata > Agamidae > Phrynocephalus > Phrynocephalus versicolor. Next base: position 1,519,615 of record JAHTLZ010000379.1, read on the forward strand.
GTCCCCGCCTTCCTTCCTGCAGGTGGGGTTGCAAGGGGTCAGTGGGTGGGGTTTATGGGTCAGTGGGTGGGGCTTGCAGTAGGGTGGCAGGGTCGGGGAGCAACCGGCCCCTGACACATTCTCAGCCACCAAAACTGGGCCTTCTTACAAAAAGGTTGGGCACACCTGCTCTAGTGCATCTTTTCACTTTGTGCACTGAAATCATAAGCTCTTAACTGTCATTAACAATTCATGTAAATAATCAGTTTAAGAATAAGAACTTGGCTTAATTCTGCAGTGCCCTCAGAGGCTTAAACAGAATAGAGGCTAACTTCTAATAAGAATAGAAGAAGTTATTTATGAAAACTCAGAGCTTAAAGAGGAAAAGAATCTTCCAACTACAATGTGTTTTTCTACAAATGGTTCTGGAACAGACAACATTCTCAAACTCTTCCTTGGAAAATTAAAGCAGACTTGCAGAATGGAACGGAACGTTGTAGACCATAATGCCCAACCTCAACTAAATACATTCAATCGTACATTGGAGCATTCACAAAACATGGCTGTCCGGCCCCTGCAGTTGACCCTACCTCTTGGCAATTTATTCCAATGTAAACCTAATTTTACAGTCAAGAACATTCTCTGTCAATAATTACCCAATGAGAAAAACATTAATGGTGGGCATACTTCCATTGAACTACAGTTTGCCTACAGTTATGTCTCTCTCCCCTCAATATACTGAAAGATGAAATGTTGGGTATGTTCTAGTCTATCTCCTCAGCCACCTAACAATGGTGGGTATGGCACATGAAATTTTATTATTTTAGAACTGTTAGCTTATTGTATTACCTGATCTTATTGCATTTTGAAGATTCCAAAAGTGCAATTTCTCTACGTAGTAAAACATTTTAAAATGAAAAGTGGCATGGAAATTTCTTAATCACATCAATAAATGTAAAGGTCTACCAGGTGATATGTATGAACCCATTGTTCAAACTAGTAAATGCCCCAGATATCACTGCAATGCACAATAATTTCTCCACCAAGGAAAGGCTTCCCTCAAATCAGCCATAGTGAGCAGAATTTTTTTTAAAAAAATCCACAACTTTTAATTGAACTTTACACATGAGACACATCACACTGAACCACAGGCATTACAAGGGCAAGCTGGAGCAAAATTATCTGTTTTTCAATTAAGCAATGATTCTTGATTCAGACAAAGTGACAAAGCTCAGTCATGGAGAAAGAGAAACAAGGAGCTCCTCATCTCCGGGATGTGCAAGAGGAAAAAAGACTGGTGGGGAGATAATAAAACAATTTGGTTTGTTCACATTACAATAAGCTTGGCTTTTGGAGGCTCAAAGCTGTTGTCTTTGGACGAATGTACAAAAACGTACCAAAATCAACTAATTTGTGTGATTCCGGAGTGCCTCTGGCATGGATTAAGGACTACTGTTCACTCCGGGACAGTGAAATGCCTTCACAACCCTTTCAACATTTGCAAGGTGAAAATGATTAACAGCAACTTGATTTTAGGAAAGAGAAATTTTGAAGTAATACAGCAGACTAGATTGCTAGCACCAAAAGAGAAGGCAAGAGACAACTGAACCATATAGTAAAACCCTAGATATCCCATGGACATTCCTGTCACGCAGGCAGTAGGCAGGCCTCAGACTGACATCACCAGGTTGTATTCATATCCATTGCAACCACTCCCCCAGCCATTTTGAAGAGTTGCAGGATGAAGGGGGGGGAAAGCCTATGTCACTGAATAAACAGGATTTTTGCATTCTGAAATATTCCTCTTTCTGTTGTGGTGGTGGCAGATCTCCCACTCAAGATTAGTTTAATAAACTTTACTGAAATGCTATCGCCATATTAGGATTGCATATGCATGGGGTTGTTGTAGAAGGGTGGTTACTGTGTACAGGCTTTGAGCAGATTAGGCCTGCATAGCTCTTCTCAACTATTTGCTATTTTGGTCCTACTAGGTGGAAGGAAGAGAGAGAGAGAGAGAGAGAGAGATGGAAATGCATAGATAATAACATGAATTCCCGAGGCTTCTGCACACCCGTTTAAAACTACTGCACTGCCACGTTATTGGAACTACCTTCTCTCTCTACAGATGAAATGCATAAAACTCAAAGACACTGCAGACTAAAACAACCAGAAAAATCAGCAGGTGCTGAACACACCCTAAAACAAACTGGACATGAAATCCTCTTCCAGGACACAGAGGTACTAGACAACACTACCAATCATTATGTCAGACTACACAGGGAAGCCACTGAAATCCACAAACATAAGCACAGTTCCAACAAAAAAGAAGAAAGTCTAAAAATCAATGCCTGGCTTCCAGTATTGAAAACTACAGCCTGCAAAAGATCAAAGTTCAATGCTTCTCACCCAGCCACAAGCACTGGTGATTGGTTCACAAAATAGAACAGCTAACAACACCCATCAACTGCAAAGAAGGATTGCAGGCACCCCTGATTGCAGTGAAACTTCCTAATCCCTCCACCATAATACAATGACGAACACCTGCATAGGACAAGTTTCCTCTTTCCCACAACTTTAAAACCCACAGTCTCACTCACTCTATACCCCAGAGCACAGAGAGAACTCCTAGTTCCCTGAGCTCCTTGCTCTCTGAAGACGCCAACCACAGAGTCTGGCAAAACATCAGGAAGAAAAACTTCCAGAACACAGCCAAACAACACGAACAACACAAAACAACTATCAGATCATGGCAGTAAAAGCCTTCAAGAATACATATAAAACTCAACTTTGACAGTTTTACATTCTCCTTAATTATTTTGTGTCACCAAATTAATACAGTACTGACTTAGGGCAATACTTTGAAGGTGTTTCTAGGTAGAGGATGCTGAGGAGTGGTTTACCATAACCTTCTTCTGGAGGGCTGGCTTTTCTCCCTGGAGGTGCAGCAAGGGATAGGACTCCCAATATTTGGCTCACTGAACTATCCTTACTATCCACTTTTTACAAATCAATAAAACCCCGCAAAAAACATTGGCAGAGTCATTCCACTCCTGTTGAAATCATTCAATCAGCACATTGTTTAACTATTCAGATGTCATATGACGGTATCCTAAGAAAACCTGATACTGTATATTATCTGCTAGGATCCAGGGAACAAAATAAATAACCTGCTAAATCAGTAGTGGCCAAACTTTGGCACTCCAGATTTTTGGACCACAATTCCCAGAATTCCAAGCCTGGATTGCCAACGACAAAGGACTGTGGGAGTTGTGGTCCAAAACTTCTGGAGGGCTGAAGTTTGGCCACCACTGTGCTCAATGCTAGGATCCAGGGAACACAACTGATAATTTCAAGAGGAGCACCAATGACTTATCCAGTATTCATCTTTTTTAGATCTGACATAAACAGAGAGCACAGTCTCAACAAAGGTTTGGTAACATTCCTCTGGGATACTTGATCACAACACATTTTCACCATTCACCTGAGGAATGACAACTGGATGCAGGGAGTGAACAAATATTTCTGGGCTCAGTATGTAACTCCATCAGACAGGGGAAGATTCTTTCTTTCTTTCTTTCTTTCTTTCTTTCTTTCTTTCTTTCTTTCT
>JAHTLZ010000379.1:1528751-1574813 GCA_023846285.1 Phrynocephalus versicolor
CTCTCTCTCTCTCTCTCTCTCTCTCTTTCTGCAGCGCCTACAGGAGCTGCTCTCCAGGATTTTTTGAGTCATCGGCATGACAGGCGGAAGACTGTTTTGAATTTTCGAACCATTTTCGACTCCACCGGGCAATTAGGCTTGAACAACGTCAGGAGGGAGGGGTTGGCATCCGGAGCCTAACAGTTTTAACTCCGCTTTTGTATTCACCCAGCGAGGCGGTTTTTCGTTATTTATAATATAATCATTGTTTGCCATTCGGTCAATTCTAACTTACAGCTATGCTATGCAGGGTTCCTAGAGGAAAAATTGTGAGATGCTTCTAAGGTTATCCTGGGAATGTGCAGCTTGACCAATGCCAAAGAGGCTGACTGTTTGGGGTTGCACAGTGGGGAATCCAACTCCTGACCAAACTGAGCTATCCAGACAGCTGATCTTGATAAGGATGGGTAAAACTTGAGAGAAGCTGTTGTTTACCTGCCATTATGTAAATTGTAAGTCTGCACACACACCCATGACTGCTCTGGACTTTTAACATAAAGGAAGGGATTTTTGTTTCTCCTAAAATAGTGGTCATTGCTTGTTTACTATGAAGTAGTACCAGCCTCTGCATGCCTGGTCAGAAGTAAATCTCAATGACTGCAAAGCAGCTCACTTCCAAGTAAATAGGCATCAATGGTGGCCCTGAGGTATCACTCTGGGCTTTAGGGTTGTCTTGATGTCCTGTACTTAAATATGTGTCTTGCTAGTGTTTCTGTTTACTGAGGACAGTACTGTTAAGGAAGGAAGACTGGGTATGAGTCACACATAAATGCATAATTGTCAATAACACATATACACTCTTTTTGTACAAGTAATTTTCTCTAGAGTCGATAAAAAGATGCTACTTAATGACAGTGGAGAGGTGCAGGCAGAAAACTGGACTTTTCTGGAGAAACCTGTATTCAGATCCACACCCAGCATAAAAACCTGACCTTTTGCTTTGTGTTGGGACTTTTGTAAGGATAAAATGAGATAATTGCCATGGATGATTCCTTTGTTCCTCAGAGGGAGAGCTTCCTTCCAGACTTTGCGATGTCACACACACACGCGCACACACACACACAGACAGATGTTCAGTCACTTATTCACTCTAAAGGGAAACAAAGAAGTACCACAAGTGCTTTAGCTAGAAATGATATATACTCGAGTTAGTCCCAGTTGGGATTTTTGGAACAACTGCCAGTAGGAAAGTTGTAAGGGAGGGGGGAGAGAGGCCCTTTCAATATGTCATCCTTCTGGCATACATCACCTTGTTTCTAGCTGAGAAAATTCACATCAGCTCCACCAAGACATGAAACAGAGCTCCAGAGAAGGAAAAGCTACTGCTGCTGGAAAATATGATTCCCCTCATTTACCCCTTACAGCAAGAGGTTCCCTGAATCCAAAATAAAGGGAGAGAGAAGGTTGTTGTTGTTGTTTGTTGTTGTTGTTGTTTAATTCCAGCCTCTGTTTGGTACCTCTCAAGAAGCAACCCAACTGCCTGGCCATCTAGAACCTGCTCCCTTCCAGATGTGTTATGCTGTAGCTCCCATTGCCTCATGGAAATAGAATTTTGTTTTAGATTTTTGTTTTGGTAGAATACAGAAACATTGAGCTGACCAATTTATCTATTATACTTCAAACCCCCTTCAAGGCAGCAGTAACAACAACAAACAAAATACAGAGATCTGGCAATGAAATCACCTTAACAAAACAGAATGCTGATTACTGTACTAACAATGATCCTTTGGAATACATTACTTTATTGCAGGCAAAAATCAAAGAAAAATAACACAAAAGAAAAGATACAAAAGACACAAAACACGTGGCACCTTAAAGACTAACTTTCATATTTTAACGTAACATTTCGTGGACATGTCCACTTCTTCAGGCATATAGCAGCAGAATGATGTGTGCAATATAATAAGTAATGGAATATATGTTTCATACCAACTATTCATTGGCTGTTGTATGTAGGCATATTTGCATGCAAGCCCTGTTGTAAATTCCTATAGAGACAGAGTTGGGGTGAGGGGGGAGATGTAAGGGGGGAGAGGAAATCGGGAGCTGGTTTTGAAGGTAGTTTGTTGATATGTAGGTGTTGTTTTATGGCCATGTGGTAAAAATTCCCCAAGAGATTAAAAATAGCCACCAGTTCAGAGCAGGTGGGGGTGTGTGGAAGAGAGGGCGGAGAGTGGCAAAGTTTTTATCTTTTGGTGGGAGATGAATTTCCACGAAAAAACCCAGTGGCAATATAGTAATATTACATTTGATAATGACTCAAGAAACCTGGCTTATGTTGAATCCATTGTTGTGTGAGTCCTTCATGCGTACGAATTTTATCTCAACTGTTTCTCTTTGTATTCTGGATTTGTAATGATTCTGTTCCAAGATGGTGACCTTAAATCCTTCAAGGAGTGGCCTGGTAAACTGAAATAGTTTGAAACAGGTTTCTGTGTATTGTGGTTCCTTATGTCAAACTTGTGTCCATTGTTGCCTTTTCTTAGAGATTGTCCTGTTTGTCCAGTGTAGACTGCCACATGTTTTGTGTCTTTTGTATCCTTTGTTTTATTTTGTTTTTTCTTTGGTTTTTTTGCCTGGAATTCTTGAAAAGACTACCCTCTCCGAAACTATTACAGGTACTTCATTGGAATGCAGAGAAACCCTTTGGCCAGCACCCTACTGGATCAACACGCTGATGAAGGGACCTTGCAGGAAGCAATTCTCTCACTCCACACGTCATCCCTGGTGGGCCTGCAGCGGGATGCTTTCTTTTTTCCCAGCCTTTCCTAGCACTTGAAATTTGCTCTGAAGAACTTCCCAGCTTCTGGAGCAGATAGTAAGGGAGGGAGTGGAGAAGATGTTTGGGGAGGGGAAATTTGCCACTTTAAAGATAGTCTGACACTCCTTCTGTCAACATAAGGTCCCAAATAGGATCTTGGCCTACCCTTGGTAAAACATTCCCTGAAGCAAGATAAACAGCTCTATCAAAAGCACACCCTGTTTTCATCAGTGCATAATTTTGTTGAGATTATAATTTCTAACAGGTCCATCCCACTGGCTCTATAAATACCTCCTCCAGGTCCTCTTTAACATTCTTTCTACTTATAAATGATTTCGGAGCTCTTCTACTGATGTCCCAGGTGTGGGGTAACTGTTGTCCCAACATATGCCCAGGATTACAGCTCCCACAAGCCAGACCATCATATCCACTGACTAAGTTTTCCCTTAATGAGGGACTACGTACTATGTGACTTTTATATGGATTACCATGCATGATTACATTGACTGATTTCATAAGAATACCAGTGTTTTCCATGTTACTTTCCACCCCTCATAATGGATTTTGTGTGCTCTTTGTAGCATTATTGTTATCTTTTAATGTTCTAAGATGCCTCTTCTAATTCCCTGTTCTTAACTTGAATATGTTTAATTATTTGGACTGTATCTTGTCCCTCGTTATTGTAAGCCACCTTGGGTCCTTTTCCAAGAAGAAAGGTGGGGTATAAATAAATAAATAAATAAATAAATAAATAAATAAATAAATATGACTGTGGGGATTGTTGTTTAGCCATTCTTAACCTTTTTTGGCCACTGCTGTAATTTCAATAATAAATAAATACTGTACCTGTATAAACTGATTCAGGATTGTGTAAATCACATAACAAATCTTATAAGGGTGTGTGTTAAGAATGGTTTCCAGTCTGTGAACCTCTTCAGATGTGCCAGGGCCTTCCAGGAGGCCACATGAGAATGGGTAGTCTAAACCCTCTGGGGCACCAAACATTCTTCACTCCTCCTGTACATCAAAAATATGTTTTGCTAAAGTTATTGGTCTTTGAGAACATGAGAGGAAATCAGCATTGACTTCTGTTTGCATCTTATTACCTTATGTGGGTTGATAAACATTTGGAGAAGCCTTCCTGCAATCTGTAGGGTCCTGAAGTAGTCAACATTTAGTTCTCCTCTAGCCCTATCATTTTAAAACACAGTTGGTGATTCTATGGCACAGGTGGCAAAGGTGGCATGTGGAGCCCTTTCTGTGGCCACCCAACATCGCCCCTTCACAGCCACGGCGCGTCCCCTACACACGGAGCACACCACTGTACTTCCCGCAGAGAGCTGGTTGAAGAGGATGCAGCGGCTTGTGGGCTCATTCATGGTCCCAGTTTACTCACCAGCTACACTGCTCTGGACACCCCAAAAATGGCATGCCTGGAGAGTAAACTGGTGCTACGAAGAAGCCCACAAACTGCTGCTCCCCCCTTCGCCTGGCTCTCTGTATGAAGCTGTAAATGGGATGCCCAGAGTGGCATGGCTGCAGAGTAAACTGGAGCTACAAACGAGTCCACAAGCCGCCGCCACTCCCCTCTGGCTTTCCTGATGGTATAGCAGCCCATCCACCTCTCTGCCCAGGGCAGAGAGGCGGAATGGGCTGTTACTGTTCGGGAAAGCAAGGATCGAAGAGCATGTTTTTAAATTTCTTGTGGCCCCAACGAGGGTGCTGTGGCTGCAGGAGATTCAAAAGCCTGCTCTTCTATACTTGCTTTCCCAAAAGGTAGCACCCCTGCTCTTCAGTCCTCGCTTGCCTTAACGGTAGCACCCCATGCTACCCTTCAGGAAAATGAGGATCAGATTTTTGAATTTTCCATGGCCACAGTGAGCATGTTGTGGCCGTGGGAAATTCAAAAGCCTGCTCTTTGATCCTTGCTTTCCTGATTGGTAGCACCCCATGCTACCTTTGGAAAAGCAAGGATCAAAGAGGCAGGTTTTTGAATTTCCTGTGGGCACAGCACCCTCTTGCTCTTTGATCTTTGCTTTCCTGAAGGGTAGTACCCAAAGCATTTATAACCCAGGGTACTACTGTATTCAACTTAAATAGCTGTATTGGCACATTGCAAAAACGAAGTGGGTTTTGAATTGCACTGTACACACTCATTCTCTAAAATGTTCGCCATCACTGCTCTAGTGTATGGCTACCAATTATACCACTTTCAAATTGTAAAACAGTCAGGATTTGAGTGGAGTCAGAACCTGAGAGTTTGATGCTCCACTAAGCCTTCTGCAAGTCGAGTCAGCCTGTATAGTCATGGACAAGCTGTGCTGTCCAAGGGCATCCCCAAAGGAAGCTAATGGTAAGCCACTTCTGATTATTCTCTATTTAGGAAACCCTGGAAAGCATTGCCATAAATCAAACTTGACTTGATGGCACACAATTGTTATTTCCTGTTTGTAAGCGATTGCGAGTTGTAGCAATGCAAATATTCACTGAAGCCACCCAAGCATAATTGATTGGACCTCAGTACTATGAAATCATGACATTTTGCATACTTTCCAATGGAAAACAAAAGCAGGCCCAAGATGAATGCCTGCCAGAACTGGTGGAAAGATTCCCAAAAACTAAGTAACCTGCCTGCTCCTTCCTTGAGCTCAATGACAAAATCCAAGAAGTTCTCACATTCCATTCGGATTTCGTCTATTGTTTAAACAGTACTAATATTTGAAAATGACATCATCTCTAATTTGTCTCTTTAAAACACATGGCTTATGCCTTTGCTAAAGAAGATGAGATGAAAACCTTTGAATTCATCTTCTGCCATTTGGCCTGGATTTGCTTTTAAGAAATGCCTTGTCTTTACTTTCTTAGTTCTCTACTACTTCTGTCAGCATATTCTCCACTGGCTCTCCTTTTCCTCTTTGCTTCCCTTTGAGTAACACTACCAGGCATAATTCTGATGGAACCTGAATTTGTATTTGCACAGAGACAAACCTAAAGGCAATGTCCAAAATAAGATGTTAATGTTATAATCTATTCATTCACCACCCTATGCCCACCTATGCATTTATTACCATTCACCTCTCTACTGGGTTTTACTGTATTTTTCCATCTATAAGACATTGTCATATATTAGATATCCCCCACTTTTAAGACCCCCAAATTTATAAAATTAATAAATCCTCCTTGAATTCTCCTCCATCCCACCAACCGCTGCTTCCTTTCCTTTCCACATTCTGAAAACTCTTCTCCTCTTTGCTTTCTGCACAGACCAGAGCTTTCTTTTCATTGGGGAAAGGCTTGGGGATTGTGCAGCCTATTACGAAGTGCCTTTCCACACTGAAAAGAAGGTTCTGATATCTGCAAGAGCAAAGCTGAGGAGGGCAATCAAGTGGTGCCGGGGAGGAAGTGAAATAGCAAGGTCAGTTTGGATTCTCCTCCATCCCATCCCCTGCTGTTTTCTTTTCTTTCCGGGAGCACTTGATTGCTCTCCTCTCTACAAAGCCATATTCCCAATTTTAGCATTTTTTGTTTGGAAAGAGCAGTAAAGATGTTTGCTTAAGCTTTTGGACTTGTAAAGAGCCATGCTTTTGAGAGCCAGAACTGATCATGAGCTTGACTGTTCATGCCTACTGAGAAACACTGTCAACTGTGTCCTTCAACTACCAGAGGTGCCAGGCAGTATGGCCAATGTTTAAAGTTTCTGGGAGTCATTGCACTGAAAGCTGTTGATGGTAGTGCAGCAGTTCCAAACTACATTACCACCAACAGTTCCTATCGTGCCCCCATTGGCATGGTTGGGAGACTTGTGGCCCTCCAGATGTTGGTGGATCTTAACTGACAGAAGTGCAGTTATCCTGGCCTAAAGTCAGGTATGATGGAAGTTGGTCATAGTTTTTCAGTTCTGATGTGTGGTGGGACCCTGCCCTGCCGTCCATCAGGTGGCACTGTGCTTTTCATGTAGTTTTTTAAAGGCATGGGAAAACTTGACTCCCAAATCTACAGGGACATAAATGAATGAATTGGTTCTCAGCCAGACCAGTGAATTGCAACAATCCAGAAGCAAACTGGCAGATATATTGTAGCTATCTTGTTGCATTACTCTCCACCGTCTTTTACCATTACCTGGGTCACCAGTACTCACTGTTAGAGATTGGCATGAAACGAACAATTTTTTGTTTTTGTTTTCGTTTTTTCAACGGCAAATGAATTTTGTCTCTAAAATAAAACGAAACGAACAGAAACACCGGAAATTTTGTCATGCGTTTCGTTTTCATTATGGCAATACAGTGAACTGCTTTAAATGCTAAAAAAAATCACAAAAAATTGAAATAAATGGTAATGAAACGGTAACGAAACAAACGAAAATGAAAACAATTTTTTTGCAAAATTTCTCGAAAAACGGAAATGAACTGAAATGGGCCCCCTAAACGACAAACGACAAACGAAATTCCATTTTTTTTATTCGTGCCCATCTCTACTCACTGTGGTATTGGTATGAAACTGTGAAATCTAGTCTCCAAGAAATACATGTTATTAACATTATCTATGTTTAACAGTTTATGCCACTCTCAGTATTGTTAAAAGTTGCCTCCCACCAAGGGAGGCCAAAAAGGTGAATATTAAGAAATCATGCGTTTTCAGTTGTGGACATAGAAGGAGCTTACAGGAGCAGTTGAAGAGCATTGTGAGTACACTTGGGTATCCCTTGGGCTAGTCCGACCAGTTTGTCTTAACAGTTTCAGAAACAGTGCACCAGAATAGCATCGAACTCCCTGGACAACAGCTGCATTCAAGGAATGGCTTCTGTGCGCATCTCAAATTCTAGCTCCTTCTGAACAAAAATAATCTATAGACATTTTAATTGGTTTTTGATTGTGTTATATTTCATGTGTGTCCATGATTTTGAATTGTGCAATGTTCTGACACGATTTATGAACAAATGGTGGTCCCGATTCTCTGGAAGATAATGCGGACAGAGATATATTAGGCTCCTTGCCTCCTTGTGTGTGTTGTGTCATTGCAGTCGTGACCGACTCTTCGTGACCCCATGTCCATGGAGTTTTCTTGGCAGGAATACTGCAGTGGTTTGCCAGTTCCTACTCCAGGCTGCCTACAGCACCTGGAATTCCCTGGTGGTCTCCCATCCAAGTACTAACCTGGGCCGACCCTGCTTAGCTTCTGAAATCAGGTGAGATCAGGTGTGCTTAGGGCATCTAGGCAGCTCTCCTTCCCTCCTTATGTTTAGAGAAATGGCAAAGAATAAAATATTTAAAAGCTGCCTTTAATAACTGAATCTCTTGGATGCTGTCAATTTCAACATTTTTAAAAAATGAAATCTTGATTTTTATACAGTTGTTAATTGTTATGGTTGCAATTGCAATTATTGTCTGTTGTATCGTCACATTATTTTTTAATATCCTGTGTATTCTGTTTGGTTAATGTAGAGCAGGCCTGCATAAACCATTGACCGCGAGCGACTGGTAGCCTGTGGGGCTCTCAGAAGTCACCTGCCAGGTCCCCATCCGCCTCTCGACCCATTGTCAGAGGAATTTTTTTATATTTTTTGCTCACTTGCCCACCCAGATGCTTACTCCTGATTTTTAGTCTTCCCTTCCCTTCTGCTACTGCTGTGCCACACCTCCTTGCTTGTCTCTTCAGTAGTAGACTCCACCCTCCTACTCAGGAGCAGCACTGGGGACCTGGGAGGGTGGGTGGGCAGGTGGAGCATTGGTTAGGAGTGTGCACGCACAATTCGGAAAGGAGCCCACGGGGACTGTGGCGGTTCAGAAAGGAGCCCACGGCGATGTGCAGTGGGCAAAAGGAGCCCACGGGTTGTTCAAAGTTGGACAGCCCTGATGTAGTGTATTGTCAGTTTTAATTTTCTGTAAACTGCCCAGTGTAGTGCTTGCAGTAAAAGGGCAATATATAAATTGAATAAATAAAAGAAAGAATCTGAAGCCCTTAAGAGCTGCTTGAACCTGACCAATGACAAGAGTTCTCAGAGGACTTTGCACCAGATTCACAACACAGAGAAGCAGAGAAGGGGTAAACAGCAAGCCAGGCTGGGTGTTTGAAGCTGCTGTGCCTCCATTTGGAATTCTTTCCTCAGGGAGATTCACTTGGTTTGTTCCCCAACCTCAATATTAGGTGTGCGGGAAAATTGCCCAGGCCTCTTACATTTTCTATCCCTTTAATTACAATTTGCTTTGCTTTTTATTTTTCTGCATGCAATCTTCTGGGCAAATGAGAAGGCCAGTAAATACAGTACTTAAGCAGTTACATCATATTGAACTTGCATCTCAGAGAGAAAAACTAGCAGCAGTATTATCTGCCATCTTGTACAGAAACAGAATACACAACTTCTCTTTCTTTCCAAGCCATCTTATATTGGAACCCAGTTTCCAGTGGCTTTCCATTTATGGCAGGATGCTGAAGGTCTGTTGAGGTGACAACAGGCCAGCTGAAGTTATAATGAATCTAAACTTTTCTCAGTTCAAGGATGATGGAGCCTACATAGTACAACCCTTGCAATGTTTTTTATTAGTGGCCTAAAAAGGTATAGCCTATAGCCTACCCTCACCTCAGTTCAGCTGTGTGCTCCCATGGTACCTTTCCCTGGGCTTTTCAGCTAGAAGAAATCTTGTTCTAATCTCCCAAAAAGAGATTTGATAGAACTCCGATCTTCTCTCATTCTGCCCCGCCCCCCAGGCTAGTTCTTCTGCCAGGGTCATAATGAGACATGGGGGGAAAATACACTATCTCCCACCCAATCCCTCCACCCCCAGCCCAGAAGGGCCAAGAATTTATGTTTTCAAAACAAGGAAAGCAAAATGTTCCACCAAGAAGGACGAACCAGTGCCCCGCTCCACAAAAGGAAAGAGCTTATGCTTTCAAAACAAGGAAAGAAAATAAGAGCTGGGAATTGTTGCCATTTATTTCCTAGCACTTGCTGGCAGGCTTGCCTTTTGATTTTGGGTCCCTCTTAATTGTAGCTCTGTCTTCTGCCAGCAGATTGTAGCTAGCAAAGGAGTTCTGCTGATAAGAGCCCCCTGATAACAGATTTCTGATGGCAGCTAGCAGTTGGGGGTTTCTGCCTATTCCAAAGCATCACAACCAGCACATCATTATACAGTATTAGGGTTGCATTGTCACTCTTAAGGTATGTCTGATTCCTTTTCTGTATTCCTTCCCAAGTTTCCATTCTACTGTGGTCATAAAGAAAGGTATTTTTTTTATACCCAGCTAAAACTTAGGAGTTCACCTTATAGCACTCAACGTCAAGCATCTTTCATTTATAAAATATGTAGCTCAAAACGGTAGTTGTTGTGCTGCTTCTCTGAAAGGACCAGTTTTGCCCATCATAGCTGGTGTCTGACAAGACTCAGGCAACAAACTATGTAGAGTTCCACCACAGTTCTTTCTGTCACTTTTCCATAGGGCAAGATCTCTCACTAATATTCTCTCTCATTTCAAGGAAAAATTTAGGGCCTCTGCAGCTCCACTGTATTTTCTCTCTCTTCACAAATGAAAAAACAATTTGAAGTGCTTAAAAATGAACTGAAAAACAAATGGAGGAGGAATATTTGCCCAGCCGTGCCCAATCTGCTTTTCTTCTGGTCTAACACAAACAGAGGACACACTCCGAATTCTGAGCAAAGTACAGTTAAGTATTAAACATGTAATTTCTCCAAAATTGCATCAACATTTTTCAGGGTTTTTTTGGGGGGGAGGGGAGGGGTGTTGTTGGGAATGTTTAGTTCTGTAGGTCTTATTTATCTCCTCCAAATGTCCCTAATTTGGTAGTACAGTACTGTAGCAACTGACACTCAATTGTGTGTTCTATGTTTCAGCAGGCATAGAAAAACATCCACCAGAAGTCTTATATGCCAAAGTATAAAAGTGGACACAACTTTCATCTATACTATAAAGAATGAATGCACTCAATAAGGCCAGCCACCAGTGAAAGATAAGGAACATTGTACTCAAAAAGTAGAAGATGCGGGACACGACAGCATCAGCAAGGAGGGAACAATCAGCTTCCACATACAATTAGGTCTACAACAGTTCTCATATTACTAAGAATGGGTGGCACAAGTCATTACAAAGCAAGGTACAGTCAAAATGACACTTTTGCTTCATCCCGTAATTATACATTCCTGAAGTAAGCAAGTCTGAACAAAAGCCATGTTCCTTGTTAATTGCCTTAGGAAGCTCCCAGCTCTCTGTCTCACTGCTTCCCATTATTCTGTATTCCTGAATGTGCAATTTGCAACACGTGCATATCCTAAAGGCAGGCGGCTAAAAAAAGGAAGCTGTTTTGCAAAACATGGCAGCTGCTGCCACACGGAGCAAATGCTCAGACAGGAAAAACAGGTGATAAAAATTCCTTAGGAATGTGCAACGATGCAGCTACAGACTTGTGAAGAATCACCAGCTGCTGCTGAAGGCACCAACCCCATTGGCCACAGGTATCAATGTTTGCCACTTGTTATCATTCTTGGACAGATGCCCATTCTGCCCCCTTTTCCCTTCTCAAGTCTGAGAGCAGAAGCCCAATCGGCAGTGTTAGCTGGAAAAAGAAAGGAGCCTCTCCTAATCAATACAACGAAGAAAGTAAGGGAAGCTGTAAGAAAGTACAAACAATGTACAAGATATCTGAACAAGTTTTCTGAGATATTTTAAAATGCCAGTTTCTCATAAATGATCCTGAAGATTGAAAAGCATCCCCCACAATAGAATGTAACAGCTTTTTATCCAAAAGAATAAGCAAGGAGGATAAATGTCATACAGGAGTTCTCTCAAGCATATAGTGTGATCCATATATACAACATGCATGTACAGTACTAATGATAATAATTATGTGCCATCAAGTCAATTCTGACTTTTGGTGACCCTTTGTAGGTTTTCTAGGTAGTGAGTACTCGGAGGTAAGATCTTGCCCATGGCTACCCAGGCTTGTTGTTTCCCAGGAGGAAAAGTGGGAAAACAAATCTCCCAACCTCTGGTTCCACTGCCAGGTACCCAAACTACTAAGCTAACCAACCAACCATGCATACTAAAGAGATGTTTATGCCAAATCTATTTTTTAAAAGCCTTCTTCCTTTATGCTATATGGATTTGAATCAACCAAATTTAGAATCATAAAAGCGTAGAATTGGAAAAGATCTCTACGGCCATTCAGTCCAACCCCCTGTCATGCAGGAACACCCATCAAAGTACTCCCAACAGATAACTATCCAACCTTTGCTTAAAAGCCTCCAAAGAAGGAGACTCCACCACCCTCCATGGCAGCATATTCTACTGCCGAACCCTCACTAAATCACCATTGATTCAATGGGCTTCCTCTAGTGCAAATTACTATGCCAAGCAAAGAGGCATTCCTCATCACCCTCTTCCTTAGAAAATATTGTTTTACTTTTGGGCTGGCCACCTGTTAATACATCTTTCATGACAAAACAAAATGAAATATTGTATCACTTGAAGTCATACCATACATTCTGAGAGGACTTTGCCTTTAATTATATAGACATGGAAACGGTGGTGCTTACCCACGAGGGAGGAAATAACAAATCAGTTTACAAAAGCACTCTGTGTTATTAATTTACATGGCTGAGTGTCGACTCCTACCACCACAAACAGGTTATCCCACTAAACCTCCGAAAATGCTGGTTCAGTTGAATATGACACCAATTAAAATTTACAAGAGCATCTGAACATGGTGATTTTAGCATCTCTCTAGTGCTAAAAGAGTAGCAGGGCTGCACTCCATATCTTTTCCATGCCTCAGAAAGTATGGTTCGTAAAACAGAGCCGTCCCTCCCTCTGAAATAATTAATGCTTTCCACTGTACCTTTCTACTCTGATGTCATCTCTTGCCTCACTGGAGCTGTCTTTGGTTGCTACGGCTATACTGTCTTTCTCAGGTACAGCAAGCAGAGAATGACAGAGTTCATGGAAATTGCTGAGGTTGTGGAAAAAGCAGGGACATCATTAGTTAAAGGAGAAGGAGACCTAAAATTTACAGGCTTGAGCATTATTTGTACAAAGATGGCTCTGAGAATCTGACATGCCAACTAATGATAACAAGCCCTACTAAATATACATCAGAAGTAACCTAGTTAACCCAGTTAGTCTGTTTCACAAAACAAAACATGACATTTTGTACACTCATAGTGTGCTTCCTGTAATCAAGCTTGCACTTCATCTTAATGTAGTGCTGTTTGGCTTTTAGATACTGAAGACTCTCTGAATCACAGCCAACATATAAGAGATCGGAGTGCTATAATTGTGCAAGCACACAAATGCACACTCAGAAATAAGCCCCAATGGCTTCAATTGGACCTAAACCCAGTGCAAATACATACAGAATAACAGCTGTGGCAGGACTATGAATAAGTAGAAGGGCTGCTAAAAGTCTATCCTTCTAGTATTCCAGGCTAGGGTACTATTAATTATATCTCAAATCATGAACATCTTCCTTTGCAAAAGATAAATCCATACAAAGATTTACAGTTTTTTCTAAGTAGATACTGGTAATTAGAGAAGCTTTTTCCCCCCTAAAAGGCACAGCTTAACTCTGTGCAATCAAAACAATGAATTCATCCACCCACCCAACATACCATCTTATCTGAAATTTAGTAAACAGACCTGTATTAGAGTTAGGTTGTAAAAATAAGTACCTTCCAGGAAGTAATTCATCTGTGGCCATGTTTTGAGATTTACTAGGGAGACACTGTTCATAGTCACCGACTGAAGTGGTTGATCTTTTATCCTGGAGATCCAAAAAAGGCTTCTTGTGTGCCAAATTTTCTTCTTTCCAGTGATCTGCAGAAGCAGCTTCATCATCTACATATACATTTTGCTCCCTCCTTTGGGTGACTTTGGAAGGCTTTTTGGCATCAATCTCCTGTTTGCATTTGCTAGTTTGCAAGTCCGAGTCATGGTCATTGGTGAGTGATGCCTTTGCAATAGCTGTCTTGGGGGCATCAACAGAAATATGTGGTTCTCTTTCTGCAGTGCTCAGCTTGGTGTCATCGGATTCTTCTACATGCACGTCACTCACACTGCTGTGTTCTGGTATGCCATCACTTCTATAGGCACCATCAGGATCCATTTCATGTTTAAAGTAATCTATTAATCCAGGTATTTCTACGTCCTGTATTTTCTCTTGTTTTGGAGCATCAACTAAGATGGGTAAGAGTTCGTCACTTCCCAAGAAAGTTGCTGCCACAAATCCTTCACCCTTAACTTTGTTGTCACCCAAAAGATCACTACAGGTTGAGTTCTGCTGGTCCTCTGCAGGCAATAGCCACGGCTGTTCAATTTGTTCTTGGTGGACATCAAGACCACTGAGTAGAGATGGCAATGCTGCTGTGTTGCCTAAGTCAACTACATTCTCTCTGTTCCCCTTGTCTTCACCTGACATTGAGCAGTGCTGTTGGTTTCCATAATGCATTAGCTCTTCCCTAGATAAATCCGCTTCACACTGGCTAATTAAATTGCCTTCCTCCACTTCTGACGTGGTTATTCCATCAAAGTCACTCTCCAGAAGCCCTCCTTTAGAGGCAATGATACTTAAAGACACTTCAGTATCAGACAGTAAATGATCTGTTTCTGATGTAGGATAATTTGTTGGTTGCTGCGTTCCTGTTTCCAGGCTCACCTGATTTTCATCATTGCCACTGCTTATAATACTAACACATCCACGCTCTTCTGCTGTCTCCTTGCTCAAGTTATCCACCTGATCATCTACCTTTGGCACACCTATCAAAGGCTCTGCATTGAAACACGATTTCTGGATAGGGATATCTTCAGAAAAAGCAACTGGCAAGTAGCATTCTGGACTGATTGTCAATGGCTTCCCCTCCTGGAATATTTTCTCTTCAGAAGTTCTTTCAAGAGACTCAACTTCAAATGGCAACATACATCCTTCTGCTGTCTGGTCGCAGCCTGCTTCTCTGTTTCCATCGATTTCATCAACTTTGCTCAAGCCTTGCTTGCACTCTGTTATCTCTTTAGCTGCCGGGCTGTCTCCTTCACCTGTACTGGTTTCAGCTGAAAGGGGAGCCGACTCTGCTGTCAAAGCACTTGGCACTGCCTTCTCAAATATTTTGCTAATATGCCTTCTGAAATCAAAAAAGCCAATGCCCAAGGTCTTGGAAGGCAGATCATTCTGTTCCTTTTCAGAGGTCGCTGTGGACTGCTTGGAAGTCTCTATTTCCATTGCAGGGATGTTGGAATCCTCTGTAAAAGTGCATTTGTTCTTTACTGCTTTCCCTGCATTTTCTGAGATGGTACTGCACTTGTCATCTATACAGCTGATATTTGTTGCCGTACCCTCATTACAGCCTGCTTGCTTACCAGAAGATGAAAGGCTTAGAAGCTTCTCTTCAAAGCTTGAAAGGCTGAAGAGAGAATTTACAGAGCTGTCAAAAGGCTGGGCTTTGAAGTTTGCATCACTTTTTGCTCCTTTTGTTTTAATTGCAGAGATCTCAGTCTGCAGCTTCTCGAAATTAAATGGCGACAAACTTCCTTCTAACTGCCCTGTCTCACAAGAGTCTTGCGAGGTTGCTGGCAGAATTTCTGCCAAGGTTCCACTCTCTTCTGATAAGGAGTTTGGAATCACAGATGTTTTCTCTGGTACTGTCTCTGAAGGAATATTGCCTGAATTGAGCACCTCAGGCATTTTTTCGCTACCGGAGCCTTCCTCTGCTAAAACATTGACTATGTGTAGGGACATAGCAGCTCCAGCAACAGTCTGCAAACTGGGAGTGGTACCTAAGACATTTTGGCAGGCTGTGACTTCTAGTTCCTTCTTTTGTAATTCTCCCATAATGGCATCATTCATGCTGCTTGTCAGTTCCTGGCTTATGTTGGTGTGCTGATCCTGTGAAAACGCTGGCACAGAAAGCTCGGTTAGTTCTGTTTGTGAGCCAACAGGTAGAAATTCCAGTTTTTCACTATGGTCTGTTTTGTACAAAGTACCATTGGCAAGGATTTCTCCAATAGGTTCAGATGACACCAGAGGATATTTCTGTACTCCTGGGTTTTCAGCAGCTGTGAAAATCAACCCCTTGTTATTACTTATGTCAACAAGTTCATCTTCTGGGATGGTTTTCTCCTTTAAACCTGGGTTCTCTTTTATTTCTACCTTTGAACCTTTTTCTTCTAATTCTGTTGGCAAGCTAAGGTCAATGCTATTCAATTTATCATTGTCATCAGAACCCACTAGCAAAGTCTCTGGCTGTTTAGCATTGGCAGAGATTGTTTTCTGCATCACGGGAATGCACTCAGTAACACCAACAATGCTTTCATCTGGGCTGCCCCTCAGATTGCATAAACCACCAGATTGCTTGTTTATATCAGGCACTGCAGCAAAGGCATCACTGAGATCTCTTTCTTCCTTGGGACTGTCTGAAACCAGAGAAACAGAGGCCTCCCACCTGGGCTCACTGGAGGTTTCCTTGCTAGGAAAACTTGCTTCCACGTTTTGGTTTATTTGAGTTTTCAGTTTCTTTTCTTGTACACTCTCTCTTGCAGACTCAGTTATACTTGACAAAGGTGCCTTTCCAACTGGGAGAGCTATGGGATCACTCAGCTTCATCTCTGATTCACCAGGCACTGTTTTGAACTCATGAAACACATCTACTGTCGCTCTCTGTTCAATCGCACACATCCCTTCGTGGCTCCTGGGTGGATTCAACTCCAGTGCAGGAGGTGTTTCATTGTGCTCTCCTCCTCCAGGACTTGTTACTGTTGTAAGATTGTTATGATCTGAGTCTCTGAGTTCTCTTTTTGCAGTGTGCTGGTGATTACTGCAGATGGAGCCAGGGGACTCTGGACTGACTGTCGGTTCCACTTTTGGAGAGGGCATCAAAACGGCCACCACCTGTTGTGCATCTGCAACTCCCCCGGAAAGAGTTTTCAGAGCCACTTCACCATCATTACTTTCTCGTGGAACATTAATTTCTCTTACGCTGCTGTCGTGTAAGTCTTGAAATGGCAGCTGCTGGGAAGCAGCTTCCACAACGCTCACGGATGCCTGTGGGCTGCCAGAATACAATGTCTTCAGACTTGGGTCATTTTCGTCACTCACTTGCTCCTGCTGTGCTTGCTGCAGGGAGTTCAATGTGCTTTGAGGTTTCTGCTCCAAAGTCATGTGAACAGCTGGACTTTTCATTTCAGTTTCGTATTCCTCCTGATCAGTTGCCTTGCTTGCCTTCTGATCCACCGCATTGCTTTGCTCAGGAACAGTCACAGGGACACTGTCAGCAACTCCACAAGGAATTTGGCTATCTGCTTTGCTTTCAGAAAGGTCTCTCTCTTGTGCTTTTTCTGTCGCCACGTATTCAGCAATCCCAGCCTGCTTGTCTTGGTTTTGCTGCTCAGCTTCTGCTCCAGGGACTTGTGTTGTTCCTGCCAGCGTTGCATTGCTTTCAGATGCTATTTCATGCGCAGTGTGGCCTTCCAACTCCCGTTCAGTTCTTTGAGAAAATGTGTGCTCCCAGGATTCATTTTGCTTGCTTTGCATAACAATGTTGTCTTTTGAGGGCAGCCCCAGTGAACCATGTGCATCTGCTAAACAAACTTTCTCTGTCATTTCACTAGCTGGAAAGTTGAGTAGTGTGCCTTCCCCTAAGACGGTGCTACTCTGCAAATATTTTTGATCTTGGAACTGGTGCACTTCAGCAGAGAGAAGGCTTTTATTCTCTTTTTCATTTGGGATTGTTTTCTCTCTCTCCGATTCTTGACTTAATTCGGGCGACTGGCCATTGGGTGCAGTGAGACGATTTTCCACACCAGTGTCTGCTTCTAAATCTTTATCACTGGTACCACTTTGGAAACAGTAATCCTCCCAGTGCATCTCGGAAGTGTCTTGCCTTTTGTCAACATCAAAGGTCAGCAGCACCCCTTGGGAAGAGTTTGCCTCTTTGTGTGTGTTCACGCTTGTTAAGTCCTCCCTCTCCTGACTTCCATTGTCTCCCAAAGAAACATCTTTGTTTTCCTCAGGTACTAGACTCTCTTTTTTAATCAGTGTAGTAAGCTCGTTCTCACTGGCAAACTCTCTCCTGCTACCTGCCAGTGATGTTCTTCTATCTACAATGGAATCTTCTTTCATAAAACACACAAGATTTTCTGGGTCAGCTCGAGTGACATTTCCCGCGCTCACATCCGTGACGTGTGTGGTTTCATTGCTTCCAGCTTGTTCTCCTCGGTTTTCAGACACAATACTTGCTTTTTGCTTTTCATTTTCTCCAAGCGACAAGGACATAGCAGAAGGCCCAGAGCTAACTAGTAAATCCACACTGTGATTTTTATTTTCAGTAAAGAATAGGCCTTGTGTTTTTCCACTTGTATCTTGATCTGACTGTTCTTTTTGAAATGGAGAGCTTTCATTTTTGTCTTCTACTATAGGTATCAGAGGCAGATTTAAAGGGTTCAAGGGCATAACCGGGCCAGGGCAAGACTGCTGTCTATCCTGCTCAGCAAACTCTTGGCAGGGCTCATCTTTTCTGGTTGTTACAGCATCACTGTTAGATTCACTGACGGCATCGGCAAACTTGACAAAACCCTGATCCTCAACAAGTGCTCCATATTTTTCCATGTCTGAACCTCCCATGGTGGGATCATTTGGGATTAAGGTTTCCTTTTTCATTACCAGGCTGCCGAGGCCATCTGTGTCCTGTCCACCTGGTTTTGACACAGGCTGCTCCTTATGATCCACTTCCCCAAATCCTTCCTCCTGGTGGTTCCCTTGAGTGATATAACAACCTCCCCCTTCTTGGCTCTCGGGTAATGGGATGACATGTGCTTTTCTCTTGTCACTCAGCTGTTCAATCTGCCATAAAGGGTCTAATTCACTTGAAACGTCTTGTGCTACTGTAGCTCCTGACATCCAAATGACATCTGATGAAGAATTATTTTTTGTGCGGGACTTATCAGGATCTCTTTTATTCCATAATGCAAAATTGGTAGCCGACTCCTCAACCTCCGAGCCACTGTCCAGATATAGATCAGGAGGAATAGATCTTTTGTCGTTGTGATTTGTAGGATTCAGAGAAGAAACCAGAGTAGGCAACTCCCCAAAGGTACCCTCAAAACTCCAAGCAACATATTCCTTGGCGCACTCAGTTAAAGGCATTGGCTCAGCTTGTCTTTTGTCATTTGTCCCTTCATCCCATTCCAGGAAGCTAGGCATAGCTCCTCCTCCTCCTCCTTCTTCATATGGAACATTTCCCACCGCTGTTACCTCTGGAGACACCGAAAATGTTTTTCCGCCGGGCGATTCTTCCTTGCTACAAAGGCCTTCATTACTAAGGCTGTCAACAATGGAAATGTTTATTCATTTCAGTTCAGCAATAAAAGTGAAACACACACACCCCAAAAATAAAAATTCACACGACAGATGTTTCAAAGCCATGCATCCACATGCACTAAAAAGCTGTCTGTCTTGCTTTCATGAGACAGGAGACCAGATTCTCTCTGGAATTTTATGATATGTACGACATAATAAATGCAATAAAAATTCTAAGAGAATTATTACAGGGGAAAATACCCCTTCGGCATTTTCCGTTGTCAATCCCATTAGGTAGGTGGATTAACTTTCTACAGATCATTCTTCATAATTTATTGGGTTACATGCTGTTTCTCTCTTTTCCTCCATAAAGGACATAAAATAAATTTAAGGGGAACAAAGGATATGGAAAACTCATCAGGACTGAATTTCAAATAGAAACACAGTATGTAATGATCATATTATTCCAAGGTTTAAAAGGTCAAAAGGTTTCTCTAGTTACACTTTCTTATTACACATTTATCTATTTCCCTAGGCCAGGCATCTCCAAACTTCGGCCCTCCTGATGTTTCTCAAGAGTTTGAGAACTCACAGAATTCTAAGCTTAGATTGCTAATGGCAAAGGACTGTGGGAGTTGCAGTCCAAAACATCTGCAGGGCCCAAGTTTGGCCATGCCTGCCCTAGGCTATAACCCTGAAATAATTTAAAAAGGAGAGAGACCCAGGGAAAGCTACTTTTGAGGAAATGTGCAAGATGTTGACCAACATCTGTTGGCCATTTTGGCACTCAGCTGAAATATCAAAATGGCCACTTCTTTCTGTACAAAATACTGCACTTTATGGCAGCCTTCCTGTTATTAGTCAACTTGGTTCCATGAACTATTCTGGAGCCAGCTTCACCATATCCTGTTTTCATAGCTGAAACAATTGACAAGGGAGACCCATCAAATTTAGGGAAACCCATGTTTGAGGAAATGTCCATGTCTCCATCCATCCATTCCCCCTCCCCCACCATGCCTCCCTGCTGAAGTGTAGGTCACAGACCCAGACTGGTAACTGCTGTTTGCCTTCTCACATCACACTGACAGGTTGCAGCTGCCTTTAATGCCTATCCTTATCTCATCCTCCAGTTTTGCTAAACTGCTCTTGTTCAACATCCACTTCTGTAGCTATGAAAAATAAAATGTTGGCCAGTTCCAACCGTGGCCTGTATTCAGTTTAGCAAGTCACAAGTGGTGACATCCAGATTGTGTGCTATCCAGTAATCATAGAAGCTCTAAATCTATCATCTATGACAGGGAAAGAGCAACTTAGAAGCATCCAGAGGCCAGTTTTGTACCCCTAGGATCCCCTGTGGCTCTACCCAGCCTGGGTTTTTTTTTTGGGGGGGGGGGAGCAGCTTCTAGAATTGTACATCTGCATTTTGTTTATGTGAAAAGTGGACTTTTTAAGCAGGGAGGGGGCTTCATACCATTTTATAGCAAAATCACTGCTGCTGGTGGTGGTTTCAAGGATCAAATGACCTGGTATCCTTTTTTATCCAACTCAAGGAGCATTTTAGAAAGCTTAAAAAAAAGCCTTTGGGGCCACATGCGGCCTGTAAACCATGCTTTGCCCATCTCTGGGATATGGAAATCAGTGCAAGCAAATCCTTGCAATGAAACCCCTGACTATTTTTATCTGAGAAGGGGATATGTGTAGGGGTGAACCAGACATTCAGCAACCTATGCTATTGCCTTTCCTAGGGCATAATGACTGTAGAAATTCATTTACATGCAAATGAGGTACCTCAGCAGAACATAGACAAAAGAATACTTATTGTATACAGTGGTACCTTGTATAAAGGAATTAATTCGTTCCAAATGAAATTATGTTAAGCAAATTTTCCTTTATACAAATTTCCATAGGAATGCATTGAAAATGGAATGATCCCATTTTTATGTTGTACGGATTTTCCCCATAGGCGATTATGTTAAGCAAATTTCTCCTATCTCCAGAATTTTTTATGTTGTACAAATTTTATGTTATACAAGCTGTCTGTTATACAAGGGTCCACTGTATATGTTAAATGGCATGTAATAATGCATTCCCATTCAGATGTTGTATTAATGTTGTATACAAAAATGTGTGTTATAGGCATGAGCCTAGATGCCCTAAGTACATCTGATCTCGCCTGATTTCGGAAGCTAAGCAGGGTTGGCCCTGGTTAGTACTTGGATGGGTGACCACCAGGGAATACCAGGTGCTGCAGGTGCCTGGAATAGGAACTGGCAAGCCACTCCAGTATTCCTGCCAAGAAAACTCCATGGACATGTGGTCACAGAGAGTCGGTCACAACTGTAAAAACATAACACAACAACATCGGCATGGGAAGAGGAAAAGGAGAATCTGTATGACTTATAACACTGATGGCAAACCTTCGGCACTCCAGATGTTTTGGACCACAACTCCCAGAATTCTAAGCCTGTTTGCCAATGACAAAGGACTGTGGGAATTGCAGTCCAAAACATCTGGAGTGCCAAAGGTTCGCCACCACTGACCTATAACGTATAACCTCACAGTGTTTTTTTAAAAAAATAGTAGAACATTCAAGAGGAAAAAAGGTGACAGATCACCTCCATTTACTTGTCCAAGAAATAAAGAACCTGGAGTAGAGAATGGAGGTGCCTTCTTAGGACTTAGCAAACATTTTCAAAATGTCTCTACTTTGATGAAAAAGAGTGTGTCAACATATTAAAAAAACTGTCCGGGTCTTCAAAACTTTGACTGATGTGCAAGAATGAAAAGAATAACACCTTTTGAGGATCAGTATACATCTAAGAAAACAGATATGGGGTGGGGAGAGGGCAAGGTCTCATATGTTGTATTCAAAACCCGTGCAAAAAAAGTGTTGTTTTTTTCTTATTTCTGGGGCCACAGCTTGCCACCCACCCACCCATCCTCATTTCTGCAGAACGTCCCCCTAGATAGACAATCTTGTATCCCAAGCATCTCAATGACTGAAATCCTATTGGTGGAACTGCACTGTGAACCTAGGATGACATCAGGTAGCCTTGCCTCAGCAGTTTTGAAGCAATTAAAAGCTTCCTTGACACTCACCCAGCCCAGGTTCCAGAACCCCCTGGGACCTCTTTCATCCTGGAGAAGACCTCAAGAGCTGTGGAGTAGAGTAGGGCACAACTGAAAGTCCTACCACCAGGACCAGTGGCAGCAATTTTAACCATTCAATCATTCCCTACCCTGTTTGTAGTTGACAAGGTTTTCCCACTGGTGAAGGAGACCTTAGAGATTCTGGGAACCTGAGGTTGGGAGACGATCAAGTTTTTAATTGCTCCCAAATAGGCCTGGCTGATAAAGCCAGCACGATTGTGTGGTCTAAGTATGCAACAGGATTTCAGCCAGTGCCTATACAGATATTTAGGGGAAGGGCATGAGAAGAATTCAAGCTTGTGTACTCTTCCTTGCATACTTTCCAGTTGTTTAAATACCCTATAGCAGTGTTGGGTGTGATGCATATTGGTCAGTATGACCTGGGAGATAGGAAGGCTAGGGTCATCTGAACAACTTTTTGTTAAGACTTTTCCCAGGGTTTCCTTAGGCAGAGCCTGTCATATTCTAGGGCTATAACTCCCAGAAGCTCTGCCCATAGACTGAGCTAATTATACTTTTGAGGAATTGTAAATCACAAACATTTGAAATGCCAATGCTTGGAGGTCTGTGGCTTTAATTTCCAGAGAAGAAGACAGACATACAGACATACAGACAAAGCATAAGTAACAAATTAACAAATAGAACTAGAGATGGGCCTGAAATGAACTTTTAGAAAGACTTTTAGTTCATTTCATTACTTGTTATTCATTTTGTTACGGAACGAAACAAATAACGAACCTCAAAGTGGATTTAGAATGAAACTAAACAAACCTTAAAATGAACCAAAACGAATCACCATTTTTTTTGGTTTGTGCCCATCTCTAAATAGAACATATGCTGATGTTACTTTAGAATATCTGTCTAATGCAAAAAGTAACTTTACACTGAATTTAAAGAAACTGAAACTGAAATTGAACCCTAGCATAATTTTAAAGTGCTATTCCCAAGCCCTGCTTCAGTTATGGACATTTGATGTATGATGTAATGCTTTGTCACAGGCCATTTGACATTTTCCAGTACTCCTGTCCTTGAGCATATTATAGTGTCAAGGATTCTAAAGTTCTTGTCAGCATAAGAACCTAAATACTTGCTTGCTCTTCCTTCCTTCTTTCTCTTTATATAACCATCCTGTAACTGAGAATTTCTTGAAGGTTCACTCTATTGCCCCTATAATTCTTAGCTGATTTGTCAGAAAAGGCAGTTTTCAAAAAGCCTAGCAATAAGGAATTGAAAATGGAGAATGTAGGCAGATTTTTAATTATTATTAAAAAATAGCAAAGGGTAAAAAACCATCCAAGGAGACTTCCAAAGTAACATATAATAATCTTAATAAAAATTGATGGTAAAAAAAAGCAAGTGGCACTTGCTTAAGTCCTAATAGGTTCATGTAGCAAATCTGTACTTTAAAATGAGTTATAAGGCTTCCAAAATAGGATAGGCCACTAAATTTCTGTTTTTAATTCTTAATTCTTTGTATCTATTTTGTGAAAAGTCCAGCCACATCAAACTCTTGAGAGACACAAAAATTTATTGCATATGAGTTTACAGGTTCATGACCTGTCTGGTCCCATGCTGATACCAATTTGCTAAAGCTAGATTATCAGACTCACTTACCAAAGCAGATTTCCAGGTGGCAATGGGGAGTTCTAAGCCATTTACCACACCCTTTTTGCTCTATTTGGTTTATGTTATTTCCTTCATCTTTTCTGCTCAAATTAAAATAGAAGGGATATAGCTACATCCCTGCTCTTTTAATATGAGACCACTGATTAAAACACAAGTAGGGCAACGCCACCAAAAGACACACACTCAAACATATACACACTCCAAACAATTAAGCAGCCCCTCTTCAGAAATGTGCAGCACCCAATTACACTCAGCCATTCAGAGCACAGATTCTACAGAGCTTGGAAGTGTTCCTTTAAAACTAAATAATCAGCATTAAGGATGGTAATTTGTTGCCACAATTTGTTTGTTTGTTTTCTCCAAAAACCTTAATACAAGTGCTAGTGTTACTTTTTGTTTGTTTGTTTTTGAAAATATCAAAGGAAACACAGAAAGATGAAAAATAATAATTAAAAGGCAAGAATTTGAAAGTATTAAAGTAACAAGTTAAACACTACTTATTATTCCCAAAGTGGCAATCTTAACATCATTAATGTTAGCATTTATTTTAGTTTATTTATTTGTTAGATTTATATACTGCCCATTTGGCTATAAGACCACTGTGGGCAGTTCACAGAGGTGCAAAACAAACCACATAACAAGACGATAACAAGTGAAAAGTTGAAATCAATTAAAACAATATATCAACTAAAGGATAGCTTGAAAAAAGTTAAAAGACTGTAAAAGAGCAGAGGCAGTGTTAAGATCTTAATTTTTTTAAAAAATGCTGGAGTTATGTCCTGGGCTCTGGTTTTAAAAGATATCTTAAATGTTCCCAGTGAGAGCTGGGCAAATTTCAGGTGGTAAAATATTTCAGAGGCAAGGGGCCACTGTAGACAAAGGCCAAATTTTAGTTTTCTATTTCCAGGCCTCTGCTGTAGTCAAAGTCCCCAGTTGCCCTCTCTGGGAAGAAATGGTGATACAGGCAGTACTTGGTGGAAGCATGAGTTCTGTCAGGTACGGAAGTCCTAAACAATTTAAAATGATTAAAAGTAATATCACCGAAGACCATTAAAAACCCACTATGAATAAATGTAATGTAGTTTCTCACAGGTCACTTCCAAACTTTGTTTAGAATTATTTAATTAATACAGAAGCAGCTTCCCCCACCCCTATAAGCATACTTGCGGAAATCACAAACAAGCTTGAAATGCAAACCCTCACATATGGACAAAAATCAACTGTGTTTTCCTCAAACCAGGCATAGCAGCGTTCACTTGTGATTTTGGTTTGTAGTTGCTCACACCCATTATTTTGTACCTGCTTATGACCGGGGTTTGGGACCTTAAATCTTCATTTACATCAAGCCCAGTAAAAAGAAGGTTATTTGGGGCAAGTAATAGGTTAGATGCCCTTTCCTTCTGGTCCAACATTACCGAGTAGCTCTCTCTGTCAGAAGAAGGTTTGTGAAAAGTAGGGTGGGGGTGGGAGAGAAAGAAGTTTCCTGAAAGCAGTTGTAGTAAATATCAGACTGACATGCAAGACATCTCTCTCAGAATGTCTTTCATCACAAGTTCACAGTTTGAATGCATTCATGCTGCTCTTCCCTCTACAAATTAAACAAATACTGAGTCCCTGTTAAAGGTATTTCCAGGGTACTTCCCAGGTTGTGCTTTCTTGCAGAAGACATAGGCCCTGTTTGTTTTCTTGAGTATGCTAAAGATTCTAAAGGCCAAACCAGATGTTGCATTAAACGTATGAATGCATCTATAATGTATTCTTCTTTTTAATATTCAGAAATATTAGCAGGAAAGTCATGATCAGGAACGCAACATGCAAGGAGAGGAGCCGTGTCCTCCTTGACAAAAGGGGCAACTAAAAGGCGTCCACAAAGTTTCTATTTCTCTCAAAGAAAAGCTTCTAACTCTGGCTTCATTTAAGATATAAATATTAACTTTAGGAACCTGGAGGAATTTAAACCCCCAACGGATTTGTTCCATACATCAGCCATGTGCTATAAAGCTTGCCTATCTCTGAAACATTGCTAGACATTTCTGCCTCTCCCTTCTCCCTACGCTTCCTACCTGAAGAAACGTGAGTGATGCTTCACAGAAAAGAAAAGATATCATAAGCTGAGAAAAGTGTGTGAACGTAGCAAAAAGGCAACACAATTCTCCCCCCACACCCATATACATACAAAATCATCACATCCTTCTACCTGTAGTAGCCCCAATCAACTGCTTCCTGATTCTACACTGTCAATTAACTGGATTCTACTTCTCACTGCATCAAAATTGTGAAAGGCTTTTCAAAAACTTTTTGCCTAAACCACCCGTGAATTCGAAAAACCTGTTAGCGATATATTTTGAGAGACTCCAAAACTAAGTTAATTTATGAGAAATTCTGCTGGGCAAGATGCCTAGTTCATTACTTGTGTTCTTTCATCAACAAATTAAGAAGGGTCTTGCTCCTACCTTGCCTCTCCTGGAGCAAAGGAGGAGCCATTATCTGGCACTGGTAATGAAACAGCAGAATCCAAAGGCGAGGTGTCAACATCATCTTGGTCGACAGATCTGTCTCTGTTCTTTTTCCTCTGTTTTTTCTTTTTCATTTCTCTCTCATTACTGGGTGGCTGCACAGATTCTGCAGCAGGGGGGATGTCCTGGAGGGGGATAAAAGAAGATACTAGATGTTCAGCTGGAAAGCAAATGGATGCTTGAGAATAATTAGTACTGCTGCAAAATAACAAGTGGAATCTTAATTGAAATCTCAGCATTCATTCCGCTCTTAATTTTTGCCCTGACACGCAGGGAAGTAGTTGAGGTGCAATCAATCACAAGGGGTAGGGGTAGGAATCTGTAGTGTATGCATCAAAGAGGGACAGAGAACACCCTGCTTAACTCAAGTATCACGCTCTTAACTGGATCCTAGAATTCTTGGCTAGTTTTTCCTCCCCCGTAGGAAGTCATCTTTGGGACAGAATATATAAGGAGAGGCAGGGAGAAGAAAGAGAGAGGGAGAAATAGATATGGTTAATTCGGAATAGAAATTTTCAAAATTATTGTCAAAGAGCAAGAAAACACATATGGACAAAATTTTAAACATCCCCCCCATTTTACAGGTTTTTTTTGTAGTACATGAATAATGTATTTATTTTTAAACATAAATCCACTCTATAAAAGACACTACATAATAATTCATTGTTTTGCTATTTTTGCTGCATCCAACTAGCCTATGGAAACTGTTGCAAGGAAACCCACATCCTATCTCTCTTTCCTTCATTAATAATAATTATAGAATACTGCGTCCTGCTAGGGAAAATGTTGCGACCAGTCTTCAGAGAAGCTGCTGTGTGTGCTACTGAGAGAAATGCATTAAGACTGCATCAATGTTTCTGTTGCGGACTATGTCATCAGTTTTGGGTATTCTGGCCTGAGAATGTAGGGAGGGGCAGCATGTTATTAGGGTTAGACCAGCTAAATGCCTGGTTGGTTTTTCCTGACTAGGACATTCTGGCACAAATGAGTTGACTGGGTGGATCTAAGGAGTAACAAAAACCTCATTAGAGGAGAGTGCTATGCCAACACCTCTGGAAGAGGTGTCCGTGTGTCTTCTTTGGAACAGACACTCCCCTGGACCTGGAGGTGTTTTACTATTACTGCACATTATTGAGCTGGCTATTTGGAAGGGTGACATCTGATTGATTGCAAATGTTCCTGGATGAAGTAGTTTATTTGCAATTTCTCTGGTCTGCTTTCAGACCTGAACACAGCACAGAAAGGTTTGGTTGCCCTTGTTGATTGCCAGCTTTGAGACAGAGAAGGCAGGAATGCAACCTCACTGATTTTTTAAAAAATCTGTTGGTGGCTCTTGGAGCTGTTGGCTGCAGTAGCCCCCTGGAAGAGCTCAGTGGATTGAGTGTGACAGCCTCAGGCATGATATTATAGGACTTCCACTTCTGTTTTTGAAGTCACTAGCAGGAAGAGACCTCTGAGTAGCTGTGTGATAGTTATACTGAGGGATTCTACAAAGTTCCATCCATGCAACAGTGGTTCTTGACTTTTTTGAGTCATGACCCCTTTTATAATAGCAAAAGAACTGGTGATTGCCCTTCCCACATTTGCATAAATGGGCAGTTTAATGGGGTAGTTCTCAGAAAGTAAAGACTTCTGTCTACCCCAAAGGGTCTGTTTCTCATACATGCTGTAGACAAGCATGCTAACTTTAATGTCCAGTTCCAAAAGAATCAAGGAACAAATTATTTAACAAGAGCTACAATATATAAGATGACCTGCGACCTCACAAGAAACATGTTCTGAGCCCCTTGGGGTTCACGACCCCCCAGTTTGGGTAACATTGCTATATAGGTTTCATGCTATATCTGCATGAAACCACTGGCAGGTGTCATCTTGGAATTTGGAACATTATGTCAGCAATATGTATATGAGATCCAACTACACATATTCCATCTCAGTTAGGAGAGGTGGTATGAGTGCCAGACTGGTGTCTAGATGCAGTAGCACAATGCATTAGGACTAATCCACACATTACATGACTGCATGACAGTCATGAAGTCAAATCCTGACAAGATGGAAGCTTTGGACATTTGTGGCTTCCAGACCCAGCAGTCAGACAAATGGCCTGCTTTTAATAGTGTAACATTCCCTCAACAGAGAATATATGTAGTCCGGGAATACTCTTCAATCCAAAACTTTTGCTTGGCCCAGGAGGTCCCTTTGGAGAGGAGTGCTTATGGAAAGTAGTTTACTCAGTCATTACAGCTATTCTCTGTGTGAGTCTTCCATGGATGATGGTCCAAAAGCTGACAGGGTTGTTGCCTAGATGGTAACAGGACAGATATGAGCATATTACACCCACTTTGAAACTTCTGTGTTTGCTGCCAGTGAGCCAACAGAATCTATTCAGAGGGCAAGAATTAGCATACCATCTCCCAAATTCCTCAGAACTCTGAGCCAATAAAAATTCACCCAGATTTGAAATCAGCAAGGGATGCTCTGCTTGTGGTCCCCAAGAATTGTTCTACAGTATATAGTGCCACCTCATATAGCAGGCATCACTCACTGGCAGTATCCCAGCCATGAAATTCCATTGCATCAAATATCTGGTCATTTCCTATACATTTATTTTTCAGAAACTATTTTTTAAAATGGTCTGAATTTCATTGCTGGCAGCTAGTTATGGGATTAGTCATAACTTTTGAACCACAGTGGCCTCCCTTTTCTTCTAAATAATAAGGTTAGGAAAAGAATGTCTGTCTCTTCTAAATAACTTCATATAAGAGCTGCTATATAAATAAAGTAAACAATCAATAAAAACACAACACCTTTATTGTACAAAGAAGAACAGTTTCTCTGAGTCATTTCTTGCTGGACCACTGAAGGAATCACAGACACCCAGGAATGAAAGGGACAATTGTGTAAGCTTGTCTCATTTAGAGAGAAGTCCTGTATACTGCAAGGTGCTACTCATAAACACTGAGTTTTGGGGTGCTGCTCCAAGCTTCTCTCCAGCTGACACATTCTAAAGGATTATATGTTCCAGAAACCCTCATTTTCATCCCATACTTCCATCAACCACATGTATAAAAGACACAATTAAAACTCATATTTTCAGAAGGCACCAAAACCAAGAGATAGGAATGCAGCATTCACTGAATGGCAACTATTGAAATAAACTGGAGGAGTGTGTGTGCAGAATTTGTAATGTGGGGGAAAGGTAACATAAAGACTCATTCACAATGAAAAGCAAACTGACAAGCAAAAACTATGCAGAGCTCATAAGACTTCACTGCAGTGAGTTAGGAGTTTAGGGAGAGTTCTCTGTAAGTCCTCTTGGCTTCATTTCCCCTCATCCTCTGTGGCTTGATAACCAACAGGAGAAGAAGAACTGGAGATTGTGTGTGTGACTGAGAGAGACGTTAGAAGTTCCCTTTGCTGTTTTCCTTAGGCATTTTGAAATACTCTCTAGAGAAAAGAGTTTTATTCTTCTTTGTTAAATCTTTCGTAATTCCCGATGGTGAATATGGTGGTGGCTGGAGGAAGCTGTTAGTAATTCTTCTTGAAGCATGGCACACCCATGCTTGACCTGAACAAAGTATACTCTCTCTGCCATCCCACTTTAAGTGAAGAGATCATAAGAAGGTGGAAGAACAGCTTCCATTCATCATTCCTTTCCAGATTACCATGAACAAAATCTATATGCAACAACCTTTGCTTGTTAACTCAGAGCATACTCTTGCGTGGGTGTCAAGGACCCAGAGTTAGCTAGTATTGCTTCATGAAGCTTACTGTTGTGGTTCTGAACAAGCATTTGCTGTCTCATGCAATCATGTAATATGAAAATGAGAACTAACTCTCTATGGGGAATGTCTCCAACTTTGTCTCCAACGTCCATGGATAAGTACAGGAAATAGGAGAGCTATTTAGGAAAGGCACTGGGGCATCCTATTATCACAAGTTTAAAACAGAGGTGGGGAACATCTGTGTTAGTCCAGTTGTTCTACAACATCTGGACTAACACAAGTTACCTGCTTCTGATTTAAGGTCACATGGGCTCTTTCTCCAACGTGTATTTGTGCCTGTTAAGGTCACTGATCTTATATATTGGCTGAAATTCTGTTTGTGGACCTCTCTGTTGTTTAAGGACAATTACATTGTCATGTGCACTTTGTGAAAAATTAGTGCGTTTTGAATCGCAGTTTGGGCACTCATTCAGTTATGGTTTATGACAAAGAAATGTTTCTTCAAAAACCTCAGCAAATATTTACATCTCTGTGAGAACAGGACGCTGGATTACTAGGTGCTTTAATTCTATTTCAACTATTCTATTGCTCACAACATTTCAATTACAGCATTTTCCCATGTATAAGACTATATTTTTTTTCTAAAATTGCTAGACTAAAAATTGAGGGTCATCTTATACACAGAAGTAAGCCAAGGAGAGAACCATGTGGTTGTGAACCTGTAATTTTGGGTTGGTAAAGTTGGGGTCATCTTATACATGGGAACATCTTATAGATGGAAAAATACGGGTCTATGTATTTCCAGTATTCACTTTGCTCCTTTTTTCTCAATGTTAAAAAAATCTGCAACAATTCATAAAACAATGGGACAAAATGCTCCTACTGAAAAAGAGAATTAAAGTAGCATTCTTAATAAGAATGATATATCATGGAGCTGGAACAATTCACTGGCGTCCACACTAGCAGCAGAAACCTCTAAAGCAAAATGATCCCATGTTGATGCAACACATGAGTAGTTATAGCACAGGAGGTTAGTGCAATGGCATGAATTTCTACAATGATCACAGCAGATGTTTTAAACCCCAGCACTTGCTACTCTGCAATTTTCACACATACGAAAGATTTTCCTACGATCTTACCACAAAGAATTAAGGTAAGTAATATCCCCCTCCCCAACAGGCAGTCTTCAGTGTTGACCTCTGCAATAAATCATCACATTGAAAAATAAGCAGTTTCCTACATATGTGTTTTGTTGGCTATATAGCTTGGTGATTTAGGTGGCGTCAGAGTTGAGAGTTCAGTTTCCCACTGTTCTTACTAGGTGAAGAGCCATGGACAAAGCAGGCTGTCCCAGGCTATCTCATAGAACTAGGGGGCACTCCATGAAACTTTTGGGTGCTAGATCTCAAAATAAGAGGAAGCACTTTTTCACCCAGAGGATCACTGGTCTATGGAACTCCCTGTCAGAAGAAGTGGTGACAGCTGTCAGCCTTGACAGCTTTAAGAAAGGATTAGACAAGTTCAAGGAGAACAAAGGTATCAATGGCTATCATTATAGATGACTAAGGACAACCTCCGGTTTGGAGAGATGGGTGGGATATCTCTCAATGCCATTTGCGGGGAATCATAAGCTGGTGAAGACATCTGCTTGGGAATACCCTGAAGCAAATGGTGAGCCACTGTGTGAGACAGAATGCTGGACTGGATGGGCTGTGGCCTGTTCCAGCACGGCTGTTCTTATGTTCTTATTAACCACTTCTGATTATCCTCTACCTAGGAAACCCTGAAAAGGGTTGCAATAAGTCAACACTGATTTTATGGCACATGATGTGTAATAATAATATAAATATTATTACATAGGTGTTTATATACCTGGAAAATCTGTATTCATTACTGCAATAAATGTAAAGGAAAGGTTCCTTCTAACAATGAAGCCCAGTTGTTCCCGATTCTAAATGTCAGTGCTTATCTTGCTTTGTAAGCTGAAGAGCCTTCATTTGTCTGCAGACATATTTCCGTGGCCGTGTGACTAGCATGATTAAAAGCACAAGCATGTGGAATGCTGTTACCTTCACTGAAGTGGTACCTATTTATCAGTTCATATTTTTATCTGCTTTCAAACTACTAGTTTTGCAGGAGCTCGGACAAGTGATGGGCTCTCACCCCTCACATGGATTTGAACTACCGGCCTTTTGATCAACCACCACATCAGCTCAACAGATTGACCTGCAGCGTCAGTGTACATTTGTAATACCCAATGTGTACTTCACTGAAGCATAAAGTAAACACATGAATTGCTATAATATGTGGATTCCTGATTTTGTTACAAGATTTACAAGAATGTTCTGTCTCGTTTACACAAGCAAGCATCAAGTAAACATGAACAAAATCCAACTCTCTAAAAAATTCTTGGATTCCTGTTTCATTTGATCAAGAGAAATTAGGTATGCTTCTCCACAATCTTTTGTTTACAAAGAACTCCAGGGTCAGAATAGAGTGAGATATATGCCAGTAAAGGTATATTAATAGATGGTACCATGTGCTACTGAAACTAGACATTGCAGGCATGCTACTGGAAACTTTATTGGAGAAGTTGTTTCTCTAGAGACCAGGATGTTTTTTATTGCTTTAAAGCCCTTCAGTGCTGATACAGCCCAGACTTGGGTTGCACACATTCTAAGCTTTCTGAGGCTTCCTGGTTAATCACTAAGTACTTAATTAAACAGCACTAAATATAAAAAAGGTTTCAAGTTCAATAACTGAATGTCAAAAGGTAGGAGGGAATGTTAGCAAGCAAGTTTTCCTGATTGACTTCCCATCCCTGCAACTCCTTTCCCATCCTGGGACTGCTTTCCCCATGAAAGCTGCAAGCAAGCCTTTTAAGGCAGTTGTTACAACATGCCTTCATTGTTCTGACTTCTGGCTGGAAGTCAACTCTGAAGAATTACACAGAGTTTCCATTCCTAATAACTCTTGTGTTTATAGGGGAATTGAGTGCTGGAATAAATCTTCCCAAGGCAAACGATCAAGCTGTCCTTCCTTACCGTCTACTGTCATCACATCTGCCACTGCGCTCTGCAAAAGAGTGTGCATGCACACACACTCATGCACATGGATACATGTGTGTTCAGTCTGGCAGTAGCTGAACCGTCTGTCTGCTAGATCCATCAGTCTGGGTTCTTCCCAGAGCCATCGCTTATGGAGCTTCCTCCATAAGCAGGTTAGGAGAGAGACCTCTCTGGCTGCAGGTGGACGCTGGGAAGTGGACCAAAGGTCATCCCCATGGCGTCAGGAATCAGATTTCAGAAAGAACTTACTTCTGCCAAAACAGCTGACCTGACCCAGGAGGAGGATGAACACATGCTAGCTGTTAAAGGCTGGCCACATTGCTTTGGGGGCAAATAGTCTGCATATGTCTCCTTTAGGAGGGTAAGGTGCAAGTAATGATGCACCTAATTGTCTAGGAAAAATAAATAAATGAAAGGATTTTATTGCCACTGTTCGCCACACTCTAAACTTGAAATGGCTCCCATAGTAAGCAGCCAGTTTTCATTATAGATGAAAATCAAAAATAGATTGAATTTGTCTTGCGATGCTAGGATGCTTGTTCCACTGAACTAAATCAGCTCACTTCTGCATAGAATCTGGAAGTTTATTTAATTTCTTTTATTTATTTTTACCCCACCTTTCTCCTTGGAAAAGGACTCAGTGGCTTACAGTAATGAGGGATAATATACAGTCCTGTACAATTAAGACATGTTCAAGTATTAAGAACAGGGAATTGAGGGACATCTTACAGCGTTAAAAGACAACATTACGTTAAAGCTAGAAGAGAACACGAGCAGTTAAAAAGAGAGTAAAGTTCCATATAAAGTTACAAGTGATGGAAACTAATATTGAAAACACTTCTTTTCTTGAGAGATTGAAACATTTCACTGCTGGTCCAAACAGCTTCGTCAGTCTGAGGAAAGCTAGTTGTGAGTCCTCCATTTTATATAAAATGAAAGGAAGCACACCAACACACCCACCCAAAAGAACCCAGAATCAAACTAATTTGTTTGTTTGTTTGCCATACACATACTTAAGTGGTTATTTTACTCCCCACCCTGGCACACAGCATCCAGGGAGGGCAGCCAAGTTCATCTCTTGCAAGCAGTAAAATAACAAAGAGCCTTGATACACTCCAATAAACATGAAGTTCAATTTGACATAGGTTTTTGGGGACTGAGGGGTCATGTCCCTCTGATGAAGTGACCCACAGTCCACAAAAGCATATGCCAAATTAAACATGTCAGTATTAATGTTACACCACTCTCTCTGATGTAAAACAACAGCAGCTCGTGCATCCTGCATATGCAATCAGCCCAAGATGCAGTTGTATAATTCAACTCTCAGTTAATGAGGGAAAGTATGATTAATTGAGTTGCCTGCCACTGTGATACACGGCAAAATCCTATGATAAATCAGTTTTTGTGCCCAACCTTTAGCGAAGGAAACTGGTTTCTCACAGAGTGAACAAGGGGACTCACAGTGTGAAATAAAGAACTGTCAAGCAGCCAAGCCATTCCCATGAAAGCAAATCCATTTCAGTAGAAGATTTATTTTAGAATAACGTCATCATATACTGTACTGAGCAGGATAGGAACAGACTGAACAAGCTGGTCTGGAGGGCTAGCTCTGTCTTGGGCTGCCCTCTGGATTCTGTGGAGGAGATGGGTAAGAGGAGGATGTTGGCCAAGCTGACATCCATTATGAACAGTAACTCTCACCCAGTGCACCAGACAGTGGAGGCTTTGTGTAGCTCCTTCAGTGGCAGACTCAAACATTCCCCAGTGTGGGAAGGACCACAGGTCTTTTGTTCCCACTGCTCTTAGACTCTATAACTCTACAGTCTATTCATATGGGGGTATATTCTAGTTTATTTTTTATTTTATTTTTTTACATTTAATTTTTATATCCAAATTTTATAGTGTATATTTGTATATTGGATATTTTTGTCTACATTTAGTTTTCTTTCTTGCGTTACACTTTTTGTGCACGTACCTTTCTTGCTTGTTCTTTATATTGGGAGAACAATATAAAGAACATAACCATGTGGCAATTCATACTGTTTCCCTGATGTGGGATTAATAAAGATTTATCTTATCCGATCTTCAAAAGGTAAGATTTCTTTGTATCAGAGGGCTACATGGATAGTTGTGTCCCAGAGGCAGAAGCAAGTTGCCCAAGTATTTGTGTTTATGACCTTTCACAGTGTTGCAGTATCTCCTAAGAACCTTGAAGTGCATATCCTCCAAACAGATACAGAATGGCCAGTGGTGGCTTACGCTTACCCACAACAGTCATATGCAAGGCTGAAGCATTGGGATAGTTGGGACAAATGCAGCATGGATAACTAATTTCTCTTCACAACCACCTTCTTGTCTTTCATAGTCATGTGACAATTCATCCTGTTTCCTGCTCCCTTGTTGCCAAAAGATATAGGGCATTTGAGACAGAAGGAGTGTACAAGCTGTTTGGCCCTGAGAGCCTCGGGTGATGCTGATCTGAAGAACATCCATATGAGAAAATATCAGAGATGCTCTTTCCGCTCTGGGATGATTTAACAAACATTCTTTTCCAACAGATAGGGAAAGTGACCCTGGCAGGCAACAGTTCAGCTCATTGTCCTTGAGTTTTGCTCTGTACATATTTTCTCAGTCATTGAATGGTATTTATATGAAGATTTGTGTAAGAGAAAATACATGGGACCATGCAAAGCCTTAGAGCACCACAAGTGGTCCCTGAACCCAAGGTTGATCCTATTTTTAGCCAAGTGAGGCAACTGCTTCAAGTAGGCAATGCAGCAATGGGGGCCTCTGCTCTGCTTCTCTTTAATTCCCTTGATATTTTGCTCTGTTGAAAAACGGAAATGTGGATACCACTGAACCTACCTTGGGTCCTATAAACTGGCCTGTTGTGGAGGATACTGCCTCACACACAGTGCTGAAAGAAGATTAAACCTGCATAAACTGGTTCATAAACTGGAAGGAGGGTAATTTATTGTCTACTGCCTCGGGCAGCAAAATGTCTTGAGGCATCCAGTTGGGTGCCCCTGCTTTACAGGCTCCATTTCCTTTGTGGAAAAGAATATGGAACCATCCATTGCAGCAATGTTTTGCTGGTTTTCAAATCAACATGGTGAAAAACAAGAACTGTCAAGATTGTTGTCCCCTGGGGAATCATATGCACATTGAAACTGGTCCCAGTCAACAACCTGGCCAACAGCAGTTCCTAATCAGATAACATTTCTTATCATCCTTCAAAGGCAGCTCCATATGTAGCACAGTAAAACCAAGTAAAAGATACGTAAGTAAGACATCTATCATCATGGTCAGATCAAACACCTCCTGGAACAGGAGTATTTGGCATGCCAGCCTCAGCTGAGCAACGGGGTTCAACTAGTAAAACGTAAGCATCTTTATCTAAGAGTAAATCCAGGGACAGCCACAAAAATATCAATATAATATTTTTCCAAGAAGGGTGTGATCTCATCCAAATCATCCTGACATTCAGTTCTCTAATTGCCCATTCATTGGCTAAGAGCAACTTTGTCTTCTCTGGGTGAAGTTTGTAGCAATTGTTGCACATTTTATACAATGTTCTAGAATGGCCTTAGGTTGCCATTCTCTCTTATTCGTCATATTACAGTGTGTTCTTTCTAGCTATGCCTTGTTTTCTGCCATCTCATTTCCCAGTGTTGGTTCCATTTCCCACATGAACGTAGAGCTGAGCTTCCCTCAGCCATTTTCTCTCCAAATAAGACCAGCCTTTCCTTTCATGTCAAGACTTTGAATGCAAGAAGAGTGGTGGGCTGGCATCAACTCAGTACCTTTTATTAAAGACTCTCACTCTGGACATTTGGAATCACAGTACCTTTCTGAGATGTTTCTTTAATTCTCACACACTCACCTGATGTTCTGGGCTGCTGTTTTCATTGCCCATGTTGACCTGAAGGTTTCTGGATCACTTGGATCATTAATAACACCGGCTGAAAGGAAGGAAGAACACACACATGTCTATGTAAAGATTGTGGAGCAAATAACTTTCTGGAAGAAAATGAGGCTGGGACAGCCAGCTCCCTCTTGTCTTTCCACCAGCAGACAAAACCCTTCCTTTTCTAGCAGGTGGTTGGAAATTCAGTGGCCTTGTCTATAGTCCATCAGTCGAGTCCCATCTCTAGCTGTAGCTCTCATGGTACAAGTGAAAAACTTGACAATTCTGTAGATGGAAACTGCACAAAAGATCAAATAGGGGTTAAAGGTGGCCTCCTGACAGCATAGTGTCAAGGTGCTCAGTGGTAGCATTTGATCCATTTTGGCAGACTTCACCATTCAGTGCCATGCAGACCTTTTTGACATCAATCTCCTTTGGCCTCAGCCAGTGTGGACAACATTCAGAAATGAGTAGTCCTAAAACATCTGAAGGCCATCCAGTTGAGGGGAGGCTGCTTTAGAGAATTGTAGTAAGCCTATATGGACGCATCTTCCTGGTTTGGACTTATTATAGATTATTGCCCAAGGCAATGTATGGCATATGCTGACATAAACTGTTCCCCCCCCCCCCCTTTTCTTTTTGATTCTCACTTGTGTCTTTTGCTCACTTGTGTCTTTTGCTTGCTGCTTTTTCAGAGTGACTAGCAAGGGACTAGCAATGGTCACCTCCCAGAGTAACTATTGATCAGATGGTGTGGTTTAAATATAAAATAAATAAAATAAATAAAAATAAAACAGGAAGAAACCACAATTGTGTCTTCAAAAGGCTAGAGGCCATGGTTTAACCAAGTCCTAGTTCTTAATCAAAGAGGAATCAACAGATTTAAGACTGTGGTTTCTGGTTGCTTAACAAACCATGTTATGTTAAGGAGGTTCATATGCCAAGACTGATCTAAAAAAACAAAACAAGACACCATACCGTGGTTTCTTGTGATGTGTAAACCTGAGGTATTTTACCTTTAAATCATGAATGTGTAGGCAAATGTGAGTTAACTATAGCTAAGGAATAATTATTTTCCCTTCCACTCTTGGTTTCCTAAAAGTTCTTAAGATGTTGCTCCATAGTATAGGAATAGCAGCATAAATGTCAGCAACAAGTACAGCTGCCTTATTGGTAAGATTACCACTGACCTCCCCAGTCTAATTTTGCAGTTCTAAATCTGCATAGTTGATCAAATTATGAACTCACATTTCTTATTCCTGCAAAGCTGAAATGCCAAAATTCTACATCCAAATAAATCTTAGGGTATTTGTACATGACCCCTACACTCCGCCGCAAATGGCTCCCAGCTCCGGAGCTTAAAATTGTTTCCCCACCAGCTCCAAAGTTTACAGAAAATTAAGTGCGCCCACGCCCACCTAAGCGTGTCCCAGCGCACTTTTCAGGTACCTGCTCTCGGAGGGTGAAAAGTCCCAGATCCGGATGTAACCTAGAGTGCCGGGCTCTCCTTGCTTCTGTTTGTTGGTTTTTTTTGCCTCCCGCCCCTTTAAGAGAAGGAATCAGGACGACGATGGGGCTCGGGGCGGCTTGGACTGGCGGACGGAGGTGAGCCTGCATTCTTTTGTCCCTTTTTTTATCCCTCCCCTCACGCAGACAGGAGCAAGGAAGTGCGGAGGTGTGGGGATGCAGGAAGAGCAACGAACCCCCAAGATCTCTGGTCCGAATTTAAGTGGCTAGCAGATCTTAGGGGTCGTGTGAAAAGGCCCACAGTTTCTATGGCTTTTGCATATCAATCTCTGTTTAAATTTTAGCATAATCAGTGTGGCATATAATTAGTACTGGGAAATGATTACCTGGCAATCCAATTTTAAAATAGGCCTGGTTTATTACACATAAGCAAAACACACATTCACACACACATAAACCCTATACAGTTTATTGAAAATGTAAGTTAATGATCTGTCACTGTCAGTACTTTCCAAATTTAACATTACCCAGGCCACTCATGTCTAGCAGAATACATACCAAAGAGTCTGGTAAACATTGCTCATATACAGTGAAAAATGAGCCACACAAATTTACACCACAACAAGTACACTGTGTGCTGCAGGACTTGTACTTTTGGGCAACAGAGCATAATTGCTACCACTCTAGAAACTGTTAAACTTCCTTCTACGGTTTTCACTTTTAAAAAGATGACTGGACTGATTATTCCAACAACATAAAAAACCAGCACTGGTTTGGTGAAATTTTAGTGCCCATACATTATTTGTACACATATGAAGTACATTTCTCTCTGATTAATCACAGCTGATCTCTTAATGTCCACTTTACATCACTCGGTATACGACATTGCTGCTTTTTTTTTAAAAATGTACTCCACCTTTATTTTGACTAAGTGGCTTAGAATGCATTAATCCTGTGCGCATTTACTCAAAAGTAATGCCAACCAGAAATGTTCAGCTGTCTAACAGTTCATTTAGGATCACTACTAGTCCTTTGGTTCATAATCCATGGTTTTGGTTTCATAACCTAGTTCGTAAACTGAGGGTGCAATCAGATAATAGTTTATTCTGTAGTTTGGACTGCGATTGAGAGCAGTCTGGTTCAATATATTGTGAATCTGCTCAACCCTTAGCCACACCTTTTTGGGTCTCTGGCAGGAACTACTATTTTATTGGTGTAGTAGGATCATTTTGTTTTGATAATTCTCTTCCAGCATGTGTTATTACCAGTATTAAATCAAGGTGCATACCCCAGAGTGGCAGTATGCCATATGTTGTTGCTGTTGCTGTTTAATCAAGCTGTTTCAGATTTATTTTTCATTGTTTTAAATCCAGCACTGTATCACTTGAGTAGCATACTATTTCAGTAGCATGGCATGCCATTTACCGTACTTTTTTTAAAAAAAGATTAGCTTCCCTCTACTCTCCTATGGAGAGAGAGATAATGCTGGACAAAAAAAAATTCTTTGTTCTTTTTCTCTTTCTTTTTAAAACAAGGAATGGGCTAAAGAATACCATTTGAGATGTGGTGTGGTTTCCTGTAAATAAACCACTTGATGTGGATATTATAATTGCTTGCCACACTGCAGAACAATCCTGTTTATCCTGATCTGGTTCAGAAAAATTGATTATCTAATCACATCCAGACATTAAACTACTTTAAACACAGTATGACAAAATAAGCAACATTGACATGTGAAGGGAATAGGGAATCAAAGCCCTGGTTGTCTTCTTGTTTTAATGGATATATTTAGTATAAAATTTAAATTTTGCAAACCAATAATCTGTTCTGAAAAAACTCAATACATGCAAATAGTTTTCTGTACTCTCATTAATAATTACATGCCATCAAGTAAATTCCGTTTTGTACTGGTTACTATATGTATAGTGCTGATAAGTGGTTTACCCTTCCCTTCCTTCAGGGAGTACTCTGGACTGTGCATCTTACCCAAGGCTACACAGGCTGACTCTTCTCTCCCAGGAAACACAGTAGAGAGAACCAAACACCCAATCCTTGACCCCATAGCCAAGCACTAAATTCACCCAATTCTTATAAATTTAAATCCTTTACATGACTTGAATGAATCCATCCACTGAAATGTAAGAGCACAAAAGCACAGACTGATCTTTAGATCAGCTAAAAACCTTTTGGCTCTCGAAAGTAGCTGACATCCCTATCAGAACACTGTGA
The DNA here is from genome assembly GCA_023846285.1 of Phrynocephalus versicolor. NCBI lineage: Eukaryota > Metazoa > Chordata > Lepidosauria > Squamata > Agamidae > Phrynocephalus > Phrynocephalus versicolor. The sequence goes on from JAHTLZ010000379.1 coordinate 1,569,531, forward strand.
TTCTTTTTTCCCCCCTTTTGTTGACAAAAACCTTCTGCACTTCCAAAAGCACTAACATGTATAGGGAATTAATCTATTTTATGGGGCCCTCTGTATTACCTTTGCCTCACCCTAAACCACCCTCCTCCCTAAGTGCCATCTATAGTATGTGGGTGGGAAGAAGTCAACTTCTACCATTATCTCCCATCAGTGACTGGAGATAACTTTGGCCATTGGATTCAGTCATGGTTTTGCTCCACCTCCTGCTTCTCTGCCTTGAGAACGTGGGAGGAACCACAAAACTATCAATTGTAGACCAGCATTTGGCTAAGCTAACTAGCTACCTTAAATGACAGCACACGAGGAGCACCAGATTGTGTTGGTACCCACCAACCTGAGACAACCTTGCTGTGGCCCTCTAACCTCCCCCCCCCACTTCACTTTGTGGAAAGTACTACAGTTAAACACACACACACACACACACACACACACACACACACACACACACACAATGCTTCTGTTGCCTGCCTCTATCCAATACCCTTCCTGTGAAGGAATGCCCAGAAGCTAGTGTGTTTTTATGAAAATGTGTTTTTCTTTGAGGATAATGGCGGGTGTTTATTTACATGGAGATTCCTCAGGGCAGGTATGGAAGCTGGGGGCTGATTTATGTTGGGCTGTCAGGCACCCCCCCCCCCATAACCAGTTCCCCAAACCTACACAGCAGAGTGATTTCCATGGCACTCAGAGCAAACAAATTTAGGATTAATGGTGCAAACCCTAAAATTGCAGCAGAAACAAAAAAAGTCTGCCCTTCTATAGCATCATTCTAATATTTTCCCCAGCTATTTAATTCTTTCAACAGCTTACTCTGCAATATAAAGCTATTTGGACTCCTCATATCACATTTCAACTGGCTAGCACTGGAAATATATCTTCGCAGCCATGAAAAATAGACATAAATTATCTCTCTTGATGCCTCATTAAGACACAATATTATTTATTAAGAGAGAGGTGCAGATTAAAACATGATCCAAAAATGCTACCACAGACACAGGGATGCCTCGTTCACATTTGCAGAACCCACTAAGTTCTCCAAATTTACACATTATCTGATATTTTCATAATAATGTTACTCTTTTAAATATGCACATTTTAGAAAATTTGGTTACCATCCTTTTTAGTTTTCTCACTTTAATTCTGGAAAACATACATTGGAAACCTACTGCTTTTGTTTTATTAAAACCCTTCAGGTACAACTGTTGTTTCAGAAAACAGTGGTCACATAATATGCCAGTGTATCCAAGTAATTAGAGGCATTACTTGCCTGAAATAAAAACTATTTGATCTAGAAATAATAGGAAGAAATCCTTAATACACTTACACTCCAGGAGGGGAGAAAAGCCAGATCATTCTTAGACCTCTTTTGGCACTTTAGGAAAACATCTGTAAGCAGCAGACTCCTTCCAGCCACAAAAACCTCCCAAGTCTCTGCTTCTGTGTTCCTCCTCTGTTTTCCTTCCCCCTGAATCATACGAATGTAATCTTCATTTAAATGACCCACCTTAAATTAAGCATAACCAGTTGAACAAATAAGTTTGACTCCACCCCAGCTGTGGAAGAGAACCAGTCAGTCAGAGGGCTCCGTCTGTTACCGTGTGCAGTGCTACTTAAGAAGCAGAGAAACGTCCCGGTGGATTTGAAAAGCACCAGTATAGATTACAGAACGGACAATTTGCTTGTCTTCTCATAATACTTTCTTCCTTTTAAGAGGGGGATACACAACATACAAGCTGTGATGTACTGCCTTTCTATGAGACAGGGTCTCCAAGTCTTAATGCTAAGAGGTCAAGCTGCTGCCAGTTTCGTAGGCAATATTCAGGGCAGAAGAGAATAGGAACCTTGGGTCGGCAGCAGGATCACCTCAGAGACCACAACAAGCCTGAAGCTCCATGGCTGTGCTAGCAACCAAGGAAAACTTGTTCAGTTACATCATCATATTTCTTTAAAGCCAGAAGATGTCCCTGCTTCCAGGAAATTATAATAAACAATTACAAGCTGAAGAGACCACTGCACGATGTTGTGTTCTCTGTGCAAAATGGCCTATTTAATATTTATTTTAAATATTTTTACCTCACCTTCTCCTAAAAAAAGGACCTAAGGTAACTTAAATCATTAAAACACATTTAAAAAAAAAAACCCAATAAGGTGCTACGCTCCAGAGGAGCAGATCCACCACTAGAGGAAACCACAGAGCAACAGAACAAAAATACACCAGTAATATGAAGTGGCACAAAGAAGGTGGGGGGGCACCTGGAAAGAAATATTTTTGGCACTAGTTGTAGCCCCACATTTGTGTGGACACTAGGAAGCAGTGCTGGTATCAAGGGCACAAGGAGCCACTTGGGGGGCAAAAAGTTCTGGGCTGGTTTGAATAACACTTTGTGCCATGCGGTCAATAAAAAAATATTTCACATTCTCCTGCTTTATAAACAGAGCAAATCCAACAATATTTGACCATGTAGTCACAGCCTTAGCTTTTGCAGCCATGCGTTTGAAGACTTACCTGTGGCTGATTTGTCTCTCTGTATATGCTTCATTCTACCTCACTTCACTTGATGCTATCTGTGCACTGCACTTGTGAAGCTGTGCTCTACAAGCAGTGGGAACCATTATTTCCTAAAGCTCCAACCGTTTCAGCTTGTTTGCGACCAACCAATCATTGTGGTAGCAGACAAGTGATGACCAAGCATGTGCACACTCACCCCTACAAACGGTCACATGCACATCGCTTTCATTGTGCAACAATACCTCTGACAATCAAGTCTTCACTGAACTCTGTATCTTGGGGGGCAAACAACTTCCCGAGGGTCCCTGGACACCAGCAGGATGCACTCTCATTTTCACAATCCCCACACCACAAAAATATCCTTGCAAAAATTGCACTTTTTCTTTTAAGGGAAAAGCTGCTTTACGTCTTCTAGTGGGCAGATATTTAATACTGTATATTTAATTGGGGAGGGGGGTTGTTGGAGTGGCTGGGCAAGAGTGCTACACTGCAGGGCCTTCATTGTATGGCAAAATTGACCCCATATACGCACCTATAGAGACCCCAATGAGACTTTTTGAGGAAATTATTATTCAAGAAAAGAGAGAGAAAGAGAGAGAGAACAAGTCTGTATGGATTGTCATTACGGGCAACTGAACTTCCAAATAGGTTACTACAGCACTGAACCATGAAGGAGTCAGGTATGCACCAGGCAGCATAAAGCATTAGGAAGTCAGCGATTCAAAACATATCTGGAGTCTTTCTCATGCCTGGCTGCCCTGCATCTGAGGTCCTGTTATACAGTGGTAACTTGTATAAAGGAATTAATTCGTTCCAAATGAAATTATGTTAAGCAAATTTTCCTTTATATAAATTCCCATAGAAATACATTGAAAACGGAGTGATCCCATTTTTATGTTGTACGGATTCTCCCCATAAGCGACTCCAGAATTTTTTATGTTGTACAAATTTTATGTTATACACGCTGTTTGTTATACAAGGGTCCACTGTAGTAAGAAGGGGAGCTGGGCTCAGAAAAGGCCCTGTAGCCATCCCATGTAGAACTGCAATAGAAGTTTTCAGTACAGACATGCTTTCAGGGTTACAGCCGAACAGTCGTAGCCAGACGTCAACTACCTGCCAAACAGCATGGATGAAGGGCAAAAACAAATGAAGAGATGGACTCATCAGCACTCATATTTAGACATGGGCACGACTCGGCAAAATCCTCGTTTCCGTTACTGTTCATCGTTTCCATTACGTAACGGGTAACGGTAATGACAATTACTCTGCTCCAGCTTGACCCCAACACGATAAAGATAAATTGGGTCTGATTTTTCATTGTCGTTCATGGAATCGCGGCGCCGGCGATCGCGCAATGCCAAGCGCAGCACAGAAATAAAGTTTTTAAAAAAACCCAATTCCCGGCCATAAAAGCAGGCCAAAATATGCCTGCCTCAGTGAGGGCACCTACCAGAGAGGGGTGGTTTCTGCAGGGGTCCCCGGCCTCCCCCCCCTCCTGTCCTGGGCTGCTGGTACCAGGCTGGGGGGGCATCCTCGTCGTCACCATTTGCCATGCGGTGGGGGTGATCCAAAATGGCGACCACAATTTTTCTTTTGAAATTGTGGTCCAGAAACCCACCAAAGCACCACAGAAGCATTTGAAAATTAGGTATTTTAAATGCCTGAATTTTTATAGTAGCAGCAGTGGGTTTTTCTTGCAATAAAATGTCTCCATTGATTTTATTTTATTTTATTTTATTTTTTTATTTTTTACACCTGCACAATGATGGGCTGTCCATGGGATGGGACCATGCAATTTTTTGGAGCCATTCCACCAATCGCATGGCCAGGTTTTGACTGAGACTTCTGGGTGTGCCAGAGAGGGCATTAAAAGCCCACAAATCCTAACCCTAACCCTAATCCTAACCCTAACCCTAACCCATACGCCAGTACACTGTCCTTCTTAGTGGGTCAGAGGCACCCAGAGGTGCAGCCCACTAACCCACCCTAACCTTAAACATAACCCTAAGCCTAGCCCTTACCCTAACCCCAACCCTAACCCAGATCCGTACGCAAGTACACTTCCCTTCTTAGTGGGTCAAAGTGAGGCACCCAGAGAGGTGCCTCACGGAGCCCACTCCCCTACCCCTACCCTATCCCATTCCTTAACCTGTACGTCAGTACGCTAGTACGCTTCCCTTCTAAGTGAGTCATAGGCCAGAGAGTTGCCTCTGCCACTCACTTACCCCCCCCCAACGTAATGTATGGTACGCAGCGGCTTCGCATTACACTTCCCTTCCCTTCTTAGTGGGTCAGACGTCAGAGGCACCCAGAGAGGTGCCTCCCAGAGCCCACTTACCCCAACCCCAACCCTAACCTCAACCCAAACGACAAACGACAAACGGAAACAACTAATTTTTGAAAATTATCGCGACAAATGGAAACAACCCGAAACGGACCCGTCCCGACAAACGACAACTCGAAACGTCATTTTTTCTGGTCATGCCCATCTCTACTCATATTACATCAGGGCCAAAGGAAAGGAAACACAGCCATGTGATCCATGACCAAAGTCCCAAATCAGCACTCGGTGGTATCTTTACTGGATCATCAAAGTGTTACTCACAGGGTGAGCTTTGGGGACCTTCAAGGCTCTTCAACAGATGGACATTACACTGCTTGTGGGATGGGCGGTGTATAAATAAATAAATAAATAAATAAATAAATAAATAAATAAATAAATAAATAAATAA
>JAHTLZ010000379.1:1575588-1621990 GCA_023846285.1 Phrynocephalus versicolor
AGAAAGAAAGAAAGAAAGAAAGAAAGAAAGAAAGAAAGAAAGAAAGAAAGAAAGAAAGAAAGAAAGAAAGAAAGAAAGAAAGAAAGAAAGAAAAAGAAAAAAGAATAGCAACAGCCCTATTGCTGCTTCAAGTGGGTAGATCCATAAGATTGTGCATGGATGTGTGTGTCTGTTTTTAATTAATTTAGAATTTATTTCTGCTTGTTTTTGAAAACTATGGGGAAAACAGTGCCTGGTGTCTAATGCCAGGATCACCACCTTCTTATGAATTATATCTGAGTGATTCACCCGGCAAAGGTGGAGTTCCACAGACAGAAACTCTGCACTCTTTGAAATGTGCTGATGCAAGACGCATGACATTTATTCATCCAGCCAGTTAATTGCTATTATTAATGTCAGCATCAGTGAGTATAAGAATTTGTTGGCATAAGGCAGACTCCAAGACACAGCTGATATAGACACACAAGGAGCAGAGCTGAAGATCAAGGGTTTAACAGGTTTACCACAATGTGATGGGTGTGAAAGCCAGTCCCATACAGTGATTAAAAGACTGGGCTAGGGCTCCAGAGATCCCACTTCCATTTGTCATGGAGCCATGACATATTAGGATAATCCTCTCTATCTTGCTTAATCTAGTCCATCTCACTGGGTTCTCGTGAGGATAAAACCTGGGAGGAAGACTTATCTACCACCTTGAGTCCATTCAAGGAAATGCAAGACATAAATGTAGAAACAGTCATGGTACGGACTGCGCAGGGTGGTGATGTTATGTCTGATCCTGTCCCTGATAGCACTGTTTGGCATGGGAAAAAAGACCTTGCCTGCTTTTGTTTCTACTTAAAACAATTCACCATTTCCCCTTTATGAGCTGCCCCTTATCGTTCTGGTGCAGGGCGAGAGCATGCAATGTTTGGGGAATGATTCATTGAGATGAAAAATAGCTTTTTGCTCTGCCTTCGAGGATGGTCTGAAGAGTTAAAGTAAATTCCCCCAGAGAAAAGAACTCTATAAGCACCAGTCAGATCACAACAAATTTCACAGTGTGGAATTGACCTTTTCTAGACACATTTGAAGCCCATTTTAATCACTGGGTGGACCACGGCACCCTTGAAAAAAATTAGGCCAAAGCAGCATTTCTTTCTTTGCACCAGCATTCTGACCAGTTTGTACATGCAAGCCAGAAATATACCTGCAAGGTTTTTAAACCACTTTTCAGGTGCTGCCTACTCTAGTGATTCTAGCACAACACATCAAAGCAGAAGAGCAAAGCCCTCATAGATACAAGACCTGTGATCTTGTAACAGTCTGGGGAATAGGATCCATGCCCTGCCATGCATTGAAAGTGGAAGAACCAATGCCCACTTACACTTAGATGAAAACCTAGTGTTGCCACTTTTTAATACATTGCCACCTGGTGTACAGATATTAAGCAAATGAAGCTTTTCAGATCACTTCCCCCCTGTAAAAAGCAAGCAAACAAACAAAAAACTAACCCCTCAGGGGAAAAAACCCAACTACCCATAATATGATTTAGGATTCTTCCAGACATAACATGTATTCCATCTTAAGATCCAGGCTGTGTATAGATCAGCATGTTTGGCTGATGTTAAAGAGGCACAAAAGCATGGCTGATCCTATTTTTAAAGGTAAAAACTTATTTATCCGAAGTAACAAAGGGTAAAGAGGTCAAAACTTGGCTTCTTTTGATTGTTGAGAACTGGTTACAGCACAAGCAACAGCTGGGACTGTTCAGTGTGTTGTTAATGTATTTGTATGTAACTCCTGCTCTGTTTCTGGAGTAGCAGTTCCTACTACTCCAGAAGGCTATTGCGGCTGCTCTTGAAGGCATACCAGAGGCTGCAGCAAGAGCAAAACACAGCAGCCAGGCTGGTGGCAGGAGTATCAAAATATTAGCTGTCCTTGTGAGTTTGCACTGCCTGTTGGTATGCTTCCAGGCCAAATTCAAGGTGCTTATGTTGACATTCAAAGCCCTAAGCAGTTTAGGTCCTTGCTACTTCTCTGAACATTTCCTTTGCAGAATGACCTCCTATCCCACCTGCGCCTCATATTCTGGGATGTTACATGTGGTCATCCCAAGGGAGTCCTGGAAATCAGCAGCAAGGAAATTGGCTTCTCTGTGATGGCCACCATGTTGTGAAATTCTCACCCAACATTATAATGCCATTATACAAAACAATAGTAAGGCTGCACCTGGAGTATTGTGTACAATTCTGGTCACTGCATCTCAAGAAAGACATAGTGGAACTGGAAAAGGTGCAATAGAGAGCAACTAAAATGATTACTGGGCTGGGGCACCTCCCTTATGAGGAAAGGCTAAAACATTTGGGGCTCTTTAGTCTGGAAAAAAGGCGCCTGAGGGGGGATATGATTGAGACGTACAAAATAATGCATGGCATGAGTAAAGTAGATAGAGGGAAGCTCTTCTCCCTCTCACAAAAAAAAACCAGAACTGCGGGACATACACTCAAATTGTGGGCTGGGAGAGTAAGAACAGACAAAAGAAAATATTTTTTCACCCAGCGCATTGTTAGTCTGTGGAACTCCCTGCCACAGGATGTGGTAATGGCATCTGGCCTGGATGCCTTCAAAAGGGGATTGGACAGATTCCTGGAGGAAAAGTCCATCACAGGTTACAAACCATGAGGGAGATATGTAATCTCCAGGCTTAAAACCAGGGTACTTCAAGAGCCAGATGCAGGGGAGTGGTATCAGGAGACAGGTATCTAGTCTCATGCGCTCCCAAACGCATCTGGTGGGGTCACTGTGAGATACAGGAAGCTGGACTAGATGGGCCTTTGGCCTGATCCAGCATGGCTCTTCTTATGTTCTTATGTTCTTAGGTGCAAGTGGTTCCTCTCCTCCTTGGCTTCAAAAAATAAGTGAAGACATGACTGTTTGCACAGCCCTTCCATGACCTTACTCTGGATTAGTTTTTTTAAAAATCTATTGTGTCTTTTTTCTGCCATCATTGTTCTTTTTCTTGCATTTATAGTTACAGTTACAACTTTGGGTTTCTTTTGTTTGCTGTCTTAATTTGATGTTTGTTACTGATTTTTACTAATGGTTATGTTGTGATATTATAAGGTACTCAAAGTAGTGGCCTGGCCACTAGACAGAAGGAGTTAAATTTAAATAAACAAATTACTGAGAACTACCCAGGACAAACATTTTAACTTTACTCCAAGGCTTTTTCTCATAACACAGACTTAATTCGCTAATCTTTAATAGAAAAAACAAATGGGACAGCCTCAAGTTTCCATAATGGAAGTCTAATTGTAGAAATATTTTTCACACATTAAAGTGTTCTGCTTATATATATCGCCCCATACCACTTTAAGTAGTCTCTGGGCGGTTTACAAATTTAATTTCAGTGTGCAGGCTACACATTGCCCCCCCCCCCAGCAAGCTGGGTACTCATTTTACCGACCTCGGAAGGATGGAAGGCTGAGTGAACCTTGAGCCTGCTACCTGGGATTGAACCCCAGGTCGTGAGCACAGTTTTACCTGCAGTACAGGCATTTAACCACTGCGCCACAGCAACTTTAACTCCAAAAATATCTGGAGTGTCAAAGGTTTGTCATCACTGGTCTGGGGCTTCCTTCTGCCTGGGAAGGAGTGACCAACAGGCACATCCTTCCAGCAGCAAAGGTTTTTGCCTTCTAAATCTGTGCAACTTGGATGCAAGTCCTAGCCACCCTGCTTTAGGTAAGGTCCTGTGTTTGCTAATTCATATTGGTAGCTACCATTTTACTGCTATACATAAACCATAGATCATGTGGAACTCATCCCATGCAGTTTAGGTAATATAGAGTATGAAGGACATTGCTCTTCCTAGTGATTCATAAGGAAAGCCCTTTGGGTTGGGCCCCATCATGGAACCAGTCACTCCTGTGAGAAAGCATAAGGAATATTTTAAGATCACCAACAGAAACAGCAATAATTGTTGTCTGAATTCCTCCTTTCAGTGCTAAAAGCAGCATCTGATAGCTTGTACATTATAGACGCTCTCTTCCACTCCAAACTGTTTACTGTGGTGTAGATTTGCAGCTGTTTAAAGGGGGTAAGATTTTTTTAATCCCTTTTTTTTTTAAAAAAAAAGTAAATTAAGAACTTTTAAAAATAGCTTGTATGAGTGTTATAAACATTAGCAAACACACAAACCAACTAGAAAGAGCTGAGATGGGTTAATAAATAAAACAAGGTATCTCTGTGTTTCATCATCTAGAGAGCAAGGCCAATTACTAAATGATGCTATGTTTTTTTCCCATTGGATCACGAGACAGTAAAGGAAGGAGAAAGCTCCAGCAGGACCTTGCATCCATTTGGCTATTGAAAAAGAATGAATGAAAACAGAATGGATTTCCTCAGATGGCGTAAGTGTTGAGTGCTAAAGGTTACTCAAACGAAAAACCTAATTGGCATATCCTATACTGTTGTTGTTGCAGAAGAAGAAGAAGAAGAAGAAGAAGAAGAAGAAGAAGAAGAAGAAGATCAGCAAGATACTCAAGTGGAGCGAAATGCACTGCTACCATTTATTTATTATTTATTAGTCTTATATCCCGCCCATCTTCCCCAAAGGGAACTCTGGCAGCAACATTTCAATCCTACCACCGTCTTAGGTGTCAGCCTTCCTGAAATGCAGAATGCACCAATCTCATTCAGGCCTCTTTGAGGTGGACTAATGCCTGGACCGACAGATCTGACAACAGTCCTCCAAAGGTAGATATGAAAGAAACAAACAAGAGTAGATCTTTCAGAAAGGGTGGGAGTGATACTCATCCATAAAAGGAAAATCTGCCCAAAGGGATGCAGAAGTAATTGAGAAATGTAGGTTGCCTGCAATTCTGGTTCAGATTGATTTTCTGTGGGCCAAGAGGGTTGGGCTGAGGAACCTTTGGGCCTCCAGATGTACTGGAATGAAGCCCCCAGAATTCCAAGCCTATATTGCCAATGATAAAGGACGGGGGGGGTTGTGGTCCAACATTTGGAGGGCCGGAGATTCTTCACCCCTGGATTAAAAAAGATAGCATTGTGTATACCATATTTAATATAATAAATATAGTACATAATTGCAACTAAAAATAACTGTGGTGACCCCTCCCCCCCCCAGAAAACACTTTGCGGCCCCTTTGGGAAAACTGTGATTTAGGTTTTTATTTTGATTAAAGGAATAGTATTTTTGCATTCCTTCCTGATAACATCTCCAGTTTCATTCCAAGTTTCTTCTGGTTCATGGTTAACTGAATTCAGCTATCATGATTTATTTTTATATGGACTTTAGATTCATCAGGAATGTTGTTTGAATTATATTTGGCACTGGGAGTCTTTTTGAGTTCTTTTTAAAACCTTCCTCTAATACTTGATATGTGGTCAGTACCACAATCTGCTCCTAGTCTTGGTCTGGAGGAGAGAACACAGCTTCTCCATATACCACTTTAAATTATATAGTAAGTTTATTTCTATGTTGGCCATCTGGTAATGTTCATGTGTACAGTTGTTGGGTTGGCTGCCTAAGTGAAGTATTTGAAATCAACATATTGTTGGCTTCAGTGAATTCTATGAGTCATTCTCCTGCTTCATTTCTGATTCCTAGGCCAAATTGTTTGATGACATCTGGGTCTCCTTTGGTTCTTTCATTTGTGTTCTCTTAGCTATGATTATCAGCAAATCTTGTTTTGGTGTGTGATCAATTTCCTTCTGGAAGCTTGCATAAAAGGTCTATACATACCAGGCTCATTTGCTTTGCCAGGATGGCTCACACACTATTTATACTCTATGTTATCATCTTCCAGTCACAGTATCTAGGGAGTGACAGGGTCTCTCTTTTTAGGAGCTAGGAGCACTTATATTTCAAGCGGGTTGTTTGCTTCTTTCTCAGTGAAATCAACACATGGCAAAGTGAGTCAAGTAATACTGTCTACTTGTCTGTGATAGTGTATAACCCTCTGTGATTTGTGAGGAATGGCTTTCGGTTCAGATGAATCATATAGAAAGTTCCCCATTCTTACTCTTGCCATTTATCTAATTTTGCTTTCTCACATATTATTGCCTGCTGATCTCTAGCCTGAGATGGCCTGGACCTAAACCTGAACAGATAACCATAATTAAAATGGCAGTTGCTTGTATTTTGACCATTTGTGTCCTTCCCTCCTGATTATTAGTGTTCCAAATTTGAAGGAAAGTCCCCACCCTAATAGAATACTCTCTTTTGTAATGGAACTGGTCTTTGAGAACACAGAAACCCTATCCTCACACTTCACTGGAGTGGAGCCAGAGGTTGGCCAGACTCGTCGTCTCCAGTCCTAAAAATATCTGCACACATGGAACCCCAATTTACAAATAAGACTCTGACTTTGTGACTGCTTGTAGAACTGAAGTTGATCTGTGTACAATCATGGACCAATGCTGGGGGCTTCTGTGCTGAGTTGTGTGGCTAACTGAGAGGACTGGGCTTGACTGTAAGATAACAATTAAAAAAACCCACACCTATAGGTTTCATGCACCTGTGGGTTTTTTTAATGGTAGTGGACACACTCCTAGCATCTCTCTCTAAACCACGTTTTCCAAGCCATGGAACCAAACATGATCTATTACCAGAGCCGACACTGTATTAACATTCAAGAGATGTGACTAAACATGTTATTCCCATGCACACGTGACTTGAAGACTTCTCCAATTTTTAAAAAAGGCTTCCCAAATAATCGGAAATCGGAAATCAGAAATCAGATACAATTAGCAGTTAAGGAAATCCTTCTTTCTAGTGAATCATAATCTGAAATGTCTAGTTAGAACTTGAATCTCCATTCCACCTGTAGTGCTGGAAGAAACAAATTGTGACAGATCCAGGATGGAGTGAACTCTACGCAGACGTTCAAGTCTGCCACTGGTGTGGGTTCCATACTCCTACATTATTTATTTGTTCACTACGTTTATATCTCACTTTCTCTCAAAAAGCTCAAAGTGTACATGGTGCCCATTCCTAATTTTATCTTTACAACAAACCTGTGAAGTATGTTGGGTTCCGGGTCGCTACATTATATGATCCAATTCTTCACACCAGCTTTACAGGCAGCCTTTAATAATGACTAGAGGTTTTTTTTTGTTTTTTTTTTTTGTTGATTATTATTGCCCCGCCTTACTTATACGTATGCGTGTATACGTTGGATGCTATGGAGACTGCTCTTGCTCTTGCTTTGATTCTTTCTCTGTTTTTAAATTTTTATGTTAACCGCCCTGAGTTCCTGTTCAGGAAGTAGGAGTGGTATATAAATTTGAAAAATAAAATAAATAAATAAATAAATAAAATTTTGCTAATACATCATGGAGCGAAAGTGCTGATACAAAAGAAAGCTCTGTATGTACATTTCGTACTGTGGATTCAGCAAACCTCTGCTGATCTTGTGTCATCTCAGCTGCCCCTCAGTCACCATGATTGGTTAGGATTATGTCCTTTCTTTAGTGAATGGGGTAAGCCTGCTTATTTTCATATTTGTCCATCTGGAGATGTTAAGGTAGCAACAGAATGGTGATTTGAAGGTGATTTGTCGCCTTCCCCGACAATTAGATCCGGCCCGCCCCACCCGCTCATCTTTGGCCCTTTCGCTCCGGACCGTCACCCCGAAGGAGGCCCACAAAACGAGTACTCGTAAGCGGGCCTTCTCGGTGGTGGGGCCGTCCATTTGGAACAGCCTACCGAGCGACTTACAGCAGGCTCCGTCGCTGGCATCATTTAAGAAAGGCTTAAAGACTCTGCTTTTCAGGGACGCCTTCAACAATGACTAGGGATATTTTTTTTTCTTTTCCTTCTTTGCCCCGACATACTTATGTGCGCTTGGACTGCTATTGTGATTGCCACCTTTTAGTCTTTTAAATTTTTATCTGAACCGCCCTGAGTTCTTGCTTGGGAAGTAGGAGCGGTATATAAATTTGAAAATAAATAAATAATAAATAAATAATAAAATTTGTATCACCAATACACGTCCAAATCCCTAGATACTTCATTCTCCAGGCATGGTGCTTTCATATTTGTTGCATCCTGCTGACAGTGCAAACAGAGATGATGGCAGGATCAAGTGAGTGAACCTTGAACACTGCACAGGTTTTGACTATAATAAAAGACCCTTTATCATTCTTCTTCCACACTTCAGCAGCTACCTAATTTTCAGCATTACATAAGTATTGGCTTTGTGCCATCACAGTCAAGATGACTCTAGTATATACTATGTGTTATGACACAAAGCAGGAAGGCCAAAGCAGAGAAATGGGTGCAACTTTATACAGCTTTTATGGTTTTCTGAAAAGCCTGGAGCAACTTTGTGAAATTGCTGGTTTTGTATTTACATCAACAGTAACACTGAGCATTGCTGTGGTTACAAGACTGGCTGAGAGCTGGTAAGTGGCACTCTGCTTGTAATAAGAACATTGTAAATACAGTTAACCAATTTTGAAGCCACTTTGAATAGAACATAAACTGCTCCTGTGGCTGGAAATACCTACACAATTACCTTTCCTTTCAACAAACAAAAGACCCTTGCCCTGTGATGAATGACTTGAGCTTCTGACAAAGGCGCAAAGCAAATGTTTACCACAGATTTCATAAATGGCAGCTTCATGGGTGCCAGATTTGTGGGCAACTGTAGCTGTTCTCATAAACTGAGAATGGTTAAATGCAATCATCAAATTAAAGTTTGGAAAGACTTGGAGCAGTGAGCGATGAAACAGTTTGGATGTTTTACAGGCAGCTTTTTCCAATACATCTTTCTTTTCCCTCCAACTTTCGCCTTCCATAACAAGATAACTCAAACCATCTGCACTAACTACTTCACTTTCACTGTTTAGTCGGAACCACCTCCAGGCCTTCTCTGAGGTGAACTTCATGCTTCAAAAATGACTGCAGCTTCCTCTTCACTCCTATGAGGAAACAAGGTTGAGGCCACACCAGCGTTAATCGTTTGGTGATGGTAATACTAACTGCAACTGTGAAACAGGTACCACATAGTAAAATGCCATCAGCTGAGTTGAGATCACGAGACATCACCTTAACAAATTCTCACAAAGTAGAGATGGGCACGACTTGACGAAATTCTCGTTTCCATTTCCGTTACTCGTTTCCGTTACGGAACGGAAAAGGAAACGACAATTACTCCGCCAGAACTCAAACTCGAACCGACTAAAGAAAAATTGGGTCTGATTTGTTGTTGTCGTTCCTGGCATCGCGGCGATCCCGCGATGCCAAGCGGCACAGAAAAAAGTTTTTAAAAGTAAAAAAAAAAAAACCGATTCCCGGCCAAAAAGTAGGCGAAAATATGCCTGCCTGAGTGAGGGCTCAGGGCACCTACCAGAGGGGTGGTTGACCCCCCACTCTCCTGTTCTGGGCTGCTCTGGTGGTGGGGGAAATCCTCGTCGTAGTCGCTCACAACAAGCCGGACTCGCCGCCGGCCGCCGCAATTCATGCGGCACAGAAAAAAAGTTTTAAAACCCCCGATTCCTGGCCCAAAAAGCAGGCGGAAATATGCCTGCCTGAGTGAGGGCTCAGGGCAGGGCACCTACCAGAGGGCTGGTTTCTGGGGGGGGGGGTGTCCCCGGCCTCCCCCCCTCTCCTGTCCTGGGCTGCTCTGGTGGGGGAAATCCTCGTCGTCTCGCAGTCGCTCGCAAGTCACAACAAGCACCGGACTCGCCGCCGGCCGCCGCAATTCAAGCGGCACATAAAAAAAGTTTTAAACCCCCCGCCGCCCCGATTCCCGGCCCAAAAAGCAGGCGGAAATATGCCTGCCTGAGTGAGGGCACCTACCAGAGGAGGGGTGGTTTCTGGGGGGGTCCCCGGCCTCCCCCCCTCTCCTGTCCTCCTGGGCTGCTCTCGTCTCGCCATGCCATGCGGTGCGGGCGGGGGATCCAAAATGGGGTGGCGACCGCAATATTTTTTTTGAAATCGTGGTCCAAAAAACAAAAACACACAAGCCAACACAAGCACCACAGAAACATGCGGAAATTGCTATTTTAAAACTGCCAGAATTTTTACAGTAGCAGTGGGTTTTTCTTGCAACTAAATGTCTCCCCTGTCCTCTCTCCATTGATTTTATTTTATTTTTTTATTTTTTTACACCTGCACAATGATGGGCTGGCCATGGGAGTGACCATGCAAATTTTTGGAGCCATTCCACTAATCGCATGGCCACTTGGCCAGGTTGACCACAGAGACTTCTGGGATGTGCCAATCGGGCATAAAAAGCCCACTAACCGCAGCCCTAACCCAAACCCGAAGCCTAAGCCTAACCCATACGCCAGTACACTGTCCTTCTAAGTGGGTCAGAGAGGCACCCAGAGGTGCACCCCAATACTCACTCTAACCTCACCCGTAACTAGCCTAACCCTAGCCCTTGCGCTAACCCGTCTTAACCCTAAGCCAGATCTACTTGCATTGCACTACACGCAAGTACCTTTCCCTTCTTAGTGAGACGCAGCGGGTGCAGAGAGTCCACCAGTCTGGCTCTGGGTGACTCCTGCAGGCTCGGCTCGGCAGCATGTGTGACATGCAGCAAACCATTCCCCAGAGGCCTGACTGATGCAGGGAAGGCACCCCAAAAAGAGGGGTGCCTCTGCCAGTCTGCTGCGTCTGCAACTTGGTATGCATATCCATATGGCTATGCATGCCCTTTTGCAGCGGGTGAGGATAGGAGGCATGCACGGGTGCCTCCAGGAGCCCGCTTTCCCTTTATATTGGGCCAGAGGAGGCACCCACCCCACAGAGGTGCCTCCAGGAGCCCGCTACCCCCCAACCAGTATAACGACAGACGAAAAAGGACACCACGAAACGACAATTTTTTGCGAAATTTCACGAAGAACGGAAACGAGCCGAAACAGACCCGTCCCGAAAAACGATAACTCAAAAAAAAATTTCCTGGTTGTGCCCATCTCTATCACAAAGGCTGTTCACATAATCAGCTCTACATCAAGGAACAATGAGAAGCAGAATTAGGAGAGGGGTTGTTTCATAATGCAGTAAGGGGGTAAGTCTGTGAAGATTCTCAGTCATCCAGGTGAGTTTATCTGGAACTTGAGTCATGGCAACTGGACTTCTTTTTTTGAGAAATTGAAATATTTCAAAAAAAGAAACCCAGTTGCCATGACTCAACTTACAGAGTAACTAGGTAAGAAACAGTGTGTTCATCAGAAACAGTTTATATTCATTTCTATACCATTCTGCTGTGCACAAGATGGGTCGGAAGCTGCAGTTCAGTGCAGAGCTTGGAAGTGTCAACTTCTGGAACCACTACTCCCTGAATTGCCTAGTTAGTGTCATAAAAATATATTCTATCAAATAAGCATGGTTGTTAAAAGAGAGCATTTGAAGGATAGATCTAGACTCCCAATCCAGTGACACCAGGGTATACCAGGGACAGACACACACACACACACACACACACACACACACACACAAGGTCATATATAACCCAGAATAAGTCATTGCACAACATATCTGGCTGTTGAAAGAGGAACTAATTCATCAATAGGGCCAAAAATATGTAGAACATTGTGCTTCTTCCATTTGGTTCTCTGTATATTAGCCTGTTTCAAGTGGCTACAAAAACAACATTGAACATGCAGCACTTTTACTTGGGGTATCAAGTTCCTAAACTCGAGGATGATGAAATCTTAGCAAGAAGGCAAGCCAAAAAACAAAACAAAACAAAACAAACAAAACCCTTAGCTTCTACCTTAGTTGTTCTCATGCTTAGCTGTGCTTCCTGGTCTGAGCAAGCCAATGTGCATTTCGAGTTTTAACTTGCAAGTTATGAAAAATTTAATTAGTAAAAGAATGTACTCATGCAATATTTCAGACCTGTTGAGCCGTGCACTTGTCAACGTGCCATGATTCCTGATATACTTGTTTCAAAGCAATAAGGCTCAGTGGGTAGATTCCAGCAAAGGGAAAAATACATTCTTTCATAGCTTTAACACAAAACTTTCAAGTCTTTAATTCTTAGGACAGCAAACATGAAAACACCACTATAACAATTGCCTCCACTATTCACAAAGGTCTCTCATTTCAGATTAGCATTTCACAGCACATGCATGTATGATTTCAGCCTCTACCTTAGAAAAAGAAAACCTTATCACTACTTTACTAATTCTCTTGAGGAATAGGAAAATGAGCCTATTCCTAAGAAAACAAAACAAAAACACAAATATTTTTATATAACACAAAATCTGTTAGGCAGACCACTTCTAAACTTTCTGTTCTCAGATTACTTATAAAAGTGTGATTGAGGGTTTACTTACCTAGTCTTCTTTAGATTATCTATCTACCTATCTAAATATGTTTCCAAACACACTTTTTCCTCTGATCACACAAGGTCCTTCACTGCCCTTTCCTCTTCTTCTATGTACAGCTCTCTTTCCCCCCTGGATCACATGAAAGTGTTCTATTAATGTGAATTGGCTTAGGTTTGAGAACACTATGCTGGATAGCAGCAAAGCATAAGGAATCTGATCCCTGGAGCTCAAAGCTGCAGTCTGTCACTTCTCCACAGGAACTCTCAGTTAGTGGGTGGGAAAACAGCATAAAACAAAATGAATACGTGGGGACGCACCCTCCCAGGTAATGCAAGTAGAAGGTCAAATGCTGTATTGCTTAGGTATGTAGCTGAATGGAAAATGCCCTGATCTATTATTAAAACTGAATGAGATGTTTACTTGGGATTTCTGGTTCCAGTTCTAAACAGATGCATTTACAAGGGCCTCTCTAGATATTCAGTAGATAATGTTAGGGTCAGGATCAAATTAATCTTACCTGGAAACCTAACCTAAAGTAAGTCACATCTAGAGTATACCCATTTCAAATAAATTTATAGAGGAATTGACCCCCACCCCACCCCCAAATTTCCACTTATTCAATAGGGTTAGAATAGTGCATTGTACCATGCGGAAACTGCAAAAGTGAATTCAGCTCTCATCAAGAGAAGAGAGAGGTGTCAGTTCCCTCAGAGGCTGCCCCTTTGAAACAAAAATAAGAGAGAGAGAGAGAGAGAGAGAGAGAGCTTCCTGGACTTGAATCTTCAAAGCAAACCCATTCCTGAGCAGTTCCTCGAACAATTAGCCCCAACACCAGATAGGAGGCAGACACAACATCCATAGAAGTGTCTGTGCTTTCCATGGTGGTATTTTTGTTTGGTATTTGCCAATTAATATTTTGATACTAAATCAAATTTTGATTCCTAATCAACTAGGATACGCATGTTAAGGACTATCCTGTTTCAAGAGGCATTCAAATTTCGGGTTTGCATCTATTGTTTGTTTTATTTGAGACATTTAATGCTCAGTCACTGTTAAGTGTTGTTAACCACTTTGAGTAGGGTTTTGCACTAAGCCCAACAAAATATAAATCCATGAAGTAAACAAACAAAGAAATTTTGCCACCAATCCTAAAAGTTTAAGTGAGGCAGATTAATAGTTTAAAGCAGCAATTCTGGCTATAAATAGGTTTTCTGAAAAGTACATCTGGGAAAGTTCTATCAAGGATACATTTAAAATAAACACATTTCTCCCTCCTGTGCTGTCACAGTGAGTCATTCTTCTTTGTTTTTAATTTTGCTCTCTTGTTAAACCTATTTAAACCTTGTTAAATATATTTCTGTTGTGCTCAAATAATTTTTGTTTTAGCCTACAAACAAAACAGTCAACCACCATAGTTAACTAGTACCTTGCAAAAAGAAAACAAATTTCTAAGTCCATTCTGGTTCGATTGTTATTGTTTCTGCTGCCAAGTTTGAACTAATAGCAACCCTAGTAAGGATTTCAAGATAAGTGAGATATTTAGGGAGTGGTTTTATCAGCTCCACTCTCCCAGTGAATCTCTGTGGCCAAGTGGCCCTGTCCATCACTCTGTCCACTACAGCACACTAGTTTCATTAGTTTATGTAATCAGGTAATGATGGAATAGCTGAAATAGTCCTGGATCTTTTGCTACCACAAAGTGTTAGTTAGTGTTCCTAACAAGTGCCATAGCAAGCTGCCTCTGCCCTCTGCTGGACTACACAGCATCTGTTGCGCCTCAGGTTTCGGATTTTACATTTTCTCGACTGTAATCACAGGCATACTTATTTACTCTGAAATATGCATTCCTCTCTTTGATGGAGCCTACGCCCATTTGTTTCAAAGACTTGAAAGACAAGCATTTGTTTCAAAGACTTGAATCCTAAACATTTTGGCGGTGCATATCGCTAAAGAAATAGTGCACCGAGAGGAAGTGAAGTGTCAGCCACGAAAGCTCACACTGAAATAAATCTATTAATTTCTCAGGTTCTCCTGTTGTTTCAGTTTGTTGTTGCAGTGTACTCAAACGTTACTTTGAACGAAATCAGACTCAACTACACTGGGAACTTTTTTCTTGTGCAATACAGTAATTAGAAGTATTATAGGAAGAGAGACAACAGATCAGTTGTGTCAAAATAGTGGTTATCTTGTATCGTTGAGGGCAATGGTGTTAGAAGTTGACTGCACTGAAGCAGCATGAGGAAGCCGTAATGGTGCATATACATTAACTTCTAGGAGAGTGTACCGTATTATTGGCCAATGCCTTAATACACATTTTGAAGAAGTAATACAAGACGCGAGTAGAGAGTGGGGTTAAAAGCCCTCCACCTTAATGCAGTCTTCCCGCTTTAAAAAGGCAGAAATGCCCACTTTCAGTAGACCAAAGACTATGAAGCGATGCAATCACATTTTGCAAGGGCCTAAGAAGGAGTAGTAATTCATCTCGACCGCATGTAATAATTATTATTAGAAATTAGAAATGTAGCGAGGTGGGAATTTCGCGTTTCTATTTGGCCCTGCTCAGTTGCCGTCGTCGTCGTCTCTCGAAGGCTTGTCTCCTGCCTTCTTTTACCACGATCACCGTAGAGATAGAAATATAGACCCGCCAATAACTTTTTAAAAATTGCATTCTAAAGGATCCAGAAAAGCCCCTTTTCTTTCAGGAAAGTTCTTATTGGGACTCCCTGTGTAAAACTGAGCAGACACTCTCTCCGTTCTCTGCCGCGGCCAGTGATAAGGGCTTTTCACTCAAGAGCCGAGGCTACCTAGAGCCACATAATCGGGGCCGCCTCAGAAAAAAACGTGGATAAGGCGGCAATTCGTTTTGAAACAGAAGCGCTCCCGATCTCGCTCTTTCGTTTTAGAGTCTACATCCCCTCCTGCTCGCGCTCGCCGGGGAGGGGGCGTGTCCTCCCGCCGGCCCCGCCCACGGGGCTCCCAAGACGCGGGAAGGGAGCGGGGAGGGGGGTGACTGGAGAGCCATGGCCGAACCGGGGAGTGGCGGCGGCGGCGGCGGCGGATCCCGGGTCCCGGCCGCTGGTCGAAGGGGGGACCGAGGCATGAGCAAAGGTCCGGCGGGCGATGGCTGTGGCGGCCGAGCCAAGGAGGGAGGCGAAAAGGAAGACCGGAGGGAGAGAGGGAGCGTCCCGGGGACTTCGGAAAGCGGCGGCGGCGGCGAGGACGAAACATCGCGGAGGCTGCTCCGCCAGCAGTACCGGGAGAGGATCAGCTTCCTCCAGCGTAGGTGCCTCCCTCGGCGGGAGCAGGTGGCTGGCAGGCCAGACAGGCAGGCAGTGGGAAGGGAGCCCCCGCCCGCCGCCTTCTCGCCCTTCTTCGGGCGCCCGCTCTTTTTCTCCTTCGTGGCTCAGCTCGATCCTCCCAACAACCACCTTGTGGGGTAGGCCGGGCAGAGAAAGAGAGAGAGAGAGAGAGAGAGAGAGAGAGAGAGAGAGAGAGAGAGAGAGAAAGAAAGAGAAAGAAAAAAACAGAAAGAGAGGGGGAGTGGAGAGCGCCGGGGTGTGTATGTGTTCATGTCTGAAGGAGGTATTAAGGCCACCACCACCACAATAAATAATAATAATAATAATAATAATAATTTTTATTATTATTATTATTATTATTATTATTATTATTATTATTATTATTATTATTATTAAGGTACAATTGTACAACCTGTGTACAATGCGATTGACTGGGCCTCTTTCCCCCTTCCCCCAACACCATCCCAGAAAAACCCACCCAGTCTGGTTTCACTCTGTGTGCTTGCTGCACAAACTCGCTGGCCCCAAACTCGTCGTTATCACATTCAACAGGCTAACAGCCCAGGGATAAAAACGACAGTGGTACCTTGTATAAAGGAATTAATTGGTTCCAAATAAAGTTCGGTTAAGCAAATTTTCCTTTGTACAAATTTCCCATAGGAATGCATTGAAAACGGAGTAATCCCTAATCACAACCATTTTTATGTCTGTGAAGATTCTCAGTCATTCGGGTGATCAGTCTGATGAAGATTGATGAAGCTGTTTGGATGAGCAGTGAAACGTTTCTATCTCTCAAAAAAGAAGTCCAGTAGCCATGACTCAACTTCCAGATAACCATTTTTATGTTATATGGATTCGCCCCATAGGTGACTCTGTTAAGCAAATTTCCCCTATCTCTGGATTTTTTTATGCTGTACAGATTTTATGTTATACAAACCCTTTGTTATACGAGGGTCCACTGTATTTTTTAGCCTGTTGGTGTGACTGGTTATGCTTCTGTATCTTCTTCTGGAGGGTAGGAGAGTGAAGAAGTGCTGACCAGGGATGTGTGTCATCCCTGAGGATTTTCCTCACTCTCCTAAGACAGTGGTCCCTGGCAATGTCATCCAGTGGACTCAGGGGACAGCCCATGATGTTTTGTGCTGTGTTCACCACTCTCTGCACCGTCTTTCTGTCCACAGCTGTCAAACCAACATACCAAACTGTAATGCAATATGTGAGGGCACTTTCTGTTGTAGACTGGTAGGAGGAGGTCATCAATTGCTGTTCCACGTTGTTTTTTCCCCAAAGCCTGAGGAAATGGGACTTCCTGGCCACCTGGGTTGTATTGATTTTCCAGGTGGCATCTTCACTAAAATGAACTCACAGGAAATTGCTGTATCTGCCCCTTGATGTACAATGGGGCAGGTTCCTCTCTGTTCCTCCAGAAGTCCAGCACCATCTCCTTTGTCTTGCTGATATTTAAGTGCAAGTTATTTTCTAGGCACCATGAGGATAATTTTTGAACCTCCCCCCATATGCTGGTTCGTCTGCACCTGTAATAAGACCCATTATGTTAGTTTCTTCTGCAAACTTAATGATTACAGTAGATGGTCAGATGATACGCAGTCATACGTATACCATGAATACAGGTAGGGACTAAGCACACAGGCCTGTGGGGAGCCAGTGCTAAGCTTCGGCAAGGTAGCTGTAACTGGCCCAATCCTCACTGTTTGTGACCGATCCCTCAGAAAGTCTTGAATCCAGTCACAGATGGTAGGGGAAAGGTCCAAGTCCGTCAGCTTTTTAATAAGGATGCTCAGAAGAATGGTATTAAAAGCCAAGCTATAGTCAGTAACCAGTATCCTGACATAAATATCAGGTTTCTCCAGGTGACTAGCTGTAAGAAAAGCGGTAGCTGTGACATCATCTGTTGTCCTATTCTTCCTGTAGGCGAACTGATGTTTGTTAAAATCCGGTGGAAAGCATGTCCTAAGGTGTTGGGGGACCAAACTTTCAAAGCATTTCATCACTACAGATGTTAATGCAATAGGTCTGTAGTCCTTGAAGCAGTTAATTGCTGTTTTCTTTGGGACTGGGACAATGGTAGCTGCTTTCAAGCATGATGGAACACAAGCTGTTTGCAGGGAGATTTTTAAAAAATCCTTGTCAGAACCCCTGCTAATTGATCGGCACAAAGAGGGAATGGGAAAGGGAGCCCCCCCCCCAAATACCCACACCTTTGCTTCTGTTGTTGGGCAGCATTTGTTGCCAAGACCCCCACCTCTGAAAAATAAAATAAAATATGCTAATGAAAAAACAAGTCGTACTCTTCTAAAACCTTTGATGGGGACATGGGGTGCTTCAGAAGATGGTGAAAGGGCCCTGCACATTGTGGTCACATAAAGGGATTTTTGGGGGGGCATGGGGGTCCCAGAGGCTGCATTTGGGTCCTTGGAGGCAGTGTGCAGTTTCTGTACCAAATCAGATTGTATAGCAGTGTGGAACAACAGGAAATTCTGTCTTCCAGTGCCTTGTGTTGGGCCACTCAAACGGAATTGCTACTCTTTCTGTGGAGTTAGTGGGGGGAAAATCACTGTTCTCATGCTGCGTTGTCTGATAAATACAGCACAGAAACTGAACAGCTTTTAAATGGCCTATTATATTGAAGGTGTCCAGACCCTGATTTTTTGCCTGATCTCCCTTTCTCCCCATTTATTTTCCATTATATGTGCAGTATTGTAGTGACTACCCATCATTTCTTGCTTTGTAATTGTGGCATTATAAGCAAGATATTTATATTTATATTTTCTTTTTGTTTCTTTGCTCCTTTGAATGTCTTCGTTGTGTTCCCTGTAGGCATGGCTGCCACTCTAGTCCTGATTATGTAAGGCTAGGCTGTGACTACTAACTACGTACTTCTATAGCATTTCTTTTCAGAATTATTTAAAAGATTTTATCCTTAAATGAAGAAATGGCTGGTGCTTATACATTATGTCAGTTTTAAATGTTGATGTTCTTACATTAAAATGTTAGAGCAGTTCACTCAGGTAGGGATTGGTAAAAAGTTAATTGAAGTATAATTGGATTTTGTGCTTGAGGTCTGCAAGTGTTTGGTTTTCATTTTGAAGTTTCCATTTCTTTGGTTTGTAGTGTACTTTTTAAAAGAATCAAGTTTTCCCCCACAGAGAATCATGAAACGATTCTGAGCACCAGGAATGATAAACTGACAGAGGCCTTGGAAGATGCTAATAAGCTGTTTGCTGGAGGTAAGATGATATCTCCCTGATGCTTTTCATGTTTTATAAGAAAATGCCCATCTTTCCTAAAATACTCGACAACAGTGCTGTAACAAAGCATCAACAACATAAAATAGTACAGAAGATTTGTAATTGTAATTCTATAAGAGCTGTTATAGTTCCCTTGAGTTATTTTTCCTTGTACTTCAGTTTTATTATTTTATTTACACTTTTGAGAAAAAATGGTAAGCTGTTATGAGGGAATTTTCACACATTTTTCTTTTTCATTCTATCTTTTAAGAAAATTGAGTGTATCTTTGTGCATTCCTTAAAGCATGGAAAATAAAGAAGCAATGGCTTGCCTTCATATCTCTAATGAGAAGACATTTGAAATGCTTCCCTGAGGGTCTCTTCTTCTCCCTTTGTCCCTCTTGTAGAAGTTGTTGCTGATAGTTGTGTGACTTAATTGTGGTAGTAGCTACAATGTTTCTAGGCAGCATTCATTGACTGCAGTTAGCAGACACAAACTGTCAAATACCAAGGTGGCAAAACTTATAAAAGTAGTAACTGTACCTTTGCTTTCTGATTTATAGGTGTCAGTTGTTTTATATGCCATTTTCTTTGTCCCCCAGGCAGCTTATGTCAAAATAACAAAAGTATAAAGTCCAATAAATCACACTGTCCAAAATCTTATTGAGTCAGACAGCTAATACAGTGGATTGTACTATCAACAATCTGATTAGTTTTCTACAACAAGAAGATACCTTGGCGCATAGGAGTTCCTCAGGTTATTCTATTGGCAATCGGTTGGGTGGGTGCAGTGCTTTTGCAAACTGGACAGTCCCACATTACTGCTCTGACAGGGTGTTACTGTGCTGGTTTCCCATAAGATCTTGTCCAGTGTCTTTATATAGAAGGGTGTGTGTGTGTTTTTTTTGGGGGGGGGATATCCTAAGGAAATGTTAAAGTTGAAATAACAACCCATTCAACTGCTACAGTATAACTGCTGGGGTAGGGATGATACTAACTCAATTACATAATTGAATATCAGTCAGCAGAATGGATTAGTTGCTGGTAGACTTCGTAGCTATAGTCGGTCTGAGTCCTCCATGGGATGAGAATGGGCAGGCTGAACAATAAAGAATGATGTATTTTAGGGCTTGGTATCCAGATTCTTGCAGTCAGCTTCAGCAGTCTTTGTAGCTGAAGTGAGTCAGAGACCCCCTTTCCCATGAGACAGAGAAATATAGTACAAGGTATAGCAGTTGAGAGAGAGTGTGTGTGTGTGTCTCTCATGCACATGATTGAGATAATTTAAAGAAGCAGTGTACCAAGAGCAGGAAATGTATATTCCAATAATTTGAAGATTTGAGTTACATGCTGTTAAGGAAAAGAGGTCTGCATTCGTTCAGTTTCTCTAATGAGAGCGTCTTCTGAATAGCTACAATTGTTGTGAACTGTCCAGAGTAACTTGTAGCTAGTTGGGTGGTACAGAAATCAATAAGTAAAGAAGAAGTCATTGTGTCAGTAATTATTTACATTCTGTTGTATTACTAAACTGTCACAGATTTCTGAACAATTGAAAGTATATGGCACTAAAATAAAATATCTAATCTGAGCTATCCTAATCAAGCTAGAGTTTTCACCCCTGCCTTTTTAAACAGATTGTAATCTAGATTTTTTTCTTACTTGGAGCAGTTTGTAAACACACTGTATAACCTTTAATGCAGTATGATGGGAGGGGTATGATTCAGTTAAAATACATTTATTGGGATTACCAGTGTTATAACTCATCAGAGATTTGAATAACTATTTTAGCAATATACTCCAGTAATAAGATAAACATAGTGTGATAGGTGTTCAGCATCCCTTATGTCAGTGGCGCCCAAACTTTGGCCCTCCTGATGTTTTAGACCACAACTCCCACAGTCCATTATTGTTGGCGGTCTAGGCTTGGAATTCTGGGAGTTGTAGTCCAAAACATCTGGAGAGCTGAAGTTTGGACACCCCTGCCTTATGCCATTCAGGGAAGTGTTTTTAGAATATGATATTGGGAAAGTTTCTGTTCTAGTGGATCTTGTTGAATACTTAAGTGAAACTTACTTTTGAAGGTATGAAACCCTGAGCTTTTGGAAGCAATAGTCAAAAATTGAGAGACGTTGATAGTTTAATCTTTCTTGCTTTTTGATTACTTTTGACCATGGCAAAATATCTTTCTTTTTTCATAACAGTGTCCCAGGCAAGGGAGGCTGCTTTGGATGCTCAGTTCCTAGTTTTGGCATCAAATCTAGGAAAGGAAAAAGCAAACCAGTTGCACTCAGATATGACAGTATTTGATCCATCTGCATTTGCTGAAGATTTAGTAAGTTTGCAGTGAATAGTAATAGTAATATAAATGTATTCCTTTTAATATTATTTTTGAAGCTGGCTGCAGAAATCACTTTCTCATATTGTGATATGCAACTTTCTAGCAATTCTTTATCATGACATTAGCAATTTGATCTCATGAGCAAGAAGTTGTGAAGACAAATCATTTCATTGTTACAGGTTTAGTAGTAGCTATTTAGAATGTCCATGAACATTGCAGTCGGAAATGTCAGATTCAGTTGTTTAGGTGGATCATGATACTGGGTTCAGAACAGAGCTTAGGAAAGGTCCTCTTTGCATTATGTCTCCTGAATTCTGCAACCAGCTTGACTCTGCGTGGACAATCCGGAGCGTTAGTCCAAAGTTTCCCCAGCTCTAGTTTAGCTGTAATCATGGTTTGTTTAAATAACCAGTAACCATGTAACTAAGCCTTCTCTTGCATGGTATTTGTTTTGGAGGATGAAAAAATGTCTGAAACCCAAGAGTGAAGCTGATTTCCAAAACAATGTCCTGAGTCCTGGTGTCTGTGTAATCTGCTATGGCTGCTTGATGAGAGATGGTGGGGGCACATCTTATTCATGTAGCTGGTAACAAATCCAATTGTACAATCACAATATGACCCAGTATCTCATCAATTAGCTGTAATTAGTCACAGTAAGTTATACAGACCATCTCCAAACAGGAATTTAGCCACTATGTTATAACTGTTAACTTGGAGTTTATTCCTCAGAACAATTATTTCACCTCAAAAGTTTGCCCCCCCCCCAAAAAAAAAGTTTGCCATATGAAGATGAGAGTCAACTTGGGTAGTTGAATTTAAAGCATATGATTAAGAAAAGTAGATTAGGATTTCAGTGTTGTGGTTTCTCTTTTGTACATCTGCCAGTGTGAATTATAGTGCTTTTGGGAAAAAATAATTAGGGATATGTATGACCTGCAATTTGGTGCGGGGCCTGCCCCGCCATCTCCTGCCTCCTCTGTGGGCTCATCCATTCTCTGGATGAAATGCACTTTGTTCCTCACCTCATCAGCATGACTGCCCACTCACCAATCGCAGCACGAACTTCCCTCCTTAGCCCACTCCAGAGTGGCACTGGACTTCCCTGTCCCATCAGTCTGCCTGCGTTCTTAATCTCAGAATTATACATATGTTCGGCAGCATCCAGTTCTAGAATTTGACGGAGTTTGCAGTGATATCTTGTAGAGCAGGGGTCCTCAACCTAAGGCCCAGGGGCCAGATGTGGCCCCCCAAAGTTCTGAATCCGGCCCCTGGGACCAATTGCAACCCCCCACCTACCTCCTGACCCCCTGCTTTGCGAGCAGGCCATCCTCCGCAGCTGCTTCTATTGCTGAGGCAGTTCAAAGCAGTGGGCTATGTCGCTTTTCCCACTCCTCCCAACTACCGCCCAGATGATCAGCATGCTGATCTAGCATGCTGGCTAGTGGGGCATTCAAAGTGGGAGGGCTAAGGCAAGGTTCCCCACTCCCTCCCCCACTCCCTTTCCATGTTGGCCTTTTTTGTTTTTGGACTGTGGTCCGGCCCCCAGTGGTGTCTGGGGCATGGTGGACCTGCCCACTGTTTGAAAACTTTGAGGACCCCTGCTGTAGAGCAATGATCTCCCCTTAGTGTTGCAGACCCTTGTGTACTTGAAAGCCCAGGGCAGGAAACCCCTCTGTGGCTGGTTTCCTGGCAACTTGCAGGGTGGCAGTGAGAACAAAAAAGAAGGACATAATGTGCTGCTGTGACATTGGATTTTTAGACTGTTGTGAGTTTTTTCTTTGTGTTTTGCAAGTCATGGAGAGAGAGGACCAAGATATTGTGTGGGACCGTACAGGTCTCCTAAAATCTTGGAAGTCAGAATGGTAGCTGAATAAGATCGCTAGCTATTGTTAAAATGCTCACAGAACATCCAGAGACAGGAGCTGCAAACTTGCTACTTATTTTAAATACAGTGGTACCTCTACTTACCAGTTTAATCCATTCAGAATGCATGCTGTAAGTCGAACAACTCTTAAGTAGAACAGCCCTATCTAAAAAGATAAAAATAAGTAGATAAATAAACAAACTGAAAAAAATAAAAAAATGTAAATAATGCAGACCACATCTAAAATTTGTAAGGCAGCAGTTAAAACGCCAACGGTTTTTCACTCTTAAGTTGAATTGCTCTTAAGTCGAGCTGGTCATAAGTAGAGATACCACTGTACCAAGTTTTCATTCTTGGGCAAGTGTCATTTATGCCTTGTACCAATTTCCCCAGCTCTGTTACACTTACATGGAACTGTATAGTTCTTATAATGCTACCAGGTAGGCTATCCTGAGTGAACAATTTCAATAGTGGAGTGATTTGATTTGCTTAAGATAAGTTGAGAGAGTGTTTCAGAATTATCATGTGATATCAGGTGGGCACACACTCTAGTTGGTAGCTTTTCCTTTCATAGGACCAGTGTGTTAGCATTCACTTTTGCTCCCTCTCCAGTGGTTGCCCAGTGCCCCAATGGTGGAAGAGTTTTCCATTTACACCAGAGCTGAGTAAGATGACACAAACCATACTGTTTGGGCATAGAGTGTGGAAAAGGTGTTTTAGGTCTTGATCCTACAACTGCCTTTAGGCTGTACTAGTCAGTTGATTCTGCAGAGAGACACTCCATGGAGTTAACTTCAGTTCAAATGACGAAACTGGTGGCAATGCTTCTAGATAAGGAAAGAAAATAAAAAAAAACTGACCTGGTTCTCTTGGCTGGTTGTAGTATCTGTGACAATCCAGGGCTCTGCTTAGCACTGAATATTCAGTGTGAATTAGGGGACCTTTCAGTTCCAGCTGCTCTGATTCTTTGGATTTCTGAACCATCTCTTGGCTTCTGTTTACCTATATTGGCAAGTTTACTCTTGCTTTGAACCTAATCCCTCCACCATTTAACAAAGGACAGAATTAATTGGCTCACCTATTCCCAGGAAACAAGTGGAAGTGTCTTTGTAATAGTTTAAATAATTGAACAGAATAATGAGAATACACCATATTTAGGTAATACATCAAATATCCTCTTATCACAGCTCAGCACCAAGCCTGACCGTGTCTTCCTCCATGGGCTTTTGTAGCAGGTGCCGTAGGTGCCTGGAGTAGGAACTGGCAAGCCACTCCAGTATTCCTGCCAAGAAAACTCCGTGGACATGGGGTCACAAAGAGTCAGTCATGACTAACAACACAAGAACAAAAGTACTGTATCGGATTCCCATCTCCCCTTAGGTTCCAATGTTCCTTAGTAGGGATGGGCATTTTGTTTCGGAACCAGTAGGTTATAAAATAAACTACACAAGCCCAAGTGGTCCTCGGAACCAGCTGATACATGCAGATTCAATTGCTTTACCTTTCTCTGTCTTACGCAGGATTGAAATCCCACGAGGAAGCGTGCTGAGAAGTCATCTTTCCTGCTTAGGTGCTGCTGGCCAATCAGAGAGGGAGGTGGGATGATGCTTGTCCCTGCACAGCTCCTGATTGGCTAGCATCACAGATCTAGCACAGATGACATCACAGCATGCGTCCTCGTTGGATTTTAACCCTGCGCGAGACAGAGAAAGTTAAAGCAATTGGATCTGCATGTATCAGCCGGTTCCGAGGATCCCCTGGGCTTGCGTGGTTCGTTTCATAACCTACTGGTTCTGAAACGAAATGCCCATTCCTATTCCTTAGGGATCCTTTTCATCCTACATAAGTGTTCGGGGGGCTCAGCATGGAGGAAGTCTGTAATGTCTGAAACCTGCTGCCGTTAAAGACTCAATCCCATCCTCAGCCTCCCACCCCCACCCCAAATCCTTCCCCAAAATGAAAGGAATCTTTGGGAACCTCAGAAACTTTTGAGTGGTGGATTGGATTTTTTTAAATTACTGGACTTATGTCAGCCTCAGCCTCTTCTTGTTATCAACCTTGTGCACACACACAGCTGCGCCAACAGAGCCCCTGTGTGTGTGTCTGCTTAGAAATTAAGGAGAGCCCTGCTGGGTCAGGGTTTTGTTTTGTTTTTTAGATTGAACATCCCACCCTACCCCAAACCCCACCACCCAGCAGTGGTTAGCCATGGGTATGGCTGTGTATTATGTTCTCTGTTTAGATTCTACATCTGAAGTTGGGGTTACATTAAAATTTAAGCATTTTCCTCCACAATTCCATCATATATTATAAGAAAGCATCATCACAACGTAACTTACACACCTGATTTGATATTTCCTTTGCAAATGTCTTGTAGAATCTTATTTCATAGTCATGTCAGATTCTATTATAAATGGACTCTGATAGCGTATACATTTTCTCTGCAGTTGTCTTTTATGGGCTTAAATCGGCTTGAAAGGGAAGAAAGTGACAGTGAAGATGAACAGGTTGCTGGAGGATTTTTACCTAGTAATGCGTGGCATAAACTTGGTGAAGAAGCAAAGAAGTACTTTAGAAGAGCACCGGTTTTCCATTTCATGTAAGTTTATTTGAGGCTTCCTTCCAGCTTGTATTCTGTAACATTTTACATAGGGACTGTTCTGTCTATAAATTAATGGTTGAGTTTGAGCTATGTAGTAGGACTTGAAGGCTGGATGATGGCATATTTGGTTTATAAGAGTGGGTGTTAAATGTTTCAGGCAATTTTGCAAACAGTTATTTGGTGAATAGAACCTTATGTATTCTGTTTAACATACACCCACTCATTCCCCAGTATTGCATGTAGTCATGGAATCTTTTTTGTTCTTAAAATATATTTAAGTAGAATAATTTCCCATGTTTTGGTGGCTTTTTAAGATATGCTCCCAAGGGTGTTAACAGAGCAGTCAGTGAAGCAAAAACAACATTCTGATCCTCATTTTGTCAATATCTAAAGGGCTGCTAGCACAGGAAGAACTATCATAACTTTGCACAGCAACTTAAGTATAGTAGCGATGAAGAGTTTACAGTATGTGCAGGTGACAAAGAGGCTGTTCCTTTGCTCCATTTAAATATGGTCTGGAATATTTCCCTGAATTGTACCACAGTGACAAATCGGACCTTGGAGGTAATAGAGAAGAACAGAGCCTTACATTACATTGTGGAACTATCTGTCCCTTCTGTCCAGTAATACTCTTAGGAAGGGGAGGTGGAGTCTACCTCTAAATGGTGTTGAACTCCAGCTCTTATAACTTGTAACCGTTGTTCACATTGTCGTAGGCTGGAAGGAGTTAGAACTCTGGTTGCTGTTAAACTACTGTATCTTACTTTTCTGACTTTGGTGCCAGAAAACATTTAAACGGTATATTATGTTTTTAAACAATTCAGAATGTTGCACCCTTCTGTTGCTATTTTACTTGGTTTAGGTTAGGAACATTTACTGCTGATCCTCCTGTTGAGAAGCCACGGATTGAGAGGCAACGTAAGAAGGCAGGGGCTGAAGAAAGGAGGGTGATGCCAGCTCAGGTGTGTATGGATAGTATTTGAGAGTTGTGCTTATTGTTGCTGTTTCAATGATGCCATAATGAAATTAACAATACTGTCTTTTGAGAGAGGAGAATTAAGTTCTTAAATACAAAATGATGCTCATGACAGAATAATCTTTTTCAAATATAAGACCCTATTTAGCAGGCCGATTCTTGCACAGAAATGGAGATCTTCCTTATTTTAATATGATCTATTTTTCCTTGTAAAGCAAGATGAATGTAATGTCAGTTCCTTCCTTCCTTCCTTCCTTCCTTCCTTCCTTCCTTCCACTCCTAGTGCAAAGCACACTCTAGACAGTTCATGGCATAGGCATACAAACAATAAAGAATAATCTAGTACAATATGCAGGTACAATCAAACAATAACATTATTTAATAAAATCACTGAACCAGTTTAACCTCTCTTTAGATGAACAGTTTTAAATAACATTGAATATCACAGATAATCACAGGTAACAAGTGCATCTGCAAGAAGTTCTATCAACATTTTTATCCATGAAAGCTTACATTAAAATATAAGAGTTTTGAAGGTGTCATAACTGTTTTATTTTGTTTTTGCCTGATATTTGAAACTGAGAAGGAAGGTACAGGTGAACTTCAACTGGAAGTTTATTCTAGAGGTCTGGGATCACAAAAAAAAAACCAACCAACCAAACAAAAAAGCCCAGTTCTTGATGTTCGCTGTTTTGTCCCCGCTGATGTTATCACTTAGAACATCTAGGACCGTGAAGAGTGGGTTGGATGGGTAGCTATTTTGTAGGGGACATCTTGAATTGAGCATGGAAATTTATAACAGGAAGCCAATGGAGACATGCCATGTATTGAAGTAGCAAATGGTTTATAACACAGCGTTTTGTAGTGTGTCTGTAAAATCCTGGTAAGGCAGCACTGGAAAGTTAATCTTCAAATTCATCATTTTTAAGTACTACAGTTTTTAAGTGGTACATAATATTTGAAACCTTACTATGCAAAGGTTTGTCTTCAGGTACAAGTATTTAGTTATTAATGAAAGGAGAAAGAAGTATGCGAAAGCAAAACACACAAGACAGATCAATTTGAAGATATAACTTGTACTTAAATATGAATTTGTATTTTATGGTAGAAGCCCTTGACTTTGCGTATACAGTACAAAAAATAAAACTGACTTCAGTGAGGGCTACAAAATGTTTCTTTTGACATAAGCTGAGAATGTTGTAGAAGATGAGATGAGAGGGCTTACTGGTATTACTTTTTTTTCAGTTGAAGAAAATGGAAGAATCTCATCAAGAAGCAACAGAAAAAGAAGTTGAAAGGATTTTGGGTTTCTTACAGGCCTATCATGAACAAGACCGTAAGTACTGTATTTGTATTGTGAAGTCCAATTAGGTCTCATTTTCCCTCTCTTCAGAATGGCCGTGGTGGATGGGAAAGAAAAAAAGGCAACATTTTCCCTTTCTGTGCAGTAAACAAGCAGAATTAACAGCACAAGTACCGGAGCAAAAGCATCCGACTATGGTTGTAGAGAATGTTGAATGCAACAGTTTCAGGCAAATTTGCAGTGCTCATTCCTTTGCTTTTTTTAAAGAAGCTGGTGAATTGTCAAGGTTTTTGTTGGACAATGACACTCAACCAGCAAGTTGCTCCGGCTTCATCCACCTGCAACCTCATCCCATTATAACAATGGTTCTATAAGAAGTAACATTCAGATTACAGTATAATTCCCCCACCCCACCCCCCAGGGATTTGCAATGGAAGTTTTGTCGGTCTCCCTCCTACAGTTTTCAGATTACCTTTACTCTCTTGGAAAGAGGAAAAGCATCAAGGGCCAAACTTGGGTTAGACAATGTATTTCATGTGTTTGAGACGCGTGTGTTTTGCTGCATGAGAGAGTATACAAATTGCAAGAGAGAGAGAGAAGATACACAAAGCAGAAACCACACTGTGTCTTGTTACTCTTAATTCTACAGCTAATGCACCAATATCCTTCCTTGAGTTTGTGACTGATCCTAATTCTTTTGCACGAACTGTGGAAAACATGTTTCATGTATCCTTCCTGATAAGGGTAAGGAGAAATATTTTAAAGACTTTGTGGTTCTTATTAAGCAAATTATTTTCATGCCTTTTGCTAACGTAAGCATGATAATTTTTCTCTGATACAGACTAGTGAAAATGCACAGTGCTTGAATGTTGTCGTGGAGGGTTCTGTGTAATTTGTTGATGTGTGCCTTTGATCTTAGCATATATGTTCTCGTCATTGATAATTTCAAATAAAGTATTCTTTTGGCCTGATTTATATTGAAACTAAAAATTGGATTCTATGCTTTCTCTATTGGTGTACATAACTCACATACATATACTTCTGTATCATACTAGCCAAATGAAGAAGATATTTCTAAATTCATAGGGTAGTCAGTGTTAATTCAATAATTTGACATGTTTAAATTGGGTAATGATTGCTGCATATATTTGCAAGCCAGAACAAATGCCGTTTCCCAGTGTCAAAAGGAAGGCCTACACTTGTGATTCTAAAATCTTAGTTTCTTTATTAAGCTTGAATCATGTCTAAATCTGGTTGCTTCTAATCATATGTGTTTTAAAACTTCAAGTTGGAAAGTTGTTTGGTTCTTAAATCTTTGAAAAAGGCTTATTCTTGCTAATCATGGTGCATGTATAAGCATCTTTTCTTGAGTTTAGCTGACATGGGGATCTGTGGGTGGTTTAGAATTATAAGTGAAAGTTTTCCATTTCTTTTGGTTAAAAAAAGAGGAAAATGGGGACAGCTTGTTCTGTTAAATGAGCAATAATAACTAATAGATCTGAGTTTTTGAATGCTATGTTTAGTGTTTCATGTTATTTCACTGTGTTTGATTCATTACTATCTAGACAATAAATGGAAATGGTTTTACTTTTAGGATGGACTTGCAGGAATAAAGCTTGATCAGGACAAGCTTCCTATAATAGGTAATACATATATATATATATAAACCATTGCTTTGAATTGGCACACTGTATATCTGTGTTGTG
Source organism: Phrynocephalus versicolor (assembly GCA_023846285.1). Lineage (NCBI taxonomy): Eukaryota > Metazoa > Chordata > Lepidosauria > Squamata > Agamidae > Phrynocephalus > Phrynocephalus versicolor. The sequence goes on from JAHTLZ010000379.1 coordinate 1,605,219, forward strand.
TTGCTTTGGCATATTGGCTTTTCTGTTTTGAAAAAAAAAAAGTAAATGTGCTAAAATTCTGATGCTTTGTTAGAGCCATTAAATCCGGAACCAGAAGGAAGTGACCAGGATGCTATACCACGGAAACAAGCAGTCTTATCAATCAGTTATGAGGATTGGCAGGTATACTGATTTCCTTTTCCTTAAGCTAATTGAAGTCTCCAGCTTACACCCTGGAAATGGTTTGGCCTGATATGTTACTACTTAAGTAACAGTGCATGTAAATTATTGTAGATGTATAAAAGGATGGAATAGCAACAGTTTTATTGCTGTGCTATTTGAAGAGTATTTGAGGCTTATTTCCAGTCCATTTGTCCTTACCTCTTGCAGACACACTCATGAGCATATGAAGTCATTACTTAAGTAGAGGTCTTCTGGGCAGGATCTGATGCTTGGCTTCCATTTATTTAACAGCAAGGGGAGGCAGAGGACTATTCTCCACCGACGCCTGGAATCCACTCATCTCTGCCCTTGGGAAAACTGAGCAATCCTTCAAAACTGATATTTGGGCAGGCATGTAGTCACCATGAGGGATGGGAAACGAAGGACATTCTGTCATGCTGGTACTACAGTACTAGTAGATTTTTAATCATCACTCTACTTGGTGTTAGCATTCAGAGTGTCTGAAATGAAATGATTACTTTAGAAAAATTAGTAGCAATTGCCTATAGGGAACAACGTTTCTACTATGTGCATTGCAAAATCTTATCCTGAACTAGGGTAAAATTTAGTTAAGTAATTTTAGTGCTGATGAGATTAGTTAGGCAGCTAGGCTTCATTTTTATATAAAAAAAGCAGATTCTTGTTTAGCATAGTCATATGCAGCTCACCTTGGGATTAAAAGGCAGAGTTGTTATTTCAGTGCACTTATTTTATTCTGTCTTCAGGAGGATGAGTTACTAAAAGCCAATTATTCTCTCCTAACAGCACATTGTGGAGACTTTTGAAATTTCACAGCCCATGATTCCATCTGCCACTCCAACACCGACATGACATGGAACCAATTGGAATATAAGATATTTTTCCAACATAAACTTTACCACATCATTCTATGTCCAAGACCACTCTTTTCTGTTGCTGAACTTGAAAAATAAGACTACTTGAGACTTGCGTTCTACTTCTGGGCAGAATCTCACTCTTCTTTTTTATTCAGATATCTCAGACTTCAGTAAGAGGACTTGTCGACCAGTTACCTGATGTTGATTTGTCTTTAAAAGGGAGGACAGATACCAAAATGGAAACAAGCCATCGTTTAAAAATTTCATATTGGTTTCAATCAAGAAACTTTGCAGTTTCAATATTCTGATGTTATATTATACTGTGTGAAGTGCAGTTCATGTGCCATAACAGCAAAAATAATTCAAAATTAAATTTTGTATTTCTATTTTGGAAATGTTTTCTCATATTTTGCATTCATTCCATTGGAGGTTTAGAATGGCTTATATTAAAATATAAAAAAGATACAGCACTTTAAAGCTCATCTTTAAAGTGTTGTAACCTTTTTTCCTTTGCTTTGTGTTTCTTGTTGAAATTGCCATAAATTTGTGCAATTTCAGCAGCTCTTTTTAGTTTGAAAAAAACCTCATGTTTTAATGGGGAAAATGTAAGACACTTTTCTTCTGCAAATTGCACAGAAATTTGCCCAAAACGTATTAGTGTGTTCACTCTTTCTCACCCATAATGGGAGTTGTTTATTACCACTTTAATTCAGAGACTTTGTGTGTGGGAGATCCTAATAAATATTTCTAATTTGAGGCCCTCTCAATGCACTTGGGGTTGTTAAAAGTAAAGCTATCAGCTAGTTTTGGATCAAATCCCACACTATGGGCATGGTCTATAACGGGGTGCCCAAACTTTTTGTAAGGAGGGCCAGATTTGGTGGCTGAGAATGTGTCAGGGGCTGGTTGCTCCCTGACCGTGCCACCCCACTGCAAACCCCACCCACTGACCCATAAGCCCCACCCACTGACCCTTTGCAGCCCCACCCACAGGAAGGAAGGCGGGGACCAAGGGAGGGAGGAAAGAAGGAAGGTGGGGACCAAAGGAATTACAGGGAGCCGTGGCCACAGGTCGCCCCTTGGAAGAAGCGATCTGTGCAACCTTGCACCTCCCCAAGCTCCCCAGAGGTGGCAAAGGCTCGCCTGCCAGCCCACCCCAAGCTCCTTGGTGGTGGCAGAGGCTCGCTGGCCTGACCACCCCCACACATTCCCCTGTGGTGTCGGTGGCGGCAGACCGCCCAACCGCCCAAGCTTCCCAGCGGTGTCAGTGTTGGCAGAAGATTTTTTTAAAAAAAACATGGGGCGAAGGAGGGGTAGGGAGGGGCAGGCCAGCCAGCTGCGGGCCACTCAGAATGGCCTGATGGGCCGGATTTGCCCCCCCCCCCCGGGCCGGACTTTGGGCAGGCCTGGTCTATAATATATATTATGTATCCACTCCAGTTTTGTTTCTAAAGACAAAATGGCTGAAATGGACTGGTGGAATTTAATGCTGTATAACACTTACAATGTCATCTGCGCTGGCAGTTTTTTAAAAGAACTGTTTCCCTATGACCTTTAGAAGAAGTAAAATCTGAATTTTTTAATTTTCCAAAAAACCCTCCCAAAAATTTTTGGCAACAGGATTTCAGCCAGTGGCCCAAAAAATCCTGATACACACCTAAGTGTGTGTGTGTGCAACCCGAGGCTGGTCCTATAGTAGTTACAATAGCATTGAAGTAGAAGTGCTATCCATGAAGCACTTGTGCTGGTACAGTTTTTGAACACATAGTCAATTGTGCAATTCCTTGTTGATGGGTGTAGCGCCTACATTAGCATGAATTAGATTTTGCCCAATAAATTTTGATCCAGCCCTTAATATGTGGATGCTATTGAGGTTTACCTATGTTGTCTGAGAAAACAAATAGCATTGAGGCCACTGTATTCAAGGAATATAATATTTATAGTAGGCCTGCACAACACCCTGCAGTGCTGTCAGAAGTCATCCGCCAGGTCCCTGCCGGCCTCCTGACACGCCTGTGGCGTACTTCCCCCCAATCTGCCCGGGAAGGGGCAACCTGTGCGGCCATGCACCCGCATCCCTTGCACCTGCTACGCCAGCTCAAGTGGATGCAAAGGAAGCATGTGCATGGTCGTGCAGGTTGCCCCTTGGAAGGGGTGATCTGCGCAAGCATGCACACACCTTCCTTGCACCTGCTCGAGCCAGCTCGAGCGGGTGCAAGGGAAGTGTGTGCATGGTCAGCCTTCCCATAGGAAGGCATTGAAATCCATTCTCTCCAGAACAGATTGATTTTAATGCATTCCTATGGGAAACCGCTGCTCTACTTACGCATTTTTCTACATGCGATCATGCTCTTGGAATGGATTAAATTTGTAAATAGAGGTATTAGTGTAGTAGCCCTCAGACACTTTGAGCCGGAAAAAGTAGACCTTGGCCTGTTCAAACTTGGACAGCCCTGATTTGAAATACTGTATATACATTTTGATTTTTAGCTTTAATACCTAGATTAGCCTACAGCAGTGATGGTGAACCTTTTAGAGACTAAGTGTCCAAACTGCAATTCAAAACCCACTAATTTTTCACAAAGTGCCAATATAGCAATTTACCCTGAATACAAGTGGCTGTGAAGGTGCAATGTCAGGTGCCCACAGAAAGGGCTTCAAATGCCACCTTCGTCACCTGTGCCATAGGTTCGCTAACACTGGCCTACAGCGATCAACTTCTTGTTTATTTTTTATTCCTATTGGGTACTAAATAGGAAAAAGAACAAAATCCAGGATTGTACACTACTGATTTACCACTGCCATGTCGGCTGAGAAACTAGAGAGAGCGTCAAGAAGAGGGTTTAAGTCAAGCTTTCTTTTATGTGTGAAAATTCTGATACGTCAAAAAGCAAAATATTTCTGTGTTGACGTCCTGGGCCTGATTTTTAATTCTTCCACGCAATAATCTGGTGTATGCACAGCCCATTTAAGAATGAAGAGCTAAATAACTTTCTGGAGGGGGTAGTAACCCATATTTGCACACACATTCCCCTCCCATCTAAAGGACAAGGTATGTGTACACTTGACAGAAACTGGCAGCAAGTCAAGGGGCTTTTGAGGCTCTTCAAAGCCAAGCCAGTGAAAGAAGTATCCGCATTGGTGTGTAAGATCAAAAACTTTAGCCTTGTGTGGTGTGGGGGTGACTGTTTTCCTGGGTCATGGTACCACTGGCCACGCTAAGCAACTTGATTTCACTGGAGTGGTCTCTGATACAGGAACGGTTCAATAGGAAGCCCAAGCACAGTGGATTTATTTAGCAGGGCTGCTGAAAAGCACTTCTTTGGCTCTGCCAAAAGCTTCTTCTAATCTGCCTGGATTGGTCTTGGAACAGACCCATTCGTTTGGTGCACGAATTACGATTTTCCCCCGGCTGGGGTGGTAACGTCCCTGCGAAGACACGGGGTGGCAAAAACGGGCGCCGAGGCGAAGGTTGCGTGGCGATGCCATGCTGGCTTGTGCTCCGGACGGACCCGCACCGGAAGGGAACCGTTTTGTAATCAATCCCGTGGCGCTGCCACCGGAGCAGATCTCTCTCTCTCTCTGGCTCACCCTGAGCCTGGTACCAAGTGTTGCTTGGGAGGGGAAGGGAGGCGATACCAGGCTCGCGGGGAGGACGTCGACATTTCTTCTTCTTCTCCCGCTCCCTCCCGGGAGGGAGATCGTCCCCACAGCGCTTGCCAGCTTCTTCTCCCGGGCGGCTTCGGAGCCAAGAGCCGGCGCGGGAGCGAAGAGCGGGAGCCGGAGGGGTGCGCCATGCCCTCCCTCGTGGAATACGAAGGCGCCCGAGAAGGCTACCGCTGCGGCTACTGCGGGGCCTCTCGGGGGAAAGTCTCCACCGGTAAGTGCCGCCGGCGCGCCAAGGGCGAGCGGCGGGGGTGACCTCAGCCACGTTCGGCGGCTACCACTTTCCCGAAGCGGAAGGAGCCAGGGCGGCTGCCATGGCTGTGTATGTAGGCGGCGCTCTCGTAGGAAACCAATAGGCGTCGCTCTCGGCGGCGGGGGGCGGGCGATTGGGTTGCTTGAGCGGGGCTTGCGTCGGCAGAGCCCGTAATAAAGATGGCGAAAGCGGCTTAGATTGACCGTTCTTTCCCCACCCCCGTCCTCAAATCCCGCCCACTCGCCCCCCCTCCTACTGGCTCCTGCAATGCTACAGCATGTCCAAACTTCGGCCCTCCTGATGTTTTGGACAACGACTCCCAGAATTCTAAGCTTAGATTGCCAACGGCAAAGGACTGTGGGAGTTGTGGTCCAAAACATCTGGAAGGCCGAAGTTTGGACATGCCAAACTAAGGCAGGTGGTTGCGCCCTTTTTGAAATTGGCAGTACAGTATATTACAGTCGAATACACCGTTCGCATACCTGGCCCGTGTTCAATGTTCCCATGATTATGGCCATTGTCTTGACTAGGGTTAGTGCCCATGAGGTGGCTGGATTTCATCCTGCATTACCTTATCTTGTTCATTATTGGATAACACCTCTGGATGTACTTCTGGAGGAACAATGCCAGCCAAGTAATAGATCTTTTAATGAGGGTAGGCTTCAAGCAGCCAGTAATAATCGCGAATGATTTCATTGAGAGCTGCAACCACTTGTTTGGCATGCAGTGATTTATACAATATGGCACTTGCATATTTTATCATCATAACAAAAATAAAAATCCATTATCAGTCCAGTGTTGGCTTCTTTTTGTGGAGGGTGATAATACCTTTATTTTTCTTCTTGAGAGACCTCAAGATGTCTCATAGGTAATGTTACCAAAAGCCAGTCAGATTATTTTGGCTCCTGGGGTGGGCGGAAAAAAATATCTCAAGTGCCTCTTTTTCTCCCTGGGAAGATCTCAACAATAGTATACTGCGATTGCAAAATCAATTTCTGTGACAGTGAAACTGAAGAATTTAAGGAAATCTTTTGGCTTCCTTTTTTTCCCCGTTGTTCTGGTGCAAGTATTACCTTTAAAATCTAAACGCGTAGAAATTCAATAAGTGATACATTTCTTCAAGACACTGACTCTCCAATTGAGGAATCTCTGAGAATATGTTTGTAGAGGGAGAAGCTGCCAGAAACGGTACTGACTTCCTTATTCAGCTTCCTTGTTCGACGTCATTGGTTCTATTTAGCGCAAACGATAATGTTCCAAAAGTGCTGCAGTTAAAAAGGGAACCCCAGATATGCCCTTTTCCTTCTTCACAAATGTCCATACCGGTTCTTATTTACTGTTGCCCCGCATATGGCAGGCTCCATTTGGCAACCGGAAGATGGGGATGATTTTTAAAACGATGACGACCGTATCCCCTTCGTTGCTCCTCCTGGAGTTTTGCCCTTTGCCAAGATGGCGGCCACTTAGCGCCCTTCCTCTCTGGGGCTGCTAAGCAGGGCTGCGGGGCGGTGCGGGGCGGAGGGCGCGGGGTTCATCTTCTAAGCCGGCCGGCCGGCAAAGATGGCGGCGGCGGCGGTGCGAAGTTCCCCGAGCATCGTAGAGTACTTTGGGGGAGATGGCGGCTACCGCTGCGGCTACTGCAAGAACGATCAGGGGAACCTCTCTCACGGTATGGGTCACGGTCGTGGTGGGGGGTTCGTGGGAAAGCAAGACGTTTGAGGAAGATGCGAGAAACGGTGGTGGGGGATAAATTGGATGGAAGGCGGTTCCGCGTCCGGCCGTGTCATTCAACTCACTCCCCCCCCCCCAAAGGCGGCTTTAATTTGCCGTTTTAAGTCCTTGGAACATTTCCTTATACACACGCCCTCCAGGTTTCCAGGCTGGAGCTTGGGACCTGGGTCCTGCGAAATGATTTTGGCGTGTGACACTCTTGTGCGAACGTACGGAGCGAGAGAGGAGGGCGGCTGTGGTTGTTGGGGCCACTTCCACCAAGGTCTAATGCAGATCGAATGGTTGCCAAGCTGTGCAGACATCCAGAAGTGATGGAGGGCATGATGAAAACACGCCTGCAAGGATCACCTCATACCTTTCTAAAAGTAGCTAAGAGGCTGCTAATCTACCTCTAAATTCAAGAACCGACCTGCAATTTAAAGCATTACAATGAGGATTTTTAATAGGAAAACCTTGTCCAGACATCCACTCTGTCTAGTGTGGGATTGCTGCTGGTTCTGATGATTGCCTGTTGGTGGATTTAGGGGTTTGTTCTGTCTTTATAGATCAACATGGCTTCCCTTGTTTTTATTTATATTGTTCACTGGAATTGTTTACAATTATCCCGTCTTCTGTATGTCTTTCAGTTTACTCCCTACCCCATTTTATATTTGCTGCATATGACTTTCATGGCTTCTGTGATGAGGAACATCCTTGTCTATTACTGGACAATTACTGGTCTCACTTAAGGCTCTACTTAAATTGGGACTGTTTTTATTTTGATGGAAACAAAGTTGGCTAGGAAGAGATCATACGTAGCACTCTGCTTTCTTTTCCTAGCTTCTAGTAGAAATTAAGAAAATATATAGGGAGAAGGACTCCTTGGGCATGTGTCAGGGTGCATTGATTAAACTGCTGTACTGCAGCTAAAACTATGCTCACGACCTGGGGTTCAGTCCCAGGTAGCTGGCTTATGTTTGACTCAGCCTCCCATCCTTCCCAGGTAGGTAAAATGAGTACCCAGCTTCTTGGGGGGTGTGTGGCCTGCATAATTAATATTGTAAACTGCCCAGAGAGTGTTTGAAGTGCTATGGGGTGGTATATAAGCAGAATACTTTCATTTTTGCTTTGTCTCCTTCTGGACTATTCATCTTAGAATGGTTGTGTGGCCATCAAAGGAGCAGTACCTCCTTCCCCTCACTGGCTGTGCTCTGTTGCACCCTAAAGTGGCATGCCGGTGGGCCTTTGCCCAACTGGCAGCTCACCCCTCAAGAGAGGATGAAGGAGGTAGCAGACATCTTTTCAAGGAATAGCTTTTCAAGGCTCTTTGCGCAGAGTAGTGTTAAGAATGTTGTGTGACTTTTAAAAAATACATAAGTAAACTTTCTCTTATTACTCAGTGGATAAAAATGGTTTAGGCAGGAACCTATAGAGCAGTCTGGCTTTAAGGTCTCGCTCAGAAGAGGAAATTAGTCTGCCTCAACTGCCACCTGTTGTCTCATTTCATTCATTCAGAAACTGGCAAGTGGAAACTATAATATGTTTCTGTTTACTTACAGTTCTTCATAAATAAAACAAACAACATTGTATAAAAATTCTAACTTGCTACACCACTGAATATAACTGATTAACTAGCTTCATTACTGACTAATTGGCTGGTTACATAGCAGAAAATATCCTTCTAACTGTCCACTTCTGACAGACTCAATTGCTAACACTGACATAACCCTTACTGAAAAAGAATTATGAGATAGAGAGGGAACAATGGGCTGCTCTATAGGTGACAGACATCCACCCGAGTCCAGAAAGGTCCCTCGCAGCCAATACCTCTCAAAGACAGCATATGCAGCTTGCAATATATCCAACGGCCAAGGGGAAGTGAGCATGTGATGATGGCAGTTGCTCCAGGAAATAATAACAGCTACTGCTTGCTCTAACCAATGGGAAGTGTAGGATTTAGTTCACTGTGCTGAACCATTCATACCCAGAGAAAGAATTCAGGAGGCAAGCAAAACAGAGAACAAGGCAGTTGGTTCCTTCTGTCTCTGCTCCCATTTTCCCCTTAGCCAAGACTCTGAGGTTGAGTGGCTGGTTCTGCCATTATGGAAAGTGAGGCATTAGCCTCCAGCAGTGAATCCTGGATGAAAGGGCACCAATTCATTAGTTATAAAATGTATTACTGTATTTCAGAGAGTGAAAGACTTATGGGTTTTCTACTTCACATCAAATAACTTGTCTGGCTTCAGGGTACTCTTACCTTGATTTGGTGTATGTGTGCACTTGTTAGACCTGAAGCAGAATAACACTCTCAGCATAGTGAATTTGACTGGTGTCTGAAATTGTTCAGCAGAGGATAATTATAGCATGATAAGAAAATATTAGATGAATTTTGCAAAGTTTGTTTAGTATTATTTTATTGTTGTTTACACAATGTTTTAATCTGATTTATACATTTTCCAGTAAATGTTAACTTTTTGTGCTACAAAGTGTTAGTGAATTTACTATACTTATAATAGCTTTCCATCAAAAAAGATGTTATAAAGTTTGTCCTAAAATATGCAATAAGAAATATAACAAATGACATGTTCTCTCAACATTGCTGTTGAGTTTTTGTTTGCCACAATGTTTTATGATAGTTTGGTTGCTTTCTTTGAAAGCAAAAGCTGGGATTCTCTTTGCACCCCTCCTCTTTGCATACTGGGTGTAGCCCATGTAACTTAAGCACAAGTAGGTGTCCAGTACAGTAGGACCCCCGTATCCACTGATTCATTATCCACTGATTCAATTATCCAGAGATGGCAGAGGAAAAAATCAAATAAATAATTCAGCAGCCACAAAGCAAGCTACTGTTGTAAACAAAGCAAGCTACTGTCACAAAGAGCAGCCATAAAGCAAACTACTGTCATAAAACAGCAGCTGCAAAGCAAAGTACTGTCCCAAAACAGCAGTTTTGGGGATTGTTGATGTTCTTTCTTATCTACAGTTTTCATTATCCACGGGAATGTCTGGTACCAATCCCCAGCGGATTCCGGGGTCCTACTGCATCATCTTGTGGAAATGGCACTCATTCAGACAAGTAATCTTCACTTGTTCATTGCTAGGCCAGGACATTGCGCAAAGCTGTGTTGGTGGAACAGAACTGTTGACAGGATTCTTGTCAGTGGTTTTAGGTGTCTTATATTTGTTCTAGGTATGTGGGCACATTCACTGACTGTTGAAGATTACCAAGATCTTATAGACAGGGGATGGCGAAGGTAAGATACATTGTCTGAGCATTATTTGTATAATTCAGTTCTTTATTTTGAATTAAATTTTAAGTAGATGTCTTTTAGTTTTATTTAAGTTCAGGAACTACTTACTGAACAATGTGTGGATTGTAAAATATCTCCACAAATGGGTTAGCCGAGTGCCCTTCAGTTTCTGCAGTTCCTGCCTTGACATCTCATCCTCACACTTATTCTTCTGACCATAGGTTCATACAGCTTGATATAGCCTCATCTTTGACAAGTAACGGTTCTCTTTGGTCATTCCTACCCTTCTCACAACCTTTTGTTTGAGAGAAATAGATAATAACATGAAGTTCTGGTTGAGAGACTAAGACACCTTCTGTGGCTTTCATGGCTGTGCTTGAAGGCAGCACTGTCTTCCAACCAGCTTCCAGCTTCAAACCCTGACATCCTTAACTAGTCATTCAGTGAGGTTATCTGGAAGTTGAGTCATGGCTCATATTGACAAATGAGTATGGATGAGTAGCGAAATGTTTTGATCTCACAAGTCCAGTTGCCATGACTCATGTTCCATACATGGATAGCGATGAAAAGTAAAGTTTTATTTTCCGGAGAGAATCAAGTCATAACCCAGTCAGTATCAAAAAATTTACTTTCAGTTATAAACACTCACAAACATTACAATAAGTCTCCATATTTTGAATTACTTGTATAGCTATGCAACTTTTGGTTCTTTTAATAAAGCTCTACACAATGTCTTTCCTTCTGTGTAGCCCTGTAGTCTTTGTTTCTTCTGTAAAAAAATGGGTCTGTTTAATAATAAAATTTGATTTGCTGTATATATAAAAGAAGAAAATTTTTAAAAAGAGAACCCAAGAGCTGCTACTTGCCAAGGGATTTGTCTGGTGGTTTTAATTTTGTGAATGCCACTCTGATGGCTTTGTGACGATAAGGTTCTGGAGACTGAGTGGTAGTAGAGTGCTTCCACTTTGCAGGGTGTACTGCCTGCTGGTGAAATCATCTATATGCAGACAGTAGGAAGATGAGTGCTAGCAGAGGATGCGGAAGGAGTTGTCCAGGATGGACCTGACAGTGGCGGTGTCCCAATAAATGACAGTACTGGAGAAAGAAGCACAGTGCCATTTGCTGCCCTTTTCATGTTCCAGGAGTGTACTGTAGCTTACAAATCAGCGGGCACTTATATTCTTACAAATTCTTCCTTCTACTGTAATAAGTAGGGAACAGACTTGGTTTCCTTTTCAAAAGCTGCACAGAAGGCAAATGAATGTACAGTGGACCATCATATAGCAAACAGTTTGTATAACATAAAATCTGTACAACATAAAAATTTCCAGAGATAGAGGAAATTTGCTTAACAGAATAATCTATGGGGTGAATCCGTACAACATAATTAGGGATTACCCTGTTTTCAATGCATTCCTATGGGAAATTTGTATAAAGGAAAATTTGCTTAACATAATTTCATTTGGAACGAATTACAGTAATTCCTTTATACAAGGTACCACTGTATTGCAATAATAGTTCATCATTTGAATGGTGGCAAATATAGCTGTGCTCATCAGTCTGGTAGAACTTGGTGCAAGAAAGTGGTGGCTGTTTCTTGAAGAAAGCACCCTAAATGTGAATAGAACTATCCTATGCTAATGTATCTGGGATTTGGCTTTCCTGCAGCGCTGGAGGCAGGGATATCTAGAAGCTGTGCTAAGAATTTTATGTCACACCTCTGTAATGCTTTTGCCCAGGAATAAGGCTGACGTCATGTTTTATCTGACCTCCATGAGGATTGGCATCCTGGTGCTGCCTTGAAGCAGGTTTTCAAGAGGGAGGTTACATGCACTGGATTTGTCACAGGTCTCATAGGGGTAGCAGTATTTGACCGGAACACCAGGAAGCTGGTGAAAAGCTTCAACATCCCCCCCCCCTCCGAGATCTCTTTTGGTTGTTTTATCAGTAAGAGATGAGTTAATTTATTGTACTGTATCGTCAAAATGACTAGACCAGGGCTGTCCAACTTTGAACAGGCCGAGGTCTACTTTTTCCAGCCCAAAGGGCCTGAGGGCTACTACACTAAAACCTCTACTTATGAATTTTATCCATTCTGAGCACATGCTCATAAGTAAAAACTTTTGTAAGAAGAGCAGCTGTTTCCCATAGGAATGGATTGAAAACCAATTAATCTGTTCTGGAGGGAACAGATTTCAATGTGCCATGGCCCTTGAACTGCCCCACTCAGCTTAGACAGTGGCCTGGAAGACCCAGAACTTTGCTGGGGCAGTGTGGGTCCTTAGGATTGGGGGGAGAGGGGTGGAAAACTTATCCTGACACTTTTTAAAATTGATGGCCGGTGGGCTACTTTTGAACCCTTCGTGGGCTACCAGTAGCCCGCGGTCTACCTGTTGGGCAGGCCTGGACTAGACCATTTTGGAAGCAATATGACTGAAATACAAGTTATACTGTATATGAATAGTTTCAAGCATAATTTAATGTAACTTCTTCTGCTTTACTAAAATCTGGGCTTTTATAATGAATGTAGCAGGCACAAGAGAATGTTATAGTCATTATTTCATATTTGTTTTAGCATTGTTTTAGGGCCTAAAGGGGAATGGCATTTTGGAAAGGTTGCATTAGAGCAGATTGCAAATTGATTAGTTGTAAGTGGCTCCCCCACCCCACTGTAATACGGGATTCATTTCCATATTTTAGGAGTGGGAAATATGTTTACAAGCCGACTATGGATCAGACATGTTGCCCTCAATATACAATAAGGTAAGAACTTACTATGCAACTTTCTTCTCTCCACGCTTAAATGTCTGTGTTGTACAGTCTCCTATGAATTTTAGGAGGGCCCTTGTGTGCATACTGAGCAGTATGCTTGCCTCTAGAGATGAGCATGGTTCATTCACCCACTCTTCTCCCTCTCACAAAATACCAGAACTTGGGGACATCCACTCAAATTGAAGGCTGGGAGAGTAAGAACAGACAAAAGAAAATATTTTTTTCACCCAGCACGTTGTTAGTCTGTGGAACTCCCTGCCACAGGATGTGGTGATGGTGTCTGGCCTGGATGCCTTTCAAAAGGGGATTGGACAGATTCCTGGAGGAAAAGTCCATCACAGGTTACAAGCCATGATGGAGATGTGTAGTCTCCAGGCTTAAAACCGGGGTACTTCAAGGGCCAGATGCAGGGGAGTGCTATCAGGAGACAGATACCTAGTCTCATGCGCTCCCAGAGGCATTTGGTGGGGCCACTGTGAGATACAGGAAGCTGGACAAGGTGGGCCTTTGGCCTGATCCAGCATGGCTCTTCTTATGTTCTTATGTTCTCCAGCAGCATGCTTCCCTCCTTGGATGATCACCCATTCAGGTGGGGAGATGGGCCAGGAAAGCCTGTGCTGCTGCTGCTGCTTCTGAGTGGGCAGTCACAAGCCTGTGCTGCTGCTACTGCTTCTGAGTGGGCAGTCACCTGGAGGAGGGAGTTGCTTGGTGCTCACTGAACGCCTGTGTGGGAGCCACATTAAATCACAGTTTGTGCCCTTATCTACTAGCTACGTCACTGTGTCTCAATTCAAGTTTGGAGAGGTACTTTTTTTTTTTTGAAATGCCAATCCCAGAATTAGTCTGCCAGCGTTACTAGCAATGTTTCCAAATGTAATATGGTTTCAGATTGCTTTGAGTGTAAAAATTGAGTTGTAATAATTAAGTGTATAAAAGTTACAATAATCAGGAGTGTTTTTCAAGGTAGATGCACTGGACTTTTCTTTCTTGTCTTTCTAAAAGCAGTGAATTGCATTTCTGTGCTACTGTATGTCCATTGAGGTGGGCTTATATGACAGTATTGTGCGAAATGGGATACAAGGGACAGTGTTTATGATTCAGAGAATATAATGGGAGGTAATAAGGTATGGATCAAATGTACACTTAATATACTCGATTCATTAGGAGATAATCTTTGATGTCTTTTTTTTCTTTTAGATGCCGGGCTTTACATTTTCAACCTTCCAAATCTCATAAGAAGGTTCTAAAGAAGATGTTGAAATTCTTAACACAAGGCGAACTGTCTAAAATAGATAATGAAGGTGAAATTTAGTCATTAAAATTAGTTCCTCTTATATTTTGCAATTTAAAAATGGCTTCTCCATGTGGATCAGACCTTTAGTATTGTATAAGTTACAGAAAACTATAACTACTGTATCTATCTGAGTCAATGTATTTTTTGTAGTTTAAGTCTCATTGGTTTGTGGAAAATAATGAAAATATAGAAATCTGCTGTGTGCATTTATTTGCTCCATATTTGTTGTGTTACTTATATCTGGAGCAGTATCGCATTTGAAATATACATCATACACATTTTATTTTGTGAACACAGATAGAAAATAGGGCAGTGGATCATTAGGCACCTACTATGTGCTGGTATTCTTGTATAGAAAGCTACAGACTATCTTGAGCCTGGGTTTGATTTAACAAGCCATGTTGTCCTAGAGCAATGGTGGGGAAACTTTAGCACTCCAGATGTTTTGGAACCACAACTCCCACAGTTTTTTGTCATTGGCATTCTAGGCTTGGTATTCTAGGAGTTGTGGTCCAAACGTCTGGATAGCTGAAGGTTTGCTACCACTGGCCTAGAGTGCATACCTAAAATAAATAGAGGAGAACCCTATTAGTGACTACTAGGCAGTATTCGTATGCATTATTTCTGGTGTCAATGAAAGGGTAATCTTACAGCTATGTCCCAATATGGACTTCTTCACACTTGCAGCTGGATAGTCACTGTGTCACCAGAATGTTAAACTAGATAAGCACATGGTCTAATCTAGCATTGTACCTCTTATATAATTTAGAAATCTTTACTTTAGATATCTCCATGCTTTACAAACTTAGCATGCATCAGCAGACCTTGGAAGAATTTAACCAGAAATCTGGAGAAGAGACACTGAAAGCAATTACTTTGTATGTGAATTATGGTCATCTTCTACAATCACCTAGAACCATAATTCTTATATTTTACGATGTATAACCAGATACTCCTCTACTTTGTCTTGTGTTGTGATGTGAGCCGAAAATAAGTTAAATTATCTTCCCCAACTTTAAAATGAAATTTATCTTTTAAAAACTAACATAACCACCAAATTAGTTTTCAGTTGTACGTTGTGTGATACTGCAGAGGTTACATTTTTCCTTAATGTTAGCTATTTGGCTGCAACTTGTTGATGTCTGTAGCTGCAAACATGTTTTGGTCCAAGTTAATGTAACATTACCTTGTGTCAGGATGCTCCAGCTGCAGCTTTCTGTGTGCTGATATTTTGTTTTTTACTTATAGTGGAGCCCATGGATTCAAACACCAAAGATGCTTTTGGCTGCAATTTGTTATTAAAGGATCAACCAGATGCTAGCCAATCTGAACTAGAGATGTTCGGTGTCTGTCATACAGAGAAGGCGGAGAATGAAGAGGAAGGAAAAGAGGAGGAAAATGTGAAGAAAGTGGACACTGAACGTATTGAATCATGTAGTGAAAGAGCTCATGGCCACTCAAGCCAGCCACTGCAATCAGTCAAAACTGGCCGAACAGCACCCAAGCCAGGTAAGTTATTTTTCCCTGAAAGTGGCCAACTAGATTTACACCTAGCTTTCTTCTTTTGTCTTCTGTTATTTCCTTTTTTTACAGTTCATACGTAACTTTGTTAATGTTCATGCCATATGCAATCCAAAACATCAAACCAGATCCTAATCATTTTATGACAATAATTCAACATATAAAAACAGAACATTTAAACCTTATGATCATCTAGCAAAATAAATAAAACTGAAATTAAAAACTTACATGCGTATAGAAACCTTTGTTAGAAAAAGGAATTAATTACAAGTAGGTAGTTATACAAATTATTTGTAACTAGTTACTTACTCAGATGCAGTCAGGATTCCTGCTTAACTAGAATATAAAAACAAAATAAAACTGTTGAAGCATCTTGATGCAAGGATGGTTGAAAGAGCATGCAAATGATACTGAAATAGGTTTATGTCAAATTGATATGGACAGATTTTGCAAACAGTGCCTCTGTTCTAAAGATAGTTGGCGCTAAAACTGATTTGTGGAACACATTTTGCAGTTTAATTTAAGGAACAAAGTATTGATGTGTTGTTTCATAAAACTTATGCAAGAAATTTGCATTATTTTCGGGATCAAATTACTGGCAGATATATGATTGGTCAGAGTGACAGCCTCAAATTTGGCATAGTAAGGAGTTGTAGATTGTGCTATATCGATGGACTGCTTGGTTAATACTGCTTGGACATTGTTTCGATCCAGTCCAATGTCTGTAGATCTCAGGGTAGCTGCTGTCTTTAAGGACATTACATATATGAAATGTTTCTTGTGTTATTCTAAATAATCCTTTATTGTATCTGTGTAAATGGAACCATTACAGCAGCAGTATAACAGAAGCTGTACATTTGTTGGCATTTGATTGGTTTCTCAGTGGCAAAGACAGCTAAGAAAATCTATCACAAAGAAAGGTACAGAGTAATGGAAAGCATTCTTTAGCTCTGCAGCAAGTTTCAGACACCTTTGAATTTTTTAAAAAAATGTTAATTTTATTTTTGAAATTGCCCTTTAAAACTGTGAACCATCATTTTTTGGTTTCAGTATTAGCCCCCTTTTAGGCTATGAAAACAACTTTATTAGGCATCTGAGTTATTAAACTTCTTTGTTTTTTAATGTTTTGTAGAAATTTTTCTAGGTAACCTTTAGTCTTACTCTGTCTTTCACTTATTTTAGCTTGGATATTTCTAGCCTCCCCCCACTTCCTAGGGGAATATTCATTCATTCATTCATTCATTCATTCATTCATTCATTCATTCATT